>CM054384.1:9337500-9690000 GCA_028858755.1 Ara ararauna
GTGCAAGTTAATTAGGAAGCAGTTTGAAGGGCAGAAGAGAGACATGAAGTGCTCAAAGGTCTTGGGGTTGTTCGGGGAAAATTTGGGTCTGCTTTGGGTTCCTAACTTCAATCCCATACTGGAAATTGTCCATAGAGCAAATGAAAGTCACCGAATTGACCCCCAGAAACAAAGTAATTGGGTCAATTTAAGACTAGTAACAAAGGTTCTCTATTTTTTTTTAAGGCAATGATAAATCATCTTTTTAGAAAAACACAGTGCATGTCCCAAAGCAGAACAGCAACAATAAAAGCTCTCTTGAGCAGATATTGCAAAAGAAACTTCAAATGCAGTCAAGCCCTCTGTTTAATAAAGATATTTTGCTATAAACTGTAACTTTTCTGTAATATTAAAGTGGCCTAGGAGTAAATGAACCAGACTTCTGGTTTTCTGAGGCAGAGAAATGTCTCCCTGGGATTTTACAGATGAAAATGTTTTGATGCTTAACAGCATTGTGATTTTTTTTTTTAATTTGGTATTTTTTTTCCCCCTTCTGTCTAAAGCTGCAAGGAGAGTGTGAATATTGCCTGTGGGTGACATTATTTCAGTCCCTGTATCATTTGCATGCACGAAGTCTTAGGAGTGTCCATGTTGCATAGATTCTCCTTGTCTACCTGGCCAAGAAAGGAAATGTGAGTTTAATGGTTTTTGTGCTTTTAAAAGCTGGCTGGGCTGGAGATGAATGTCTTAGGTCTGAGGACATGCAGCTTGTGAGAATCTCTCCTGGCACGTGATGGTGTGTTGGTGCCTTTTAACTCAAATGCAGGTCTGAAACTTGAAGCCAGCTTGGATTTCCAAGGCTGCCAGAAGCTTTTCCCCCCAATCCTATTGTTCTCCTTCAGGTGTACAAAACAAGTTAGGGCTCTCTCCAAATAGACACACATGCAACTCTTCTTAATCAGGCAGCTGTCTTTATTTCATTTCTCTTCGTGGCTGAGTAGTTTGCATGCTTTGAAATGGGTGGTGAGGGGAGAAGATGCCTGTGCTCACGTAAGGGATCTTCCATTCTCAGTGCTGGCCTGGCTGTGATGGGAAGGTCTCGTGGAGAAGGAGGATGCACTGTGCTGCCACTTCTCTTAGCCAGGCTATGCCTCGGACCCTTGTGCAAACAGTTACAGTGCTGGGGTTTGTGAATATTCCAACTTTACAGTTTCCTGAGTACTTCTGCCACTTATTTATTCCTGCCTTTAATTTCCATGACTAGAAGTGCAGACACAGAGCTGAGGCTTTACAGAAAGTTCAAGCCAATACTTGCCATCTTTTTTTGAGAGATTTTCACAGCTCTAATATTCCAACACTGCTTTTGCTAATTAAGTTTTCTTAATTATATGATTTGCAAGATTAAAAGGCCACTGCCAATATAAACCACATATTGCCCCTAAACTGTTAGATTATTAAATTGAATTTTTAAATTAATTTTTACTTGCCATGATTTGTATTCTGTTTGTTCTGTGCTATTTTAAGCTTGGATAATAAATATCATGTCTCATATTCATTTGTGGACAATTCCAAGTTTTCAGCGCTACAGGGTAAAGGTTTGAAAGGCAAGAGCACAATTTTTTGTTTTGCTTTAAAGAATAGTTTTCTTAATTCTAGTCATCTCACGCTTTACAGAAGATTTATTTTTAAACAAAATAGAAAACTGGGCTAAATATAAGTTGACAGCATCTCTTGAAATGATATTCTTGTTTGTGACAGTGTAGAGGAGAGGCACAAAAAGTCAGAGGTCATTTTTATATCCAGTAGATTCTCATATGCAAGAATGTCTGGATGTGTAAAGTGTCTGTACGAGACTGAGTCATCTCTTTTTCTCTGATGGAATTTCTCAGGGCTATTGCTGTAAAAACTGCTTGTGATAAGAACATCTCCCTGGGAACGTTTTGCAACCCTGGTATGTCTTACTTGAGCCACCTAGATCCCTGGTGATGGCCACAGCTTGTCGCAGACTGCAGGTGGGTGACAAGACATTGCGTATAAGATCATGGAGCAAAAGCAGGAGCTAAGCCACCACTGTGGGTTAGCAGGGAAGCTGCGCGCAGGCCAGGCTTACACCAGTTAGACGGAGGTGGCAGAACTGTACTAGTGTAGGAATAGCACCTATGTGGCTTAGCACTGCTGTGAGCTACTGTGCTGGGCAGGGACTGGGGTGCTTGATGAAAGGCATGTCTGGGAAATGTGGGAGCAATGAAGTTACAGCCACAGGAGTCTGATAAGAGCAAAAGGCACTTTGGTAGTTCTGGTTCAGTGGGCTGGTTCATTGGGTTCATCTGGGTCCTTCCTTAAGTCAGCTAGCTCTTGCAATTCCTACTGGAAATAAACCCCTTGTTCTGGTGAAGGAGCTTGAAAATTCAATTGTGCTCGTGGGTCCATTTTTAGGGGTAATAGGCTCTATAGGTGGTAATCCAACGTGGTTTGGGAATGGCTGGGGATTTGACCCCGAGCATCCGTATCTCAGGGATGCAGTGAGCAGCTATGCAGGGCACATGCAGAGCCTGCTGGATGGAGGTGTCACAGCTCAAACTTGACCATCTCCACTCTGAACATTAAACTGCTTGGTGTGATGTGGAAGGGAAAGCCACAGGGAGATGCCAGGAGTAAAGTGAAGTGTTGTCTTCAGATGTACAGTAGTTTTGTGATGATACAAAATCCTTGTTTAAAGCAATGGTGATTAGGTAAAGAGCACAATGTATTAATGCAATTTCAGTGTGTGCTCCTGCATGCTTGCTATCTTAGGCAAACTGAGAGCAGCGCACACTTCATGGTGAGCAGCAACTTGCATAAGAGCTAATTGTTAGGTTGTTGTGTAATGAAGGGTGAAACTCCTTTGCAAAGTTGCTTGTTATTATTTTTTGCCTAAATTTCAAATACTGTGGGCCAACACTATGACGTGCTACAAGGAGCTATACCAGATTATCAAGTGGTTAAATTCATGTAATGAACTCAGCTGCTCTTATGCTACAGAATTCATAGAATCATAGAATGGTTTGAGTTGTAAGCTTGAAGCTCATCCAACTCCAGGCTCCTGCCATGGGCAGGGACACCTTCCACTAGAGCAGTTTGCTCCAAGCCCCATCCAACCTGGCCTTGAACGCTGCCAGGGATGGGGCAGCCACAGCTTCTCTGGGCACCCCATGCCAGCACCTCAGCACCCTCACAGGGAAGCGCTTCTGCCTAAGAGCTCATCTCAATCTCCCCTCTGGCAGGTTAAAGCCATTCCCCTTGGCCTGTCCCTACAGGCCCTTGTCCAAAGCCCCTCTCCAGGTTTCTTGTCCCCCCTTCAGGCACTGGAGCTGCTCTAAGGTCTCCCCTTCAGGAGCCTTCTCTTCTCCAGGCTGCCCCAGCCCAGCTCTCTCAGCCTGGCTCCAGAGCAACGCTGCTCCGGCCCTCGCAGCATCTCGGTGGCCTCTTCTGGACTCTCTCCAACAGCTCCGTGTCCCTCTTGTGCTGTTGCCTCAGAGCTGGATCAGGACTGCAGAGGGGGTCTCCGCAGAACAGAGAGGGAGAATCCCTTCCATGACCTGCTGCTCATGCTCTGGGGATGCAGCCCAGCGTACAGTTGGCTTTTTGGATTACAAATGCACACTGCTGGGTTGTGTTGAGCTGCTTCTCATTTCCGGCAACGGTAGTAAGAAAAAACTCATTTCATGATCTAATAAATAGTTTATATGATTACTAATTGCATTTATTTTTTCTGATCTATAAAATGTAGACCCTGTTCTGCATCCAGGTTAAAACAGGCAGACCTTAGCACCCACTGATTCTGGTAGATACTCTTGCGGGTGCAAAGGACTGCTTGCAAGAGTAAGCAGTAGGACCAAGGCCAATATACTCTCCTTGTCTGAAATGCAGATGCCTTTTGAGGAGAGCTGAAATCTGTGTTTAAACAGCAACAGGAGTGCTGAAGGAAGAAAAATGTGGAACAGGAGAAAGTAACTCTTAACAGTAACTAATTGTTTTGGCAGGGGTGATTTTGGCATATGAGGATATTGATTTCAGAATTCATGGGGGAAAACTAAGACTCTGGGAACTTACTGCTGAGGATGGATTTTTAAGGGAATACAAGGTTCTTGATTATTTTGTCTCCTATATAAAGTAAAACAGAATGTTTTAAACAAAATATGTTGTGTGTGTTCACGTGGTCTCAGATATTGGGGAAGGAAGATTTCCTTGAAATAAACCGCTCAATGTTTTAGGCATCTGACGAGAACAAGATGTATTTAACAAAAAGTTGAAATGGTGGCATTGGGAAGCATGGAGAGAAGCTTCTTTTCAGCTCGTGGCTTTCTGGTATGAGCACATGCAGAGGGATGATGGTACAGACATGCCACTGGCTTTAGACACTGTCTTGATAAGGACCTTTCTCAGAGCCAAGATCGAGTCCCTTTCAGAAAGCTGCCTCTGTTATGCTGCTGTTCCAGTTTATGACTTTTTTTCCACTGCAAAAGTTGTTGGATTGAGGGATTGTCCTGATGATCTGTTCAATGTTCCAAAGGGGCTGATTAATCTGAAAAACCCAACAAGACAGCTGAAACCTCTGCCAAGAACTGTCATCCGCTCTGCGCTCTCAACTGCCAGCTTTCTGTGCTTCTGCTGCAGAGACAGGTCCACTCTTAAAGACGCAGCTTGACATTTCCTGGTACAGCAGCAACAGGGTGAACAATGGGGGAGTGATTTAGGGGTCTATGAGTTTTCTCTTTATTCTGTTGCATATGAGTAGTGTTCTTTATCTCCTGTGGTAGCACAAAGCTCAGTATTGCTATTAATTCTTGTCTGTTGAATGCAATTAATCTAGTGGCAGAGAGGATGGAAATCCTCTGGTGGGGAAGGTGGCCCTTGAAGGTCAACCAGATGGAGTTTGTATGTCTTGTTGTTGGTGTATCTTGGCATCACTGTTTCCTGGCAGTGAGAAAGGTGAATTACCCCTGAACTGGACTTCCTATATACTCAAAGCAATTAATACTAATGCTATATTCCTGCTGTGCAGGGTACTATGAATGCTGATGCTAAGCAAGAGGAAAGGAGGCTCCTTGGTCTTTGCAGGGAGACAATTTGGAGCTCTGGGATGGTGGCATTGCTGTCCCTCGCCCGACCCACACGCTGTGTTAAGGCAGGGCAGGGTGAGCCTCTGTCCCCCTCTTGTGGCTAGTGCACAGTGGGATTGAAGGCAGGAGCGCAGATGGCAGGAGGCCTCCAGCCCACAGTGGAGTTAGGACACCTCCACACCAAGGTTTTCAGACACCAGACACGAGTGCCTTGCTGTGACTCCCTAAGGACATGCTTCAGCTGTGGAAGCGTATGTCAAAAGGAAAACATAATGTAAAAGAAAACTGGATAACTGCAATCGAAAGCTTGAGGGGCTGTTTAATGGGGCCATCAATAAATGACTCAGACAGCCAATGGGACATAGCCTTTGGTCTCATGCCTTGCCATGCTCCAGAGGCACACTGTAATGAACACATAAAACGTGCCCCATCAAGCCTTAGTGCTTTAGCACAAAGCACTCCTGAATTTAATGTACAGTGGATGGCAAAGTGGTGCCTTTAGTAAACACCTGGGATAGTCAGTGCTGAGAAAACCTTATTAGGGGATGGCTTTTTTCTTTAATAGGGAAATTTTCAACTATTTTCAGAACTTTTAAGAACACAAAAGTGTTCTGAGTGAAGGAGAGGAGCAACCTTCTGAACTTTAACTTGTCAGCAAGCCTCTGTGTTAACCCCCACCATGTATGCAAATGGAGAAAAGTGCAAATGTCTCCAAGAAAGTTTTGCTGTGTTAGCAATACATTTTGATTCTGGATACAGCTATGAAAAACAGTGTTTTGTAATAGCAATCATTACTGTTCTAGATCCTCAGATAGTATAGTGCAGGGTGCTACAGAAGCCCCTAACTGAAGATTAGATTTTATTAAATACACTCCCAGCAAACTTGCTCAGTTGTGCCAACTAGCTTGGAAACGCGGCAGTGTTTTATTGCTTTAGGAATTAATGGTACTTATTGGCTTCTTATATAACAGTTTGACTTCCTCATCCAGTCAGAAAATTGAGCATCTGTCAGACCATCAACCCATAAATGTCTTCATTAGATCTGATAAGCAGACCATGGAAAGCCAGAAAGTTGGAAGGTACCACCCTTCTGCCTGCGGGGCTGGACTCACTTAACAGGCTTAAAAAGGAGCTATGTAAAGCGGGGAGAAACGCTCTGGGTGAGTGATACAGAAGAGCTGCTCTGAGACTTGCCAGATGCAGCACTGAAATAACCTCTCTTAGGGCCATAAAAGACTCTTCCCCATCCTTGCTATCAAACAAAACCTTGGCAAGTAACTGGTTCAGGAAGCTGCCCCCAAACAAATTCTTGGGTGTGATCCCAACGTAGTTGGACTTGAGCCTGCTGACAGCTGAGATCCCTCTGCAAAGCACAGGTTGCTGTGGATTTGGAAGAGCTCTGTGACCCAAAGACTGGGTTTTGTGCCAGACAGGGTGGTGCTTGATGGAGGCTGTCTTGCTGAGCCCTCCTGTGGCTTTACCACTAAGTGTTCTGCTCCTGCTTTTGTGGTCCTGCACAAAGAATCTGCATGACAAGCCAGGATCATCACCCACGAAAATGTTGCTTCTCCTGGTGAAGTTTTGAGACTATCAGAGCAGCCCTCACCTTAGGGTGGTTGTACAGCCCTTCCACCTGACCTCAGTACAATAAAGCCTGTGGAACTGTTAACAGAGATGTTGATGAGATTACAGTAAAACATGGAAGTCCTTAATCACACAGGGATGCATGGATGCTTCATTTCCACTAAAAGCACTGACAAGAAGACGCAGGCAGATGAGCTTTTTGTCTGAGTCTTCCTTCAAAGTGAGAAATTCTTTTTTATCTTCCACAGACTCCTACCTTACTCTGTGCTCCGATAAGTCTTCCCCTTTAAAAAAAGCTGCTGCTGTTGCACAACCTTTGGTCTTGCAAAATGCAAAGCCATCTGTTACAACCTCAATTATAGGTTAGAGGAGACAGAAACTTATTTGATGGACTGCAACATCAGGATTTACCTTCACTGTATGTCTGAGTGAAAAGAGAGGCAACCTTTACAGCAGAGGCCAGGTCAAGAATGAGGAGTTTTGTCTATCAAAGTAAACTGAAGAGTGGGAAAGCAATAGAAAACAGATATTTAGTTCATACCTAACTTCTAAATGAAGTCAGAACTGACACGTATAGCTACATATCTCTGTGTGTATAGTGGTATGTACATGCCTTTTTCCCCCCTTTTTGCCCCTTTTTCTTATTTTTTGCAAATATTACTTACGTGGTGCTCTGCATTTTGAGAATCCATACCCATGTGAAAGACAGCTCAAAGCAGTGGTAGCCACTTGAATCGCTACGCATCTGTTGCTATTAAGACAAAATAATTCAGTTTCTGTTCATTCTTTGCAAACTCAATCTAAGAAAATAAACTCGATGCCATATCATTAGTCTATTGACTTGTTTGGTTTTTACTGGGAGATTGGTATCTTGTAGATTTTCATCTTTGTAAAGGTGTAGTCACATGATTATCTTAAAGTTCTTAATTCAAAAAGAGTTCATAAATGTTGTAGTTACAGGGAAAAGAAAAACAAATTAAAAAGCCTATAAGAAACCCCAAAGTGTAGCTTAAAAATAATTCCTCCTTACTTTTATTTCCCTATGGGTAATTCATGGGATGCTCAGTATGTACAACCAAGATGTATTTTTGATACTCAGGGTTGTCATTAATGAAGCTGTCACCCTGCCAATTAAACCAAAGCTGTTTTTTTAACATCTGATATATATTTCTTACTCACTTGCAATCCCTTTGGGAATAGAAAGCCCAAGTGCCTGTACTAACTGTTCCCTAGGCGAGTACTTGGCTCCAAGGCCTTTTGTTCACAGGGCACATGTTGCCCAGGCCCTGTCTCACTTGGAAGCTTTGGACAGTATGTCCTAATTGGAGTAAATGCACTCATGGTTGGGATTCTCCTGCTTTTCAAAGTGAGACAAAAACCTAAGCCCAGATCATCAGTAAATTTCCCCCCTTCTCCACCCTGTTTGATCCAAATCAAACCCATGCATGTTTGATTTATCTCCACCCAAGTCTGTTAGAGCAAAGGGAGGATATTGCTTCGTATGGGGAAAGAATCTGTGACAAACCAGAATGTGCTCAGTTTTAAAAAAATAAAGAACTAAGTGAAAGCAGTAAATATGGCAACTATGCTGGTCCTTCCTAGTCTGCTTTTCTGTTACATTCTTGTTATACAATAGTAAGAGCTATTACAGTGAGCACTGTTGAAAGACGGGGGATTTAAGAGAGAGCTGTGATGGCTGTGTTGGATTGCTGCCTATATTTGGACTGTATTTATTATTCTACTTCTATTAAGGTGCTTAAGTTATTCAGAGTTGGGTTTAGACAAGAAATAAATATCTGAGCAGCTGTGACTACATGTCTGTTAGTGATTAGTCATCTCATCACTAACAACCCTTAAGAGTTGGATTTACAAGCAAATTCTTAAAATTCCCACAAATGGAGGACAGCATAGTAAAAAAAGTTGCATTTTATTTTGTTGAATTTGGCTGGAAACTTCACCTGAAGCTGTCCAATAGGCCAAGAGAAGGAAGATCCTGACCCGGCATATGAGAATGAGCTATTTAGGATTTTCCTTCCTTGCAGATGCTGCTGCTTCCTGTAGCTCACTTGTAAGAATCCAAGGGGAAATGCACAGATAGCAGGAAAAGATATATCAATGGTACTTTGCTAGGAGAGCAAAGGGAATTGTTGAAGTCTTGGGAATGGAGAGTCTGATTCCATCTGTACTGCGGTCACTAGAGTCCCAAAGTGTTCAGTGAATCTTGGGCTTGGCCCTCTATTTGGAGAGGCAAGGAAGGACTGAACACGGTCTGATTCCAACCCTGACAGGTACTTCAGGGGAAATTTCTTAATGTATTGATTAATTTTTCTGAAAATATTGAGAAAAAGGATCTCTCTTTATTCTGTATTGTTGACTGATGTAATTCTATCATGGAGCAACAGCAAGTTCTGTAATTGTCCCTGGTTTTGTTCTGGTTTTAAAAGCGTAACACATCACCATTTCCTCCCTCTCCTAAAACTGAAGAAAGGATGCTCACAGTTACAGTAGGAAAAAATGTTAGCTTTTTTTGCCAGAAAAAAAAAAAAAAGTTTCAGTGGAGAGCAAAAGGAGACATCTTAACATCTCTCCTGACCCTTGTTGAAAGATAGGATTATTTTTCTGCTCAAACAAATCCTGCAGCAAGTTTTTGCTGTAGTTCAGGACAGCATTTCTCACTGGGTGGGGAGAAGGGAAGAAAACACTGCAGTGAACTATGGCTCTTGAAATCCGTCCCTGCTCAGCAAGTGAAAGCATTCCCTGCCAACTGTTTTGTGAGGGAAGGCCCATCCAGCAAGGAAGATGCTAATTGGGGGCATGGGGAAATTGGGATTTGTTTTCCTGTCCTGAACCACACAAGCTGGGTGTCCTGGAACATTGTGCTTGCAGGTGGGGCTATTCATGTCATGTCCCTTAGGTATCCAAGCTAAGTGCTAAAGTTACGTTCCTGGTGAGCCTCTCTCTGCACCAACTGTTGCTATGATGTTGCTGAAGTTTGACGCCTGATGGGAATAGCTCATCCCCTGGCCCTTTCTCCTCGTTAGCCTCACTTATGCTGGTGCGGGGGTGTTGAAATGCATCACATATACAACACCAACAGGGATGATATAAGTCCTTAAAACTGATATGGGCCACATACAGATGTTTCTGTGATTGGTATGCAGTGCCCAATTAGCAAATTGCTCCTTTGAGGGAATCTGTCCTCATTAGACATGCAGGTCCTGTTAGCCTAGAGCACTAGCAATAGGGGCTGCAGCTAACGGGTGCTGATAAAAGTAAATTCTCAGGTCAAGGGAAATAAAGCTTTGACTAAATCATGATGTCCGTTATCGCTGATGAGCCAGCTATATGGAAACTGATTTCCTTTTCCATAGTTCTGGGTATCATGAAATTCATCCAGATATTCTTCAATGCTTAGAGAACTGCAGACAGATGGGGTAAAGGGCTGCTAAGTTTTGTGCCGTTGACTACTACAACTTAATTTGATCCTGAAATAGCTAAACTCAGTCATCTTCTCAGGTACAGAAAGGTCCTATGGAGAAGCTTGTGTAAGAGTTGTTGATGCCTTTGTAACTTTTAGGCGGGGTGGTGGTACCAAATAATTTAGACTATTCAATGTTAGGGATAATTTTCAGTTTTGAGTTTCATTTCCAGCCTAGTCTCACCATCCAGCAAAACTTGCCACATGGATGTAGTGTGAAAAGTTACTGGTAAAGCCCCACAATTATTAGTGTCACATCAGTGCAAGTGATAAATCATATCTGTTATTAATAGATAAATTTGTGATACCTGGTTTGTCCGTTAGGGAGACATGTTTATAAGGCACGTTTCTTGGCTCAGTTGGTCTGATGACACTGTGTGAAGGTTATGAAATAATTTCTGGGCAAAAATTCTATGGCTCATAATTTTGTCAGGCTTGAATCACTGGGATGAATTTGTTGAAGTTTGTTTTGCTAATATTATTTGTTTGACGGGTGGTAAATAAGGTTTGGAGCATTCCAGGTATAGAGACGATTCCTGTTCCACAATCACTGTCTGTCCTATGTGCTGAGCAGTGAGGTCCCATGGGGTCAAAATAACAGTATTTAAGTGGTGGTGGGCTGAATTTCTTCACTTAAGCTTCTTAAAGTTAAAAAATGTGTTAATCCAAGTGTGTCCAAGCTTCTGAAGTCCAGATTATGTAACTGTAGAATATATATATTTTTTTCCTCTTTCTCTAAATAACTAAACATTTGCACTGTGGTAGTACTGAGGAGGCGCAACCTGTGCTCCAAAAGCAAAGCAAGGTGTAGTTCTTGCCCTAACTTGTAAGTGTTCTTCTAATTAAATCCTTTGCTAATGATAAGACTTCTGCGTTCACTTGGTTGTTTTTGTTCTTCTGATCCTGCTTAATAGAATAACTATAATTAATTGAAAAAGTAAACCTTAGTAACAGAGTGTTTCAGTGGCCCAGGGAAAGGGGCCGCCCTAGTTTTGCCTGTGCCTCTGTAAGTGGTACCAGCAGAGAGGCAGATAAACTCACTGGACCCAGCAGGAGTCCTGCCTGGCCTTTCTGCAGGGAAAAATGTGGACTGTATTTGAACTGTTTTTTGTTTGTCGGGTTGTAGTGATTGACTTCTCCAAAGGCAGAAAATGCTACTCATGTTTGAATTATCTGCTAAATACCCTGAGATTCTTCAGGAATCGCTCCATCAGTCGAAACACATTCCTCCAAGCCGACTAATGTGGTGTCCCAGGTTTGTTTGGTTTTCTTGCTGCTGCGCTGGAAGCTAGGTAGGTGCAGTTGTGGATGGGGTGTGGGTAATGCCACAACCCCATGATAGCACTCAATCACTTGCAGTTTAGCAGACAATGGCAAGGCAGTAAGTACCACGTGCATCTTGCCCTGCACCTTGATGAGTTCTCCCAAACAGCATAGTACCTTAAACTTGTGCAATCCTCCTCATCCGTACATAAAGACATCCTCCTTGGTGTTTACCCAACACTTACAGAGCAGTAAGCACAGGACAGGCATGGCTCAGTTCATGCTGCCGTACAGCGGAGTCACTTTTGAGTAACAGCCTACTAGATATGCATTTTGATTCCAGCAGAGAAAACATTAAACACGTAATTGAAGAAGGGAACTTGGCTGGTTTTCTGGAAGGATGTAAAGCTTCCCTTAACTGAAGAGAGTGGTCTTTTTGCCTGTAGCCTGAGTTAGGCTGCATGGGTGTCAGGATGCAGGAGTGTTGTGGTCAGCTGAACTGGTCTGGCGGTTTCTGTATTGGCTAAATGTGGAGATGGATTTCCTGAACACTGCAAAGGGAGAATTCCAAATTGGATTACCCCAGTCTTGCCTATTACATGCAGAGTCTGGTAATGCATGAGCTGGTTTAGCCCTAGAATTGCTTTATTTATTTATTTAAAAACAAATCCGCAGTTCAAAAGAACTTCCTCACAAGCCTAGCAAGCAAAAATGTTTTTGTGGCATCCTCTACAAAGCAAATGAACTTTCACAAGACTGCATGACTTTAGGCTATGCAGAAGGTATATGTACAGCCCTGAGACTGGGATTTGTGAACATTGTTGAAAGCAGATGAAAAGCCTGGTAGACATTGGGCATCATGTAGGATTGTGGCAAAGCAATGGCAGGGTGGTTGGGTTTGACAACTAACAACATTATAAAGCTTTGACAGAATAAGAACTTACATGTGGTGTCAATCATCCTCTAGATGCCACTTCTGATTTGTCTTGCTGTAAGAGACCATCCGTCCCCGCTGGCATCTGAAATGCAGCTGTCAATGTCACTGTGCCAAGGACAGAGAGTGCTGAAAGAGAAGAGCATGGGGTGGTGCATGTGGTTTTGGTGTTGTCTATGAAAAGTGCAAGACTGAAATGGGGGAGAAATGGCTCCACATCTCTAAGATGTGTCCTCCTCTCTGAAGGATGATGTTTAGAAAAGTGGAGTAAAGGGAGAGCAGTAGGTGGGAAGAGTGGCTGAAGCCGTGGATTGGTCTTTCTTTGAAGGGAGTGAAGAACAAGTTGGTTCGCAGCACTAAGGTTAGAATATTTGGAATGGGCTGGAGTTTATGTTCATGTGCATTGCTGCTGGTTGGGCTCCTATATTGCTTTTAGCTTAATTTTAAGGGATGGATATTTTCTCTTCTTAATTTTAAATTTTCCATGTATTAAGAAGAGGATAAATATGTTTCCTGTGTTGTTTTTTTTTTTGTTTGCTGGGGGTTGTTTTGTTTGTTTGTTTTTTTTTTAACCTGTAGATATGTGAAGAAAGGAATTAATTTATTTGAACAAATCTTTATCTTCTAAATGTGCTACTTTACATCTGAGAGAGCTTATTCCACTAGCTGACCATGCTGCAGCACAAATGTACTCCTGCTGCAATCTCCTCCTCAGAGAAAAATGAGGCTATCTCTTGGTTTGGTTCCTCCCCACGTTGAAAAGTTACAGATTTCTCTTTTCTTTCTGTAAGTCTTCATTAAATGAAGAATTTTAGGTCAAAGCAAGTATTTTGAAGAGGAAATCATTTGAAAGGTGATGGGATGACCTCACTCTTGGCTGATGTATCTTCACAGTAGCTGCTAAGCAGAAAATCAAAGGAGATTTTAGAGTACTATGTTCCCCAAGGTTTTGGGGTCTTTTTTTATGTTTCCCTAGACTCTTTAACAAACTGTGAGCAAGTTGGTAGAGGCTGGGAAGGAGCTTCGCTGTGCTGCTCAGCCACCTACAGTGCCACTGAGGGAAGAAGCAGAGTGGTGTTGCCAAACCTGCTTGAGACGCCAGCAAAACTCAGGAGCTGAAGTCCTGAGTCTGAGGCTGCTGTGACTGTGTCCCCTCCAGCTGCAGTGACTCGATGCCCTCGTTTGTTTGCACAACTGTCTTCAGTGCATGCAAAGTCTTATCTTGCAAAGCTGGCTGCATATGGTAGCTTCAGTAAAGGAGTTTGTGAGTTGGATGCTTACACTATCAGCTCGTAAATGCTCTTCGTGGTGCTCTGATTAAAAAGTTTCACATGGTATAGAAGGAAGGCTATTTTTGCAATTCTGCCTATACTATAGTTGTATTTCATCTCTGTTTTAATCTTCTGAGAAGCTTATATACCAATATTTGAATGCCACTGCATTCCAGTCTAGCTCTCCCTCCTCTTTCTCCACCCACTGTTGTGGCTATATATCATATTTGTATTGGGGGTACACAAGTTGTTTTGTGTCTGCTCTGGCTGCGTCTGTTAGAAGTAAGATAGTTATACTGTGCCCTGGGGCAGTGTCTGAGTGTGTGTGGTAGTGACAACTGTCAGTGGAAAGAATGACTGTGCATGTGGGGCCAGCATGCCACGACGCGGGAGGCTGTGCTTCTGCATGACTCTCACAGACACAGCAAGTGATCGAAGAAATGAGGGAGGAATTTACAGGTCAGAATTGTAAATCAATTCCACATGGCCTTGGATTGCTGCAAAAAGGAAGGCTTTACACCCACTGATGTTCTTCCACCTCTTTTAAAATGTCCTATTACAAATTTGCTGCTTATTTGTGATCCTGTTCCAGTGAGAGAAATAAAGAAGGCCATCTAGGGTTGCCAGCACATATAAAATGATGACTTTATTTGGCACGATCTTAATGTACTAGAGAGGAAGGTGGGTGTAACAGTGTGAGACTACTACAAAATGCATGTGTCTGGTGTATCTTCATAGTTGCCTATTTGCCACTTTATCATCAGGTATGCAAACAGCAGTGGTAAAAACACAAGCAAGCTGTGTCATCTTTGTGTGTGTATCAGTAAAACTGCAAATTCATAGCTGTAAAAGTTTATTTTGATTCTTTCTGTTTTGAATACTTGGTGATGCAAGCAGAACCCTATTGTTGTACAGGCAAAGCTCCAAAGAACGATCAACTTGCCTCCTAGTTTTTTACTTGGAGTTTTACAAACTGTAATAAAAGAGCACCCAGACAATGCTCTGGGCACTGGGGCTGATCTTACTTAAAAATACACTTGTAAACAAATGGCTTCATCAACCACCTTAGATCAAATAAAAGTTGTTGCATTTATGCTGTTGTTAAGAGCTATCTGTTGCTATCTATCAACAGTCTATTTACATATCACAGAATCATACAATGGTTTGGGTTGGGAAGGACCTTAAGATCATCCAGTTCCAACCCCCCTGCCATGAGCAGGGATGTCTCATCCTAGACCCTATCACTGAAGGCTCTGTCCAACCTGGCCTTGAACACTGCCAGGGATGGAGCAATTATTCATCCTCTGGTAACAGGAATTGTCTTTGCTGTCAGAATTCCACATTGTTTAGCAGCTTTTTCCAGCTCCTGGATCCTCATAGTGAAAGGTGCAAATTGCTCTGTGGTGAGCTAGGAGGACTAAACCCCTGGTTCACATTGACTTGGTGTGCAGATATTCCAGAGACTGGGAGCTGTAAGGAAGCTTATTACAAAAATGTGATTGCCAGGGAAATAACTGTGGTCTGGGCTGGACTATACCATGTTAAATCCCTGAATCTAACAAATTGGCTTTTTGTCTTGTTTATGGAACAATAGAGTGGAAAAGATGTATGAATTCTAGTAACACTTAGGTGCAAGAGCTAGATTTGTTTTTCTTAGGTTGCTGAAGAAACTAAAGCTGCTTAAGAAGCAGTATTCAGCCAAAACATTTAAGCTGATCATCCAGAAACACAAAAAACCTCTAATATGCAGCATGTGTTTGTGATTGTTGCCCTTCTCTGATATTGCCTGCTGTTGGTGGGTATGTCGTCTCATGTCTGGGATCTGCATCTTACACAGATTGTTTCTGGAAGGCTCTTAATATTTTCTGCCTAGGAAATGCTAGAATAAAATAGAAGACAGAAATGACATGCAGTCCATGTCTGTTAGGTGCACTGCTTACAATTGTCAGACATCAATTTTGTGCTGGTTTAATAATGCTGGAGAAACCAAATATACTTAGTTACAAGTTAAAAGCAAGAACCAAGAGCCATAGCTGTGGAATGATCACACAATTTTTCTCCAGATATGGTAAATCAGGGGTTAGGATGATCTGTCTTTTAATCTGATCCCTTCTTTTACATCATTCACTCCTAATTCAATATTTTGGTCAAGTGATTAGCTCTTGTAGAGCCAAGCATCAACGTCAAAAGTGATAGTCTGTTTTACATGAAAAGTAAATAACAATAAATAGGCTCTTCACCTGGGCTCTGGAAGTGGGTATGGAGACTTCCAAGGAATACGCTTGTCTGCATACTGCTTGTCAGTATGTAGCTACCTTTGGAACAGGATTTCTTACCCAGTTAGCTGACTGGGGAATGACAACTTCTCAATACGCTGCTGGAGTGCTCTTGTGGCCATTTGGCTGGGAAAGACCATTGCAGCCTTTTGCTCTCACAGGAATAGCTGCTGTTGGAACCCTTGCTAATGCTGATTCCATTACTGGAAGTGACATTGTCATCAGAGGTTTCCCCTTGCCCAGGTGGGTGCTTGTGTGTGGAGCTCAGCCCCCTCTGCCCATGCAGTGTGCCCTGCATGTGGTGCTGCAGGGCTGGCTCGGGGCCATGGAGAGCTACAAGCGCTGAGTAGCTTGCTGGCCGCCTGCCTCCTGTTGCTAGTTCAGGCAGAGTCCCTCTGCCTGGCGCAGAGCTAGTCTGCACACGCATATGTGCACCAGAGGAGCAGAAGTTGTGAATGAAAACCCACAAGTCGCATTAGCTGGAGTTTTCATAAAGGGCGGTTTCATCCTTGTGTCAAAATGGTTGAAACTGTTATGTTCAGCTGAGCACTGTAATTGCTTTGGGTGGCCAAGGAGGTTGCATCAGTGTGAGTCCCTGAACCCAGCAGAAGGGGACACAGGGGAAGTGTTTTAGGATGAGCAGAGGCAATCATGCAGACACAAGGGGCCCTGCCTGGTGCTCCTCGAGCTGCCCAGCAGTCTAAGGGTTTCAGCAGCTGTCGTTGCTCTTCTTTTTCTTTTTTTTTCTTTTTTTTTTTTCTTTTTTTTTCTTTTTTTTCCTAAAGTGTTTGCAAAATGTAGAAAAATGCAGCAGGTCCAGAAAAACTGGAACTGTTTGGTGCAATTATTCAGAGCAACCGCTTAGCACAGACAAACCTACCCTCTTAAACCTCTGCCTAGAGAGTGCTGTAAACGCAAGAAAAAAACCTGTAATCCTCCTTTAAGAGAAACCAGAACTTAAATATAAGCTTCATTTACAATAAGTAGGGTATGCATTTCTTTATGAAAGCTGCAGAGACCCATTGAGTACACAGTTCCATTAAATGCAGGGAAAGCAGAGGATATGAGCTAAGCGAGATGCTCCTGTAGGATCACACATGTTGCCTGGAAAACTTATAACCATGCCCGAGCAGGGTTAGGTGTTTTTGTTACAGTGCATCACACTACAATGTGTGTGGAAACAGCTATAGGAACATCAGCAGTACAACATACCACTGTTCTGAAATTTCCTAACTTTCTTGAATAAGACGGTTTCCAGCTCTTCAGTTGCTTTAAGGTTGGTGGCTCTTCTGCATGCTTTCTATCCCTAAAGTATCAGGCTTAACATTTGAAAGACTGGTCAGGCAATGGCACATGCACCATCAAAATGCATGAAATTACTATTGCTTTTGTGTAAAGGAACCCTTAGACCGCATGAAAATCTGGTATTTGCATGTGTAGATGATCAGTAGGTGCCTCCTGCATTTGAGGCACAACCAGTTGGCAGTGCAGTGAGAAACTTGGGATACACTTTGACTTCCTGCAAATTCAAGATCTCTTGTCTCCTCCACAACAGGACACACACTGCCTCCTATATCCTCCTCACATCCATCCCAAGTGAAGCACTGGGGGAACCAGTTATAATCCACCAGCTTATTATAGAAAACTGTGTGCATGTGTGTGCGTACTCTATTAACAATCATTGTAACGTCTTTCAAGGTTCTACTTAGCAACGGCAACTGCCGCTGGCATTTTGGCTTTCCTTCAAACCAGTCTTGTCAGCAAGAAAAACCATATGAACTTGGAGATTGAAATCAGTTGCCTCAGGGTACCAGGTCCGGTTTCATTTTAACAATAAAAGAATCTGATGCCTTTTAGCAGGCAGGTTGTTATTGCCTAGATGAAGGAAGAGTTGTAATAGTAAATCTAGAATTGCATTCAGATGTGACATCAGCTGATATATAAATACTGTATGTCTTGCCATATCCACCCACTCTTTCTGTATGCAGGGAAATCTGAACCAAGGGAAAACTCAAATGTTGTGCTGGCTCCCCCAACTCCACAATTATGTGCTAGTTATCCTGAACTTCCTCTACGTTTGTAGGTAGCTAGAGGGGCCTGAAGCCTAATGCTGTGCTCGATTTCATACACTGTTTACATTAATCTGCAAATCTTGAGCATGTCTGTATTTCCAGACACAGAAGTCTTGAGGACAAAATAAATGCTTCAAAGTCCCTAGGAAATTATTGTCATGGAAAGGGTTTCCTTTGTAGACTGCATTGTAGTTGTTATGGCCTCATCTCCTGTGGTCAAGGTGTTCACTAAGCATTCAGTTGACTGATTTCTACTAAAATTGGAGATTGGAGGCTTAAATAAGATATTGATCAACAGGTACGCATTACCTCTTACTACGATGTATGCGGAATAAGGCAACTTTGCTCCAGCAAAGAATGAATCATAGATTATTTAGTATCTAAACATCTTATTGTTGTGTCAGGTATACTGTAACACTTGTAATGACTTCCAGTTTTATTCAGGTAGTTTCTTAATGTTGTCACCACATATAAACAGTAACAAACTACTAGTGGAGATGCTAGTGGTATCCTTGTCCTTAAAGAGAGATTCCCAAGCTATTCTTTGCCAAGTACATTATTGTTTTGGCTTACTGGAACTTTGTGACTGTGAAAATGAACCTGGCCAGGGCCTTTTTCTGAGCTTGGTCCTAGCTTGTTGATCTGGAAGAAAGCTGTTAGCGGTGTGTTAATTGCAATCGAGAGCCGTGTTTCAGAGCCTCAGCAGGATGGTGGCTTCTCAATGGTACCGGAGCAGCTGTTGGCGGTGGCTCTAATTGCTGCCCTGTACTCTTGAGAAAGTGGAGTGGGGGGGAAGCCCTGCTGGGCTTACAGCTTAACAGCTCCCCTTGTGAATAACCTTCCTGAAGGCGCAGCTCATTCTTCTAGTCAAGCGCAGTGGAATTATTCTCACCCATGCAGCTTAATCAGCAAGAAGTGCATTTGGCATATTGTTGGGAAGGAAACTGCTTTCTGCCACTGAGCACTAGCTTCGGCGTAGCTGCCAAGATAAATAGTTAAGTTTGTAGGTCTAGACATCTCCTTGGGTTGCTGTCTGTATCCAGAACATAGTATCAGAAAGAAGTGGAATTTTTGCGTCTCAGTTGTCTCCCAATTCTAAAATGCACTGCGTCTTATTTTTCAACCAAGTAAGCTGAAAACTTGGGCACAGATCTATGCAGTTGCTGACATGGTGCACCCCAACCTGTGGGAAAGTTTTCTGCTTTCCTGGTAGGCTCTTTAGAGGTGCATGGTGCTCTCTTCCACAGGCACAGAGGTAAAACTGCAATGCTTGTGCCTGCCTGCATGTCTGTGCATTGGTGCAGTGTGGGAGACTGTGGAGGACAATTAAATTAGGTGGTAGATCTGGTTTGGTTTTGTTTTTTTTCTTTTCTCTTTCTCAATTTGGGGGAAAAATGGAGAATGTGAAATGTTATTAGTTTAACACTCACCCCCACCCCACAACTCCCCCGAAAGCAGTTATTTTGATGTAATTAAAATGCTTTAAGAAATTGTTTCAATTTCAACTGATTCAAATGCAATTAAAATAAATTTCAGAAAAAATGTTAGAAAATGCTGTAAAAGCTTAGGTGTGGAAATTATAAATGGTACACTTTACGGTGGAAACACCTGCGCTGAAAGAGAAAAGTTGTCTAAATTCACCAAGAGGTTTAATTTTATAGGCAATTTACCACTTTGATGAAGTATTTTTATCAACATATCTTCGAAAGTTTCACCATCTATCTCTTATCTATATGGGTTAATTTTTCATGATGAAATTGTTTTGTCTTTCTTGTGTCTTCAAATTGATAGCAAGCTGATCCTTTACTCAACCTACTCTCTTTTGATCTGTTGCTACAGTTGTCTCAGTCATAGAAAATGTTGCTCAACAAGATATCAACAGCCCCTTTGACCTTTTCCTGGGATACACAGTTCATGCGATGAAGCACCACACGTGCCTTAAAGTAGAAGTTTGCAATCTCATAGATTGGGCAAGGTAGAACTGTAGTGCTTTTATCTTTGTACAGCTTTAAGCAATCCAGAGATGACATTACTTCAAGACTGCATTGCATGTGTTTGCTTCACTGTGGTTGGTAGGTTCTATTAAAAAAATGGTAAGTATATGTTCAGTGGAAAAATCATCAAAGGGAAAAATAAATTAAAACAACTCAAGCAGTGTTATTTCCTTCAATGACATAAGAAATCTCATTTTACATCCAAATAAATAAACCAGTCAATCATCTGGCATTTTTCTATAGACAAATAGGCAGAAGGAAGGAGGTGGGGAAGGACAATTCTCATTATTATTATTATTATTAATTATTATTATTATTATATTTTGTAATTTATAATCTATTTTGACTGCTTACGTAGCCAGTTTTCTTTGCCTTTGGGAGCTCTCTTAAAAAGAGTGCATAAAAGCTTTGTTCTGTTTGCTTGAGGAATAAGGAAAATGCCCGGCTAGAAGTTTGCTGTGGGTTGGAGCCACCAGATCTTCCTGGCATCTGTGTCAGGCCCATGGAAAGCAACAGAGCCCAGAAGCTTGTAGCTTTGCCCACCTCTCTGTTTGCCAGTAACTTCACATGATCAAAACCTTTCATTTCTGTGATCACCAAGTGTTCAGCAATGGATATTACAATAATTCCACCTTTGTCGTATTGCTTAAGTAAAATTCCTCAATTGATATTAAACTGCTTTGTTAAAGATGATTTTCCACTGTGACCAGTAACGTACTTCAGTCTGGATATAAAATGCATTATATCCTGCAGGTGACACTGGCCTCAGCAGTTCGGAAGGCATTTTTTCAGAGATACTTCAAATTTCCCTCTCTCAGTACAGTTTCAGCTGGCTGTAGGAAGTGATTCAGTACAGGATAGATAAAAGTGCAGGCTGCTACTGCAATTTAATGTACCTGACAGGTTTTTTTTCACTTATTCATTTATCAACCTAAAAGCTAAAGCAAATAAGGATGCAGCCTGCAAAGTGGTTGAATAATTTCAGTGAGTTTAACCACATGTTTAGCCTGAGGAGGAAAAAGTCGTTAATTTTATATCTGAATTTTTTTTCATCTAAAGCAAAGGACCCTCCTTCTTCCTGAAGGCAACTTCAAGCTGTTATTCAAGAATGAAAATTGATAATTGTTATAGCTGTACTCAGTTGATCTTAATTTTAGTGAAGCTCCAGGCTAGCAAATAAGAAAATATCATCTTCCTGGCTGATAAACTGGTTAAATGCATTGGTGCAAGATTTTGATGAAGTAGCAATAGTTAATATTTGTTGCTTAGCAAAGAGCAGTTATCATCCTGGCTTTGGAACTGATCCAAATAGGGAGGGAGAAAGAAAGTCATTCAGCAGCAGTCTGAAGTGGGTTTTTTTATATATGCAGAGACACAAACATTGTTAGACAGCATAAAATGCTCTCTTAGCAAATTGTTTGCTCTCCCTGCTGATGAGATGAACACTAGGTTCCAGTGCCTGTGCCTATACTTTGTCCAGTTTAAATGCTGGACTTTCCAACTGAATAGACTTTTCACTCCATGCCAATATAATAATTACAAGAATTTATGTAGAAAATACCTTTATCTCACCTATACTAAGGGCAGGAAATTGTATGGAAAAGCTCTTAAGATTGAGTGAGGTGCCCTATGCTTGAAACATGAACAGGGACTAAGGGTCTTGATGTCTGTGCCTAGCTCCAACGCAGGTCATGGGGAAAAAAGGCCCCATTTATGCAACTGTGATTGTGATGCCTGCCTGCACACCAGGATTTTAGAAATCACTGTTAATGCTAGTAAAAGGTAGTATATTCTTTTCACTCCATATAGTTATAAAAATGCAGGGTTGTGGTTCCAGCTTGAACAGCTGTGATTTCTCACAGTCCACACATTGAAACTTAATTTGTAATTGTTGGTGTCTTCAGAAAGATATTTCTTTCTTTCTCCCTCCCATACTTTCTGTGGGCAGAAGCAAGTTCTCAAGGACACTTCAGGAAATATTGGGTATGTATCATCTGAAGGCAGTTTTGCTAAGCATTTCAGGTTAAACTATCAGGTATCAGGTATTCCTGCTTTTCATTAATTGTAATTTCTGTTACTTATTGCCATCTGTGCTCCACTACTCAGAATAAATAGGAGAACAAGGAGTTAGACAATACTGAGAAGTCAGAGACTGGCGCAGGAAGCATAGCTTCAGTGAAGAAAGAGAATCCAGCTACATCTTTGTATTTCTGATAATACAGTTCTTTAGCTCTAACTGACCCTGCAGTGTCAGGACTTTAAAGTTAGGCCAATTTGTAACAATACAGTATCTATTTGGTCAAATTGGACATAGGGGCATCATGGACCATTGTGTTCAGCCCTCTGATCTTGCGGGTACTGCGCCATGTACATTTTACTTTTTGTCTTTTTCCTCCAAATGATCTTTCAGTGCTCCTATCAGAAACACTGTAAAGATGTTAGAAATTCTGCTTAATCATAGGATTAGGACTGTTGGTCAAATGGATGCTGAGAAGTTAGAGCGATACCGTCTGTAATTGAATCAAGCAGGGTACTGCATCCTTTGCAGAAATATTTAGCCTTAATTGCTATTTCTCAACTATATCTGCTCAGGAGGCAACATAGCTTTCCAGTCATGAGCACAACACTATTCATAGAGACAGCTTCTTTCATTAAAATAGAAATATTTGTAATGTCATTTACATTGGGATTTATATCATCTTAAAGTACACTGGGTTGAAGCTTACAATCTTCTTCCATTCCACAAGCAACTCTTCTTTTTCTGGTGTATACAAGTACTTCTGTTTTTGTAAGATGGGAGAGAAAAGGTAAGCAACTGTGACTATTTCAGGAACTTGAATACTGTTGTGATGAAAGAAACCAGATATTATGGATTCATTTTAGGGCATGGAAATATTTATGAGGTATAAATCTATTAAATCTGTTAAAGGGCTTAAGTGCTTAAAACATGTGCTGTGTATCTAATAGCTATACACATAAGTCTTACTTGAATATATATAGCACTATTGCTAACAAAGATCACAATCAGAGATGAACCTTGAAAGACAGCATGAAGTTCTCTAGAATAACAATATTCAGATAGTAAGTAGAGGGATATTCATCTAAAACACATGCGGTCCACACTCCCAACTCAGCCTGCAGGAAGTAAATGCAGAAAATTAGGGACATGTTGAGATAATACAGTGATAACTGGATAGAGAAGCAAAGGTGCTGGTTCAGCAGTGTGTCACACTTTGATTGCGATTATGCATGATTATGCAAGCTCATGAGACTGGAAGTCATACTCATAGAAGAAGAGCAAGTGAGAAGATAAAATAAGGCCCTTAGAGGCAAAGCAATATAGGCTTCTTTTGATGGCTTTGCGGTAAAGGAGTAATGTCAAATGCTAGGAGCAAAAGCTGAAACTTCATTAAATGTTGATCCCTTCATTCCATTCTCCACTTCTCTTTCTCCCAAGAGAAGGTGCTTTTGCTACAGTCAGTGCTGGTCTCTGATTTCTACAAGCTCATCATTTTATCTATAAGTTTTCCTTAAAACCCTTAAGGACACAGACAGAAATGATAAGTAAGCTGCCAAAGGCCAAACAAAGCATCTAAGGTGGAGTCAGGCATAGAACCCAGTTCTCCACACTCATTTGTTTAACTGGTTTTCCTGTTTTCCACCTCTTTTCTGTTCCCTGTCAGTCCCTTTATTCTTGTTTGAAGTATAGGGGACTTTATAACCCTGTATTTCTTACAACTGTTTGAAAGCTCTACAAGAGTGCCATACTCCTGATTGTTTTTGTTCAAAGATGGGGGCGTTTCTAGACATGTCACATCTGAAAAGTGAATGACTTTTGGCATATAGTCCTTAGTTTTCAGACACAAGGGACACATGCAAGGAATATCAAATGCATGGCTGAAGCCAGACTGTGTGTCTCTAAGCATACAATGTTTTATTCTATACTGAAGGACTAAAATGGGAATTTTCTCAGCCTATCTAGACAGGGGAGTGTCCTTTTAGGTATTATCTGCTATACAAATATTGGCCTACTCCTTAAAGCTAGTTTCATAGAAAGTTGAATGCAGTTTAAGGAGAAGAACATATCCTTTTATATATGTTGGGTAAGGTAAATGATATCAAATAAAATGAAGGATTAAAGCATGCTTGAGCTTGAAGTAATAGATATAAAAAGAACAGGAATTATTGTTTACTTACATTTTTCAGCTGGGTGTGTGCAATCAATTTTGCTGTGGATTTATGTATCACATCAGTTGATTTACAGCCTCTGCCAACTCCCATAGCATGCACCACACCAGCAGCCTCATGAGCTGCGCAGCAGCCGTGTGCACTTGTCTAGGCCTCTTGAACACTGCTTTTTAGATAACTCCTCTTCCCCTCATGCACCCTTCCCTTTTCTCACTGTTTTGCCTGATTACTTTCCTGCTTTCTCAACCTGCAATGAGGAAAGACCTTTGGAGAGAAGGTCAGCTTTCTGCTACCCAAAAAGCCACAAAGCATACCCCAAAGTCTAGGTGATTCTAGGCTAGATAAGCATCACCACCGGCTTTGTAGTTAGGATCTACCCAGATGTGTTTTCTTCTTCCTCTTCTTTTTTTTAAGGAGTCCATGCTTATTTCTTTAAAGAGGGTGAGAGCTGGAAGACTTGCTCACTAACACAATCTTTCACTTATCCTGAAGTGCAGATCACACCTGGCTTTAAAATGCATATGATGTTTCACCATGCTTCTGCTTCCTAAGATATATCTAGTTTTGTCCATTTCGAAAACATTTGGCAAGTGTATTTAGGTGCCACCTGTAGCTGTCTTTATCTTAAGCATATTTCACTATAACTGAGGTAGTCAACACAAAAGAAACACCCAAATAAATAAAATGCTTCCTGGATGTTTCTGTCATGGCTGCTGCTTTGTGCAATTGAAACCTAAACTCTTTAATGACGGTGGTAGTTCACACTTTGAAAATATAATGACTGAACACTCTGTTTTATTGCTTTCTTTTTTTTCAATTTGTTGGTATTTAAAAATGTTTTCTGCTTATGACAGTGTTTGAAAGCATAATAGTGGTAAGATCTCACCTAGAAATCATGGAGAAAGAGCTGGGCTTGCACTTTCAACAGTGACTGAAATACATATTGAGGTGATTTATGACCCACGCAGCACATTTTATGCTCCACATTGTTTATGAATGCTATGGCAGGGTCAAATGTAACAATAAAATGAATGAAAGAAAAAAATCAGACACAAATTCATATGATTATATTTCATGTAAAAAAATTAAAAAAGAGGCATAAAGTTCACATAAAACATTTGAAGAGCAATGGAAAAGATACAGTAACATAGCTGGAAATGCATATGTATTTACAAGTGTTTAACCACAACTATTTGAAACTATGTAAGAATTTCCATAAAGAACTTAAACAAACAGAAAAGATTTCAGTATACACACTATGCTATGAAGTAAGCTGGCTCCACAATAGAATTGTTCACCTGCAATAAATCAAACCCTTACAAAGTAATTCATGTACATCACTTTATTTCTTATGGCTAATAAGTATGAATAACCCTACCAGGTCACATTCCCCTCCTTTTCATCAATGAAACTGGGAGTTGAGTTGGTTCTTCAAGTGTTTTGTATGTGATGGCTGGAAACATTAAGGTAAATTGCTGACGTAATGGGGATTACATTCACGTTTCCATAGAGAATTCAGACCTTGGTGCTTTGTTTTTCAGAGTCCTTTTGAATTCCTACAGCAGCTGTGAAGCAGAGGTTGGGCTGGGGGTAGGATTAAGGGTACGGTTGGGATGTGGGCAAGGGTCCAGATGAACTGGGCCAGAGAATGGTGATCACTGGGAACGCTTGTCTAGTCTCTGTCTGGATTTGCTTGCTAGCAGCTAAAAGTAGTAGTATGGCAGTCTGAGTGCACAGAGGCTAATGAGCAAACTGAGGCTTTTTGAGGCATTGCAATGCTAAAAGAAACATCCAGAAAATAATCTCTCCCTCTTGTTTCTCCTTTGAGCCTGAAAGCAAGGGTTTACTTTAGAAATGGTTTCTGGATTTCCCAGGCATAAGCGGTATCTCCTCCCAGGCCCTGCTGCGTTTGTGAGCTTGCATCACCAGGGCAAGCATTACACAGTGACCATCAGCCTCAGGAGAGAGTTTTCCTCTAGCTTCAAAAAGGGATAAGGACAGGTCTCTTAGCTCCTGGAGGAGGGAAGCAGATAGGGCAGAGTTGCGGTCGAGCCCAGGCATGTTGGGCTGTATTGTACCACTAACAGTGGTGTTGGGAGGCTTGCAGTGGAGATAGCAGAGGTAGAGATGGGTCATAGGGCTGTTTTTTGTTCCATAATTTTTTGCTCTAATTACGACTGATCTATTTAACCTTGTCTTGTAGTGTTCTTTCTAGACAAGCAAGCCCAACTAATGGGCAAGTGCTTGGAGGCAGGAGCTTGGCTCCTTTAGAGGAGCAACGCCATGAATCCCAGAAGTAAAGGCTCACTTTGAGCACCTGATGCTCCTCCTCTCAATCAGATCAAACTTTAACAAGCATTATGCAGGGGGTTGATACACAGAAATAATTCTTTCAGAGTTTGCTGGTGGGACAAGGGTAACGTAGCAACTCTTGTGTACTTTGGTAAAAAAGCAATGCATAGAAGTTGACTCTTTGTTTCTCTGGGTGATTCAGGCTGCCTGGGTGTGGCAGCGGGGGAAATCTGATCCGCCAACTATTTACATAAACCAAAAAGTGTTTGTCTAAGCACCAGGAGACAAGGGCCTCGCTGGATAACGTGCTGTAAAGAATTCTTTTGCAGGACGATCCCTTTTTGACACCCAAAGAGGCAGGAAGATGCTTATAGAGCAGGATACAAACTTCTGAGGATGAGCTAAAACCCTTACACCGTGGTCAACCCTTCTGTCCTCTACCTTAGAGAGCCAACTAACTGGATGGAGAGAGAATGGTGACAAAGTGCCTCCCATGCTCCCAAGGTTAGGCCTTCTAAAAGTAGGGAGTACAAATACACTACTGAAGTGAAGAAGAAATCAGTTGTAAAAATGACTTCCATCTTGTAGAATGTTTACCAGAGCAACTGCAGAAATCTCATAAGCACATAATTAAGAATTCTGCCGGTCAAGTGGGTCTAGTTTCAGCTAATACTGGCCATGTAAAGCTCTAATATGCAGATGAACTGGCAGAAAGGAGTTCAAAATTTAACATTAGGTGCTGATTTCAGTACTGATAAGTTACTTTGATCCATTGAGTCATGCCTTGTTGTCCTTCCAAGTGAATGCAAGCACCTTCTCCTGCAAATGAGTCACCCTGGAGATGGGGGCCAGCCTGACCTAGCTACTGTCCATGTACAGTATGCACAGGCACATGCACAACTGCTGTACTCAGGCGTTTTACAACCTGTGATGCGTTTATCCTCACGTTACTCAGAAGAAGAGAAATGCTCTTTGTTCTGTTTTAGAGCAGTGGAGCTGCAGCATGAAACTTTCAAATGTGCTGAAGCAACTAAGCCTTGAAATTGCAGGAACTGAGATACCTGATGCAGAGTTCCAGCTCACGCTGATTTCTATTGGAGCTAGGTGATTTGCCTAAGGTAATTCAGGAAAACTGGCACAGAGAGCAGAGTTAATCCAGGTTATGTGTCTTAGGCAGCAAATATTCTTGCTTTTGAGGGAATTGAGTTTTCAGTTATAATTTGTTATTTCAAAGACCTTTACCTCTAAATGTAATGAGAATGTTTTGATACTATGGAGTTTGTGCTTTCTGCCCATTAATTTAGTGCATTTGCAAGCAGTTCACTATAGAAATCAGTATTTCTGAAGTTTCTGATATAGGGAAAAAACCACTCTTGAAGCAGAGTAGTATAAACTTTTAATATTCACCTTGCATATGGAAAACAGCTCCTCCTTAGCACTCACCTGCCTTGTTCTCTTTGGCTTGTGTTCTTATGGGTGAGTGGGAACAAGACGAAGGATGATTATTCACGCAGCAAGGATGGTTATTTTTAGCAAGGGAGGATCCACTTCTGCAAGAGTAGTGATACATGCACTTCAGGACTTCTGCTGTGATTGTAATGGTGGATCTTAGGCTGCAATATCTCATGAAATGCTACATGTCTTGATTTATGTTTTCCCTTCAGAACAGACACAGAGCAAAGCCAAATCTACAAGTACAGTTTCCCTGTGAGAGTCGTCTTCTGCCATTAATGCTTTATTACGTTCAAATGCGTAAAAGAAATACTTTAAAGGCACAGACATTTGGCAGAGCAGAGGTCCATATGTGACAGGACTGATCTGAAAGGTCTGTGTTCAATATGACTGAACGTTATCTTCCCACAGGTGAGTCTGGGAAAGGATCGAGCACATTTTCCCCAGGACAGCTCCATGCATTTTCTATTCCTGATCAAGATCTATTCATTGGGCAAGTGCTGTTTAATCAAGCAGCAGGAAAAGGGTGTGTGCTGTCTTCAGAAGTACAAAGAAATCTCATTCAAAGACAGTCCCGTTCTTAAAAGGCTGGTGTTTAAATTAGACCTGCTCAGACAGGTCTGGCATGTTTAGTGTGACCCCCTTTTACTGTGGATGTTCCTGTTATAACTATCTTACTGCTTCCATTTAAAATGAAAACACAACTGCTATAGAAAATAGATCAAACTGACTTCCAAACAGTTGTCAGACCATGTTGTGAGCAACTTTTTGTGATAAACCACTGCTACTGAAAAGTAGCTACAAGCAAAACTTTTCAAAAAGTGCATAACAGATCAAATTCAACAGAACAATGTAAGAGACCGTGTGCCAAGTACCGAGGGTAGCAGGAGAAATGACACGTCTTTTTGTTTTATTCCAGAGTTTGGGCTTCATTGGTTTGTATGCCATTGAGACCTAAATGTTATCAAAGGCTCTGTGACTTGGTCCTAGCAACCAAGCAGAGTGTGTCCTTTTCAGCTGCATTAACAGGAGAAGCTGCATTACCATCTTTGATAGTCAGAAGAGTGGTGTTCTTGGTTTCTCAAGATGTTTTTCCTCTTCTTAGTCCTTTATGCAGCTTTACTTTTTCAACACTATTTATGATGAAAATGAACCTTATTTAGCTCAATAAAAAAGGTTTATTTTAATCTTGTTGCTATAGTATGTTATAGATTTGCAGGTTATAAACAAATGAGATTGTGCTGTGAGATGTGCAGCTTTTCATTATTGATGCTAGGGCAGACCACCCTGGTAGCTACAAGAGTCCATATGTTCAGCTTTTTCCCTGGAAGGCCTCTTGGTGGGTTACAGTCTGCCTCTACCTTCTTCAATCTACTGGCAAGGTGGCAGTGTTCAGGTGAGTCATGTGTTGAGAATGAATGATCCATCGCACAGGCGATGTATGCCGGGAGAGGCGTATCCACACTAAGGTTCCGTGGGAGCAACTCCCAGGCTGTGCTGCTGCTGGAGATGAGTGCAAGTCCAGCAGCCCTAGTTTCACCTGGTATTCCCTGTTCCTTTCAGCCCTGCAGTGTCGAGGACTCTGCAAAGAGGAGAAAGATGTTCATGGCATGGATGATAACTGCTGGAGGTGGGGTACCCCTTGAGGCAGCCTTGTGGAGTTTAGGACTCCCTTTTCTTCTTCTTTGACTGATGAAGCCTAGGAAGCTGTATTATACACAAAAGCACATTATCTCTGCTTATAAAGTATGGGAATGAAGGGGAATTTTCTTTTGATTGATGTAAGATGGGATAGGGCAGTAATACAAGTATCATGCTTTCCAATGAAACTTCAACTGTGCTTTCCTTCTTGAGTTATCTCATCACAAGGAGTTAGAGCCATTTACCAGGATTCGTTACAAACAACTTTAAGTCTGAACCCCAAAGGGCAACAAAAGGATAAGCTGTTTCAGGAGAAACCAGTAACTGCTCAAAGCCACCAATGTCTCCCAGGTAGGAAAGAGCAGATACTGCTTTATTGATCAAAAGTAGGAAGCTTTTGCCCAGTTGCTGAAGGGAATAAACCTTTGTGAGATAAACAGTGTACAGAATGATAAAGGTTCAGTCTTCACATTTTTCTAAGGATGAAAAAGCAAACACAATCCTGTGCAGGTGAGGTACTGCAGGGTGCGAGTGAAATGCCGTGTTTATACAAGGGAGTCTGGCATCGCATCTAGAGATTTCAATACAGATCCATCACAAAGGAGAGGAGGTTATAGATCTGTCTTTGTGTTGAAATCTTTTGTAAAGTGTAGAAATTGCTGCCTTGTGGTTAGATTTTTCCAGATGGATGATTGCAGTTGCATTCTGGGCCCTGAGTATGTGTCTAGGGGACATTGTTGGGGAATATCTTCATCAACATCTTTCCTTTGTGCTGGTCCATGCCAGCTCTGAGAGCAAAAAAGGAGGTGGGAGGTCTGCAGGATACTGAATAGCTGAAGCTTTCTGTAGTCATGTTGTTTTCTGCAGGAAGACCCAAAGGAAGCCTTTTAGGAAGGACTGCTTTGTCAATAGTAATTTGAAGATTTGCCACTCTAACTCTTTCCTTGTAATCCTCTTGAAAAGCTATATTTGAAATAGATCAGGTCCAAGACAACACAGTTTCTGTGACTACTTTAGCTTTCTTACTGTTAAAAATGTATGTAGTACCTTGGTAAACACAAAAAAGACATGTAAAAGTCACCATATTGTTTGACATACTCAGGTAGTCCTGAGCTGTGATCAGAGTAGGGGTCCTACAGTCATCTTTCAGTCAGATCAAGAACTCAGATCTAAGAACTAAGTTACACCTTGATCCAATTCCTTTATTCTTTTAAAAATATTAATATTAATTTACCTTTTATAATTTGTAAAAGATGTAAAGAGATTGCAGGTTTTCCATACCATGGCTGGGATGGGGATCATTTGCTAAGCAGGAGTCCCATGTGGTGAATGCTGGCATACCTCTCTCTTCCAACATCCGAAGCACTCACTTCTCTTTCCACTACTGTATGTTGTCAGCAGCGCAGTTTATGGTGCTTCCAAGGAAAACCTCTTGTCAGAGTGGGAAAAGACCTAATTGTGCTTGTATGGTGAATCTAAGAAATTGCATAAATGGATCCAAATGTTATATAGGAATGTGAGCCTTTACAAAACACAAAATAATTACTTAATACTGTGGAATGGCTGGCTGGTTTTGTTTTGCCTAAAAATGTGTTAGGAATATTTCTGATGCTAAGACTTGTTCATTTCTTAGGGAGCTGTAAAACAGATACATTTACAAGTATGAGTAATGGGAAACAGAAAATTTCTGCACAATGCAGGCGATCCTTTCATGTTACATCATTCAAAGCAGTGTATTCACATGGGGACATATTCAGGCAAAACTCTGCAGCCAGAAGACCAGGCTCCTCTGCTTGGCTGTGCTTTTAATGTAGGAAATTTTTGGTTAAGATTTGTGGGTATCTTTCACACAATGCATCAAAGAGCTGAAAAGTTGAGGATAATCATTCCCACACATGAGTCTACGTGCACTGAAGTACAAGCCTTTCTGTGCTTCCTGCAATGTGAGCATTATCCCTTACATTTGCTCTTGAAGATGCCCTGACAGTGTAGACAGTTCAACAGTGACACTTCTGAGATTACTGAGCTATCAAGATAATGAAGAGCTGTAAGACCTTAAAATCTGCAGAAATAAAAGTAGTACGGAAGTGTGGCAATAGCTGCATTTATTTCCTGTGGATAAGTTTCTTCATATCATAGAAGTCAAAACATGCTTTTATAACACAAACACATTTCAATGCTATGAGGATCAATGTGAATAGTTAGCTTTGCTGTCTGCATGTTGGAGTGAATCCCAATAACTCTTACCTGAACTACAACATGTCATGAGGACGAGCAGTTCAGACTTTCTAATGTGCTACATATTGTGTTGGAGGTGGAGGGAAGAAAAAGTGCAGATTTCAAGACTTTTTACAATTGTGTGCTATTTTCAATAAGGTGTCTTGTTCTGAAATGTTAATGAGTCTCTTTGGATTTAACAGAGAGATGCCAAATACATTACAGTCAGGAAATATAAGTTTAGAAAACATGTAGCACTGTGTGAATATGCAAAAAACTGGAAGCAAAAATGAATATGTAAATGTATATAAGGCTTATAGTTAGCCATGCAAACACCTAGCTGTAGACCTGGCTTGTGTATGATGTGTAGGCAGAGATAAATGTGACAGAAAACGTAGCCCTGTGCCTATCTGCCCTGGCTGCTAGCAAGGTGTCTCCATCCTGACATGCAACAATCTTTGCATTCCTGTCCAACCTGAAGCCAGAGTGAATTTAATTAGGAAAACTTTATGGTAAACTGTCCTGCCTCAATACATGCATGCTGAGAGTGAGCTTTGGCTATGTTGGGTGCTAGGCAGAGCACAAAGGTTATAGAAAGTATGTTTGGAGAAAATAATGTCTTTGTCTTATGCCCCTTTGAGAATGAAAGGGTTAGTAGTGCTAAAAGAATTGGTCACTGTTTAGAGGTGGCCTGACCCACCAGACCCACAGCAGCTCAGTATAGTGTCAGCCAGGCAGAGAATGAGGACTCCCTCTGTGATGGCCAAGCAAGGAGCCAGCAATGCAAGCAGATGCCACTGCTGGCAGCACTAACGACAAAAAGCATCCAGACTTCTGGCATTTGGCTCTTGCCTCTGCCAAGCTTTTCCCCCATAAATGTCTCCGTGTTCCACTCTAGATAAGGGAGCGTGCCGAGGGGACGGAGCCATGGGGAATGAGCTCTATGCAGCCAGCAGGAGGAGGCTGTCACCCATAGGGTTTCCTTTCCAGCCCTACTAGAGTTCAGTGGTTCCTGGTTTTACAGTCCTGTTGTTTTAATTTTTAAAAGCATAATTGTTTGGAGAAATGAAGCATTTCAGTGATATTTTGATTTGCTCACTGCTTTGCTGGCATGTGATCTAGGTCCCATCTTGTTTAAATGCTGCCAGCCATCTGGGGCATCAGTCCTTACTTGCCAATACTGACTGATAAGGCTGCCCATCCTGTTACAGGAATTATGAGTTGTGCCAATCTAGTTGGCAATCAATTTATTAGCAGGCAATTGAGGTTTATGTATTTTCTTGGAGGTGCTGATCATTTCCAGGGTGAGAGAAGAGTGTAGCTGAATCTTTTTTCTCTGCCTACACCTAACCTGATTACAGTAAGCAGATCACCAGCATTCAATTTCATGCATTTATTTATGAACAAATGCTCCTTTGCAACATCATGAATTAGTAGATTGCCTGAATTTTGAGCACTTAATGCAGACTATCAGGAAGCTGTGTATTTTAATTTGCATTTTCTGTGTTGGCTCAACAAAGCAGTATCAAAATGTTGTCTTTGTCCGGCTAGGATTGACATCTGTATTAAACATTTAAAATAACAACTGCTTGCCCAGGCTTTTAGGGATAAGTACTGGTGCAGGTGGCACACATCTGATACTTCTCTTGTACTTCTATCTACCTTTACTATTTTTACTTTGGTGTGCTTCAAAATCAAGGTCCTGCTGCTGTAGATTGCAAGTGACCAGTGGAGGAGAGGCTGCTGATGACACCAAGCTGTGTCGTGTGGTTGACACATTGGAGGGAAGGGATGCCATCCAGAGGGACCTTGACAAGCTTGAGAAGTGGGTCTCTGTGAACCTCATGAAGTTCAACAAGGCCAAGTGCAAGGTCCTGCGCGTGCATCAGGGCAATCCCAAGCACAAACGCAGGCTGGGCAGAGACTGGATTGAGAGCAGCCCTGAGGAGAAGGACTTGGGGGTGCTGGCTGATGAGAACCTCACCATGATCCAGCTATGTCTGTTTGAGCCCAGTAACCCCCCAAGGCTTGGGGCTGCCTAGTTTAGTGGAAGGTTTGTGGCAGGGAGCTGGAAATAGATGAGCTTTAAGGTCCCTTCCAACCCAAACCATTCTGTGACTTGCAGTAATGTATTTTCAGGCCTATAAAGATATAGGGCACTGTGAATTACTTCCTTTTACCCCTTCTTGGCAAAAGTTTTATGATTAAAAATATGTGGAACATTCTGGTTTTGCTAAAAACTCATTGGAAGGATCTAATTGAAGAAATGGGACGCCAGAACTTTAACAAAGGCTTTTTTTCTCTCCCCATCTGTTTAATCAGGTGTCTTAGTATAGAAGGTGTTTTAACAAAAGGTTGTACAGATGGTAGGGAAAACATTCAACTGTTTGACTAAAAATCATTTCCTCTCTCAAAGAGGGAGTGCTTTCACAGATCTCATTAGTTCAACTGTTAAAACTTCCAGGAGGTGCCACAGGGTACAAAATGCCTGGATTCAGTGGTAAAAATTAGTAAGCAGGAAAAAATAAGTGGATGCCTAAATAGCTTTAGTTTTGGTGTACGAATCCAAAGTTGTTACGTTCTCCCTCATTTTTGCTACAGACATTACATATTCCTTTATTTGCCACACTGTATTAACTCCAGTATTGTTTTGCCACTTCTGTTGTACAAGCTGGGTGTTAATTGTGACTGCTGTAGCGATGCACGGAGCAAGTGCTGATTCACAGGGCTCTGAACTGCTGTTCGCTGAGGGCTGTTCTCATCACCTCGTTATCTTGCTGCAGTGGGATCAGCTCTGTGATGGGAGCTGGGCACTGTACAAGCAGAAAGTCACAGTCTGGAGCAGTCTGCAGCCTCAGACAGGCTGTGCGTCTTCCTCCAAGCTGTAACGTCTGATTCTGCTGAGTGAGTCACGCAGTTTTGTTTTGCCATATTCAGATGACACCTCCTCCTCTTAGTGAAAACATGCTGGAGTAGCCTCACAGCATAACCAAACAACAAAAGGGCTCTGCTGATGGCTGACAGCTCTGACAGGTGCATTTTAAACTGGATTCAGTTTTGTCATCATGCATATAAAGGAGCATTGATGGTGGAAAAATAAGTAGATTTTTAAAAGTGATTTTGTAGCTTTGCCAAACAAGGCTTCATTAAGAACTCCAAACATTGCGATCTTCACGCAGGGTGATTCACATGCAGATATGGCGGTTTTGTGAGAGTGCTTAAACATTTAATTCTTTAGCAGAGTTTGCAGAGAATATGATGTGGCTGTTAGGGAAGGATTTGCCCATTCTGATTTGAGGAGAGCAGCAGAGCTCTGGGGTTCCTCAGTGCTCTGAGCTTCCTTCTGTTCCTTCCCTGTAATCTTTCACCACAATTGCCTTGACTGGCTTGATGATTTTTGTCATTGTGCAGGTCACTAACCCTCAGTCATAATCTGAAGCAGGATGCTTGTGTTAGCCTTTTGCAGACTTCGGGGCGTTATGGTTGTACTTTGGAAGAAAAACAGGAACTCAAAGCTCTGTTAAAGAAAAATGCCTCAGACGTCAGTTGTTTTATTTCTTTCCTTTTGCCACAGCCTGTCTGTAGGAAGGTTTCCAGGTAAGCACAGGTAATCGCACAAGAGAAATTTAGGAATTCTAGAGGATTAAGATTTATTTATTTCTTGATCCAAAATCTATTTTCAGCAGTCTGGAAATATTTGTTTTGTGAGGGAAACTTACAGCAACTTTAAGATCATTTGACACAGATGAGCCACTGAGAGACCACATCTGAATATATATGTGGGAAAACACAAACGGAAAAAAGGCTTATTTAACGTGTTTCATTTTGTATAGTTCAGAGGGACTGGGTAAATTTAGAGCAAACATTGACTATGGAAGGGTCTGACTTGTGTTTTTTCCTTTTTACTGAGAAATTTGCTGAGAAAACTTTAAAATATTTTTGGTAGAAAAAGCGTGTTAGTCTGAAAATGGTTTGACAGATTGATAACTTCTGTTCCTCCCACAGTCAGTTAAGTCTGGGGCTCCAAAAGGCCCTAAATTTTCTTCCGTTGATAGCTTTCAACTTAGAGGGTAAATTAAGAGCATGGACGCCAGTATAAAGCTTTGGTTGTAATTGTAGGGTGGTCTTTTCAAGCATGTTCCCCTCTTCATTGCATGTTACAGCACTCCCTTTCTGGGTGTGGAATGGTGAAATCCTATACAAAAATATCTTATTTTGCCCCCTATCTCTCTAGTGTGAGTATCTTCCAAGCATGCCAAATAGTTATCTAAATGCTTAAGGTTGAGGCCATAGCATTTTTGTTTGGAAAATTACCTCTAGTTCTTCATAGGATTGGCTTCATGTTTAAAGAAGTCTCTGTGTATATTTTTACATGCCCAATTCACATCTGCAGACAGGCCTAACTAGAGTTTGGACTTGACTTTCTTCTAGAAAGAATCTGACTCTCTAATGCACTCTTTTCTTGTGACGCTTATGAATAATTATTTATTTATTTATTTATTACTGACTTACATGTCAGACCACCCTTCATTTCTCATACTGAAATGATGTGACAGTCTGTGGATGGCTGTGGAATAAGCGATGTCTTGGTAACAGCCCAACACAGATTTCAGGCACAGCACTTCTGCCTCCGTTGCCAGCCTCTGAGGCTAAAAGTCTGCCTCTGTCCCAGTATCTCATCTGTTTTCTCACTTGGACTCAATAAAAAAGGTCAAGCCTTGACTTTACAGGTCAGTGCAATGTGTGGCAGCAAACTAAAGACTGATGTGGGATATGTCAAAAGAAAAAAAGTCTTTAAATCTGATGTGCTGGTCAAAACCCAGACAGGACACAGTTCTAGGTTTGTCCTTTTTGCTGGCATCAGTACAGACTCTGTTTCCCCCCCGGTGTCCAAGCTGCAAGGTGCTGGGTGCTTTCACTCCCATGTACTTCTCCAGAGCAAATTCCCAGTAACTGGTCCAACCATCCATTGCCTGAAAACGTCCTTCATGAAGCAGCTGTGTCCCAGACAACAAGGGGCTGCAGAGCAGGTATTTGGAAAAAAAGAAACTCTATTGTAGAACAGGGTATGATATTTTAGGACCTAGAAATCAGCTTCACAGCTTTCTACAGCTTTATGAAAGCTACGTGCAATTGTTTTACATTTATTTCCATTTGCTTAAAATTCTCCTACCTGGAGCTCTGGACACATAGGCACGTGTGCACTTATAAAAAACAAATAATGTTTCATATCAACATACAGAATTTTCAATTCTGTATTTTTAAACTCTGCCAAAAAATGCAGCTTGAAACTGAACACAGACATATTTTGTCTGAACCCAGAAGCGACTTGAAGTCTCTGTGATTACGCCTTTCATTCTGCTTGCAAGAGCTCAGTAAAATGAGGCACAGCTTGGCTAAATATGTGATGAAGGTCCCAAAGCAAGTCTGGCAATGCTGAAAATCCCATGTAAGAGTTTTGCTTCATAGTACATTCATGTGACAAACTGTTGTCTGTGGTGCTTTAAACTGAGGAAGATCTTTACAAACAAGCAAACAAACAAAAACCACTAAGGGAACAACCCCAGAATTTTCAAGCGTGTTATGCAAAGGTGTATCATAGAAGAGCCATATCTGAGAAAGGTGTTTCTGGTATTTCTCTGGGGAGTAACTCAGAAGCCTTAGTATTTCCTTTAAATTTGTCATGGGTCTGATTAGCATGGAAATGAATAGAGAGAAATGTCAATTACATGGGAAGGAAAAGATCAAGTGTGGTCTGAGATGCAAGGAAATTACTAAGATGGTAGAGCAGCGCCATGTTCTTCCAGCTTGATTATTATTCCTCCAAAAAACAGAGGGAAGCAGGTGTGAAAATCTCTGGTGATAGTTTTCTCCTGCCAAGTAATTATGAAGAGACTTCTGCATTTGTTGTTATCCAACCTTGGGATTAAAGAATAAGCATGTCTGGAATTTAGCATAAGCAGTGAAGACCTAGTTTGCATACTGTGGTATAGATGAGCAGTTTGTTGCTCTGGATTGTTACCTGTGAGTAAGGAGTGGGGTAGGCAGTCCCTGTCCTGTCCCCCTGGGAAAGCGCTATGAGAGCAGTGCTTGGATACAGCACTGGGAATCACAGCAGGGGATGGAGGGGACACTCACAAAAATCCAAGTTACTACTCAAAATGCCCAAAGTCTCAAACATGAGTCTTCTGTATGTATTTATGTACCCGAGTTCTCAGCACAGTTTTACAATAGGATTCTCTTCCAACGTTGTTAACGCAGTGAGGAGAACTGATTTAAATTCTTTGGTGGCCCAGGAAGTTGTAGTGTTTCCTAAATGCTAGCAGTATGTGCTCCTTTAGGGAATGCATGTTAGAAGGTGCTTTCACAACAAAGGTAAAAAAGGATTGTTCTACCTGTTTTAGAAGAAAAAAAAACACAATTTTTTTTCGTGCGAAAGGTGAATCCTAGAACAGAATGAGTTTAGTGGCAAAATGAGTTGCAAGAGGATTTTTCCTACAATATATTAAGAACTTGAGGAGGGGAAATTCACTTAATGTGTCAAGGAAGGTGGGAAGCTGGGAAGGGGAGGATAGGAAGGGTTATGTTTGTCATGTTGCTGTTGAGCCCATTTCAATCACGTCATGGCCAGATACCAGAAACCTGCACTGTCTTAACTTCCCAAGGGTTAATTCATATTTTGGTGGAGTCCAAGGAGGACTTGTAGGACTAGCAAAGCAGCTCTTTCTTCAGCTTATGAAAACCAAGACTTGTGATGTATTTTGTAACATCCACAGACCGGATCCAAATCTCAGATATCCCATTAATTATAAACTCTTGCAATGAAGGCAGGCTGCAGTGATCTATTAGAGACTAGTAGAGGGGCAAGATGTTTCAGTAATTCCTTAGCCACAGAAGAAGGCCTGGAAAAGGAACTGGATCAGGTTTTTTCTCAGTAAATGCCTAAATACTGAAATTTTAAGGGTATAAAACATTTGCATGAATTAGTATAGATTTGGTAGACAATTTATCCTCAAAATTAAGGGAAGGACTTGGTGAATGCCAAAAGCTTTCTTTTTTAAGTTAGTTTTTGATGTTCATTTCGGAAAGACAATTTTCTTTGTTAAATAACAGGCATAAATAGAAGAAATATTCCCTATTGAGTAAAAAAGAATGTTTCCATTTGAATCAATTATACAAGCGTGTTTCTTCCACTAAGCAAAAATGGCAATAATTAGAGAGCTTTTTCAAGAGGCTGTTGATTCATATGTAACAGAAGGTCTTAAAAGAAAAGTAGCAGTGTTTTGACTTCTTACATTTCTTTATTTTTGTTATCTATTTAGAACCTAGTGACAGAGGCAAATAGTTTCCTGGAAAAAGGGGAAATTGCTCATGAGAAAGTAGTGGAGGTTGGTTTTTTTTTCTCTCTTCTCTAAATGAACTGCCTATTTGGCAGGAAGACATCTTAGGCAAACATGTAGGGTTTCCTCTAGATCTTTCTGGTTTGCTTTTTTGCCCCAAATATCTACAGAATGAGTAAACTGTAGGATTTTTTTTCCTCTTGTGCAAATTACATGTGAGCACATAATTACCTGTTACAGTAATTACTTTAGTTGCTACCTCTATGTAGAAACGTATGCAAATAAAGGACACAAATAGCTGAGTATTTTTGGTATTTGTGTTTCATGTCCAGGAAAATATGCATCATAATTTTATGTAAAGGTAACTGATGATCACCTCATTTCTAGTGAAATGCAAACAAGTTCTGAATGGCGTATCTCAAGATCTAAATTCAATTAGACTCATGTAATGATCTGTCAAGAGGGTATTACATGCAAGGTTTTCCAGATATCAAACCCTTTGGATCTTGTATCAAACACTTGAAGAAAATAGTAGTGAATTAGGAGTATTAAATAAAGTCTGCTTTGACATCGTAAGATTTCCTCTCAAGGATGCTCCCACAGATGTTGCAAAAGAACCACAGAGTACTTAGCGTCCTACCAGTGACTCCTTCCTCATGTAAGGATTAGACAAGGACAGGCTTAAAATTCACCTTCAGCAATAGTCTGTGCTTGAATGGGGTTCTTGCTGATCTGGGTTAAGTCCTCAGTAATGAAAGTGTGCCTCTTGCTGTACCTTCACAAGAATCTCCCTATAACACCTATCCTCTTGCATCGCAGACAGTGAAGAATGACACAGTGTTTCTGTGACAAAATCTGCTTCTGAAGCCCTGCGGATTTTGATACGCTTCGTGCTATTTGGTCCAGATTACATAAAACAAAGAGACCTCAGCCCTAAATGGGGTCATTAGAAGTGTTGGATGCTTAAGGATTATTCACTTTTTCCTGAAAATGCTGAATTCTCGCCGGAGTGAAGGCATGGAGGGATTATGTATGTCTGATTCAGTCTAGATTGTTTATCTTTTAAGCATCATTAACCACAAACTAGCTGGTTTTTCGGCTGCCATAAATTAATAGACTGCATTTGTGAGCAGTCAATTACAGGCTGACTATTTTTCTACTTCCATCTTGTGCGCATGGCTGTTTGTGTCTGAGTTGCTTTTCTTCTGTCTACAAGGCAGAGCAGAACGTGATGCAGCCAGCACTGATCCGACGTGGGACTGATCCTGACAACTGCTCCCAGCACTTCCCAGAGACTCAAGCGTGTGCAGCGTCATCTGCGCTTACTTCTCTGATGCTTTTAACATACTAAGGGGTCCCTCTTCTTGAAATCTTTGGATTTTGGCTTTCTGTGTCTTTGCTCTTGCAGTTGTTAGGTTGATCATCCTATATGTGTTTTTCTGCAGGTGTGTCCGAAGTTCTTCATTTAGATGAAGGCACAGATAATTGACAGATTTTTAGATACAGGAAGTTTTGGGCTTCCAGTCATTCATGTCAGTAGCTTAGGTATTGCTAGATAGCTATTTTATGATAAACTGGCCAAACACATGCTGGGAATTTAAGGGAATGATGCAAAACTGAGGGCAGTGAGGGTGAAGAATTTTTTTGCAGGCTCTTGGTCTTACCCCCCAGTGCAAACTGGTCCAACGGGAGGAATAGATGCTTTTACAATACCTTGTTTCTGGGAGTACTAGTTCCTTAAAGCACCTGCTTTTAGCAGAGCCTTTGAAGAATACTTTGCAATCTTTGAGCTCAATCTCATTCCTCTTCAAACTGCAGATTAGACTGAGGAATGAGATTGGTTGTTTGGTGGCAGCCTTTAAAAGAAATGATTTATAAACACAAACTGTAACTATATTTTGAAGGGAACTGGATCTCTAGACATCAATGACATGATTAGAAACACTGTGGGGAGTACATGCATAAAGCGTCTTTTAATTCTCTGCTTTTCAAGCATTTAATAGCTTGACAGCAACATTTTAATAACAGCCGACTAGGCCCAGTTTTGGCATGCACTGCATATGGAAACAGCTTCTGGAACCTGTCCATGGAACAGTGAATTCTGTTTCTGCAGGCTAGAGCTCATGCGGAGATACAGCTCTGAGATAGAGTGCTTTGAATTCAGGATGCTTTTCCATTGCTCAGTGCTTGGGAACGTTGCACGTTCTATGTCCCAATGCGTTACTCACCACCCCTCAGCAGGGGGTCGTGCTGAATTAACTTTTAAACACACATTTTCTTTCTAAACTGGATTCACGGGGTTGTGCTGAAGAAAGCTGCTTTTTTAGCAATGAATCTGCGTGTCTGGAATTCAACAGCATGCTGAACCTGCATCAGTGACAAGGCAGAATGGGTACCACACCTGGAGACCTCTGAATAGGACTCCTGAGTGCTACTATCAGGAGTTGCCACCTTTAAAAACAAGAAAAAGATTTGACCCTTCTGAACCTTGGTTTTAACTTTAGGAGAAAAAGTGTTTTAACAGAAAAAAGGCGTTTTAAAATCAATGCATTTTCAAAGGACTCAAAAAAAATGTATTTCTTTATAATAGCATATCTTGCATTGCATTTTATACAGTCCCTTGTACCTCTGAAAAAAAAATGCAAATATACTTATGCAAAGTGATGCTGATTATTACGGAAACAGTATCTACCAAGAAAGAGTTTAGTCAAGGAAATAAAAAATTAGGGATGTTTAGACTATTAAAATTGAACTGCTACTTTAGGACCTTGTATGCAATAAGACTTCAGTCTTTCATCCGAATCAAGTTGTGGGTTTTGACCAAAACAATTACCTTTATAATGCTTTGCTATTTCTCTGGTTGGTTATCTTTGCTTTCTCCTTTTGGGATGTTGCTTCTCTAAAAAAGAAGATATAAATAAAGTAGAAACTGAATTAAAAAATGCGTATTTCTATTGGAAGAAACTTCCAGGGTTTTTTAGTTTTTATATATTCAAAAATCTTCATCAAACTTGTTCTTACCATACCCTCTTCCGAAAGGTGCAAAAAAGCATGATTTGCTAATAAAAAGCTGCAGTGGGAATTAGAACCACAAGGTATTTCTTGGTAGATGATCTTAAGGTCCTTTCCACCCCTAAGTATTCTGTGATGCTGTGATTATATGTTTTTATATTTTAAGATATAGAAGAAATACAAACTTGATGAATTAAAGTAGTTTATCTTAACGTAGCAGAAATTGCGTATCACTCACCCGAATTTACCCACTGACCTTGTTAAATACCTGTGGACTTTTTCAGGCAAATGTCCTAAATATAGAAGCAAATTGCAAATACCATTTGACCAAATGGTCTTACATTGGCTGGGAAATTCTCCTTATGCAGGATGCATGCAGATGCTGGAAAATGAATTCATTTACCTGTCATTTGGGCATATTAGCTCCTAATGGGAAGCAATACATACAAGCAGAGATACCCAAGGACATAGGGCTTTAAGCAGTTCAAGTTTGGTCCAGTCTATACCGTGGCAGTAATTGTACACTTTAATTCTGTTATGTAGAGGTTTCTCATTCCTTTGGCTGGTTTCCTGCTCTGCCTGAGCCCTGGCTGCAGCTCATCTGCTCCCCACGGCTGGCGCAGCTGCGGTGGGTGATGCTGCACCCGGCAGTGAGCAGGAGCTGCCAGCTCCAGTTTCCAGGGACTTGGCATGGCATGTCCTCAGCAAGTTCAGTCACCAGGTTAGGCATCTTCTAACCTAAAACATCAGGAAGAGCAATTGGAGACCAAGAATTACACCACTCCTGTAACCCTGTCTTGCCTCTCAAAGCAAGTTGAACAAGTTGTTTGATTGTTCAAAAATGATGGATGTGGTGAATAATTGTACAATAAAATGGCAGTGGAGAAGGGGATGTTCCTTTAATTGGATTATGAGTTTTCTAAGCTGATTTTTTAAGGGAGATATTCCCTCTCTCGCTTCCTGTGTTACTGATGAGTAGAGGACTGGGAACCCCTGGATCCCTGTGCAAGCAATCAACTGTTACATTTTCAATATCAACAAATTCCAAAGCTGCAGTCATTTATGCATGTGCTTATTTTTGAGCATATGAATAATCCTGTTGCCATCAAATATAAATCTCTTTTCCCCGACTGGACTTAGATATCCATTAGAATCAGAAAAAACTCAGGTATCAAACCCTAGCTTTTTCTCATGGTATTTTGGCCAAAGTAAGGCAAACAATAGAAGAGGTATTGAAGCCTGAGTCAACTGAATTGAAGCTTTTGAAACTCTGGTTTCAGAATTCATGTAAAAGGGGTAGCATCTTTAGGTCAGATGATGTTCTTGCTGCTGAGGTGTATGCTCACTTCTGAGATCAACACCGCTTTCAGGATCATTTATAAATTCAATTCCACTGCTCCATGCACAAGACATCCACCAACAGTGGTGGCAGCTCCAGGCAGGGGTCACTCTTCCCATGAAAGGGGCAACTGTGAATGCAGAAAGGTACAAAGCGGCAGCTCCTTACCACTGAGCAGGAGTGACCGTACTGGACCCTGTGTTGCTGGGCCTCTTGAGTATGGTCTATTGACTGGTTGTGTTTTTCTGAGTGGAAATGGCACAAAAGCATTCAAAATGTGTGAAGTATCACACTGGGAAAGATAGGGTTTTTTTTATCTCTAGCTGATAATGGGATACTAACGTCCTCTCAACTAACCCCTGCCTTGCATTAGCAATAGTATATTTTAAAGTACATTTGGATTTAACAAGAAATATTCAACTGTTCCGTTTGGATTTCTCCCAAGTTTAAATGCATTAAATTGCTATGCTGATGACTGCAGTGGTTAGATTAGAGATCTAAGTAACTCGTTTTGATATGAAAACATATAAAAGCATGTTTTAGAGGCTTTATATATTTCACTGCTGCTTTTAAAGTAGTAAGCTCCCACATTTCAATGTAAAGATGTTTACTGCAGAAAAATCAGGAACAAAACCAACAGGTCAGATTTGAACAAGACTGATCACTCTACAGCCTCTATATGATCCATAGACTTTAATCCTTTTACTAGCAAATCTTTTCTGAGTTCAGTGGCATTGTTTGTTTTAGTTCCCTGAAAAATGCACATGATGGGAAGAGGTATGTTGATAATAATGTGCTGTGAATAGCATGAAGGCATTCTGTGCACAGCATATCATATCATCCGTCATTAAGTTTTTCTTCTCCCTCTCTTGCTAATGGCGGTGAATCAAATATTTAAATGCATGTGTTAGTGCTATGTGCAACTATATAGAGCGGGAAGGAAACATTATTGTGTAGCACAAAATTGGGCTATAAAGTGCATTCTAAACTGGAGATTTAGTAATGGACTCAGAACAAATGAACTCAGAAAATTGACATTAGAATTTGCACTTAAAATGCTTCCTAATTGGCACCTCTTGGGATACATTTTGAACTCACCCAATGCATTTTTTTTCTTTTTACTGAAAACAGTCAGTTTGGGCTGACAGCACCTGGGTCATAGTGAATGAGAGATGATGATGTATTTGGCAGCTTTTCTCGTTGAGCACTGACAAGTCTTGTTCTCAAAAGAAAAAAATCAAAACCTATCAATCCACATGCTCACTGTACTGAGGAACTTCGTTGTCATATCTTTCAAATTGTTTTAATGTTTCAGCACTGCAGAAGTGAATGCATAACAGAAGGAGACAACTATATGCAGTTTCACTTTGTTGAAAACAACTACATAAGGAAAGCAGAACATAACTAGCAGAGTCCTGATAAGGTCATGTCAAACAAATTAATAGGAGACAGAAAAGCTTAAAAATCATTCTTTTAAGATGATAGTCCTGCTGGATGGAAAATTAGTTGGGCCAGCCTATCCAGTCCTCCTCTTGACTTACCACCTTTCATGTCCCCAGGATCCTGTGCTGTCTAGATCTTCTGAGTTTATTTATTAATCCTTTTCTAGGGTGTCTGTGTCTGTGTGCTGACCTGATCTGCCATCCAGGCCTCATTAGGGCTGTTTACTGACTCTGATCCAAAAGGCTACCTCTTGTCCCTGTTCTAGATGAGAGAAAGGAAAGGCAGGACAGATATCATATTGGCTTAAAATGATTTTTTTGAGTGCAGAATGCCTGGATTTCCAGAGTGAGTGCTCAGTGTGCACCATTTCCAGCTGCTCTGCAATAGGCATTAGCAGCTAGAAATCTGCTTCGCTGTTGTCTGGATTTGCTGAGACATCAAACAACCTGGGGCTGATTTTTGATAGTGGTGTTGGGTTTTTTGCCTCATGGTGCTGTATCACGGCTTAGCTGCTGTTCATCACTGCAACCTCAAATGGACTCCCTGAGATGCTATCGCAGGGTGACCCAAAGCCCACAGGTAGAACAGTGAGGATGTATGGAGGAGAATCTCGCCCTTGCTGGTGGGAGGAGAAGGGTTGATTCCAGCCTTAGGCTGGGGATAAATGCAATGATACGTAAAGACTTTTTTCACTTCTTTCGGGGAAGGGCAAATCATTTGAGCTCTCATTACTGGTCTATCTGCATGCACAGAATGGAGTATGGGTTAAAAGTCCCCTCTGAAAGATTTCTAACCTTAGCTAAATGCTACAGACCTGGGCAGCTCCTTTAAGTTCTGGCTTTTGGTTGGATCACCCAATAACTATACAGGAGTTCTGTATTTTTCTTGCAACAGATCTTTACAGTTGTATTTCTGAACACTTAAATTCTCTGTTAGAACGAAGAAAAATAGTTCTGAATGCAAGTGTGTCATGCGCTTCTCGCTGTTTCAAACACAAGGGGCCAAATCTGCGAAAGGTATTAATGAATGCAGTTGAGTTTTATAGAAGGACTTCATTAGATAAAGATTAGGATAACTTTTTATCTCTGACTTTTAACACTGTTTTTTGTTGTGAAGAAATTGAGAGTCCAGGGGAAAGAGGACAGATGTTTGAATAAAAGTGTATCCTGGCATAAAAAGTTGTAACAAATTTATTTGTGACCTTGAATCCTGTAATTCTGCCTCCTTCTGTTAAATTGCCCCAGGATTACTCAGAATTCCGTGAATATTTTTAGGAATCAAAATGTATCTCTCTGTTGAGAATAATCTAGTCAATAGGTTTGTGTTTAAATATAGCCTTGTTTGCATCCCTGTAGCCTGTTGCTCAGTTCTACTGACTAAATGTCCCAAGGCACAGTCTTCTCATCCTTTTGTCAGTGGAATCTACTTAATTATTCACCTTAGAGCAAAGATGTTACAAATACAGATTTCCCTTTGTGTAAGTAACCAAGTAGTTCTCTGACTGTTATGTTAACTGTTTAAGAGTTAAAATATCTGGGTATAAATCTGTCCCCTTTATTCACTGGAATTCATGGGGTTGCTTAGCTGAGAAGTTGGGGTTTAATCTGGTAACTGCTATTTTACAGATCACATAAGAGGAATCTAAAATTCCAATGAAAGGAGTATGGGAAAGCATCTACGCATTTGGGTTTTTTTCAAAGGATTTCTGTGGGCTTGGGATCTGGTGCTTTCTTTTTCTTCCATAATGATTTACAATTATCTCCCTTCTATCCTCAACAATATGTGTGAAAAGAGCTGGCACTTCTAACAGTTCCCCATCCTGAAACCTCCCAGCAAATTTCCCTGTTTCCTAGTCATCTCCCTTCTAGCAAAGAAGGAACACAGAGTGTGTTCCCAGTTTGCAGCAAATGTTTATTAACACGTTTACTATCATATAACGCTGTTTGTCCAGGGTGGGAGGGGGCACTGCAGAGATCCTGCTCGTACAGATCACTCCTGGTTGAGTACATCGGTGATAAAATAATTAGTGTGTTTCAAGTGGTCTGCACTTCTGGCAGTCAGTGAGGTTTTGTGCATGTGTGTATGCAAGGAAATAAAGCTTTGGGTTTTTTTCTATATAGGACACACCAGTGGGATAAAGCATCTTAAGCAGGAAACTCCTAAAGTGAGTGTTCTCTAAGTGGCTGCAGATTTTAAATGCCTCATTTTCCAATTTTAATTGGGGCAACTATTTTTCAGGCACTACAAACTACAGTTTGGGACCTGCAGGAAATGAGGACTCAGCACCTTGGGAGGACCGGTCCCTGATCAAACAGCGCTGGGTTCATTGAAAAAGTTCTCTGTGCTCATGACATCATGCCATGCTTTTCAATCTCAAGGTTGTTTTTTGTATTTTGTATAAAGGTCATGTTAGGATTAAAAACAATGAGCAGCTCACAGCGTGTCTGGTGACCCTGTAAGAGAAATGGTAACGCGTTTCACAGCAAAATATACGTGTGCTGAGCGCAGTGCTGTGTCCAAGAAGTGGAATTTTCTAATTATGTCGTCGTTTTGAGAAGGAATGCGCTTGTTAGAAGCAGGCCAGGTGTGCAGTCACGATGGGAGTTTGAAACGCTGTGTAATTACACACCTTGCATAATATAAAGTTTACAATAGCCACACAATTGATGCAGCAAGATGTAAATACAGCAAGCTAAAGTGTCTAAAAGGACACCTGTAATCTAGCCTGCAGCTATTACAATTATTTTGGAAACTCTGTCTTGCATTAAGATTTATTAGCGCGTTAAAGTTGCCACGATTCTGAAGCACACACGCACAAAATGAGAAATACTTCAGAAAATTATTTAAACAACATATTTTCAATGACAAATAAAAGTTATTTGAGGAATCTTCTTGCGGTTCCCTGAGGGGAGAAGTCAGTAGAATCACATTTATTTACATTTTCTTCAACTCAGCCATTCTACTGTAGTTTCTAGTAAATTGATTTTATACTTTTACATTGCTGAGGACTTGCACAGTGTGTTGCCTGTCCAAAAGATCATCAGAACTTTACTACATTGCAGCAAATGAAAACCGTCAGGACAAATCTTGAGAGAGAAAGGAAGGGGAAAAGAAAAAGATTTTTACCATAGTCCCTGCCTGCTTTAATGTGGTTTCCAAAGCACTTTGCTTGCGAGATGTGGAGATTTGAGCTAAAAGAGATGAGCAAGATTTCTCCACTATTACTAGAAAATGTTTCTTGTTAGAGGTGTTCCCCAGCATTACAGTGCAGTGCTGCCTAATGACCCCTGGGGTCAGGGGTAAAGAGGCAGTTCCTTGCTTTGGGTTTGGCAGCCATTCCTGACGTAAGGTGACCGTGCTCAGCTGTGGCGTGATGCAGGAGGGGACAAGACCTCCTGGTCCTGGCGGCACCCCTTGCCTGATCCTCCTGCCATGTGCATGCAGCCCCCTTCTCTGAGCTGTCACTAGCCGCATCCCAGGCACAAGGTCTGTTGGACCCCCCTGAAACCCAGTGCCCAGGAGCTCCTGCACACAGGGGACACACATGGAGCAGTGAGGTGGTGAGTAGGAACTGGGAGGCCATGCGGGCAGAGCAGAGGGATGTGCTGGGACTGTGCTGGGACAAGTTGCTGGTAGAGGGGCTGGGACTGCTGCAGCCTTGCCTAGGCAGGTCATCCTCTGCTCTGGTCCTCTCTGCACCTAGAAATCACATGTATGTGCATGCAGGTGGGTGATACATATACATGAGAGCTGTTTACATAGCAAGCACCATTCTGGGAGCAGCTATGAGGGCAGCCATATTTGCAGTGCATTTCATGCTGATTATCTTTAGACCTAAAAGCCTTACGCAAGTCTTGGGTCTGCATCAAGGACATCACTGTTAAAACTGCCTTGTTTTTCTGACCCTGCTCTCGTGGTCATTCTCTCTCAGAGGTGCCCAATTCCCTGTGATGCTGTTTGTTTCAATTCTCTTACTGTGTAGGATATGCAGCCCATACCTTTCTCCTTCAGTCATAAAATTAGGGATGCTAATTATGTTAAAGGGACAAAGGATTCTGTCTCTCTGATTGAGGTGGGAGGTTATTGCTCAGTTTTCCTGATTTATTTGCTGCTGCTCTGTGAATAATAGAGTAAGCCTTCAGGACAGGAACTTAGACCAAGCAATGCTCACAGCATTATTTCCTTCCCTGCTTGTTTAAACCACCCACCAGCTTTCCATGCCTTGAGGTAGGAAAAGGAGTATGCTGCTGGTGACCAATGCTCTTCACGCTGCCATCGCAAACACACAATTACCGGTGACAATATAAAGTGCTCGTGAAGAGGAAGGTGCATGCCAGAGGGGTGGAGTAATACAAATAAAGGCTCTGTATGTTACAGGCTGTGCTGACAGGTAACAGGTGGCTTGTGGAAAAGAAAAAGCATCTATTCTTGCACAGCACGCTCTCTGAAATATAGAGAAAGTAGAAATGAGAAGGTAACCAATACCAGGTGTCTTCTGTTTGCAGAGATACAGCTGAGATCTAGGAGTGACCCACATTTATCAGTGAGCTGTTTTCTTCCCCCTGGGCATTGGTTTAGCAGTAGCAGTGTGAAGGGAGATGAGCAGCACAGGGTGTGATACCTGGCAGGCTTGGGAAATGCAGGTGCCCTGAGCTACCTGTGAGGCGCATTTCCACCTCTCCAGGAGCTGAGCCTGCTGCGAGCAGGAGATGGGAACTTGGCTGCGCTGTTTGATTATGATCCATATCCATCAAAGTGGAAAAATGACAAACAAAGGGTTCTTTTTACTCATAATTCAGAAGGAAGTGTAAAATCTGGTGTGACAAGTTTAGTAAAACAAAGGCACAGGAAAGAACCATTCAGTGCTTGCATGAACCCCACAAAGAGGAACAGCTCTCTTGGCTCTGACCACTGCCTTATAAATTTAGAAGAAAACAGTTTTACAGACAAGTAATTCTTTGAATCTTCTTTTGCCCAATTATGATGACAATCAATTAACTCATCTTTCCTTTCTACTTATCTGAATACGGCATTTAAATTGAATGTGACCATCATGTAGGCAAATAGCCTTCAAGGAAAGGAGAGAAACATGAGCTGGAAAGTATGACTCTGTACTGGAAATATGGAAACCTGCCTGAAAAGGGAGCTGATTGGAAGATGGGGAGATAGTGACTTGCAGAGGATTTATGCTAATGATGCGTTCCTTACTGTAAAAACTAAAATGCTCAGTCTGTTAAACTTTTCAGAAAGCTAGGTGACCTGGCTACCATATGTTAAGTGCCTTCAGGGCAAGGTATGAAATATGTGTTTCTAATCTTGTGACGAAAGACATAGGAAGAACCAAGGACTGGAAGTGAAGCCAGTCAGGTTCACCTTAGAGGTAAAGCATCGAGTAACAGGGCAGTTAGCCTCGAGGGAAGAAGTATTACTTGGTGAAATAATAGTTTCTTATGTTGGTGGAGAGAATGCCATTTTGAAAGAAACGTTTTATACAAACACAGATGATTGGACTTAAACCAGATTACAACAGATAAGAGAAACAGAACAGATACCTTAAAATTTGGGGGTGGCCTGATGGGCTGGTGTCGCTATCCTAAATTGGTTATGGTCTTAAATAAATTAGAGACATGTCGATTTGGAATAGCAGACCTCTGACTCTCTTCCTTTGCCCGCTCTGACTCATACAGTCTCTGTAAAGAGATCTATATTTTGAGGGTGGGGAGGGGGTCCTGTGTCTTGAGTTTACCAAACATGTCACACCAGATTTTACACTTTCCTGTATATTATACGAAATTTAAATGTAGCAGTTGTGGCCAGATTCCAGTCCCTTTACATCATTTAGGTGGATAATTTGTTCCACTGTGTTTTTCTTTCTTCTCAGCTGTACTTTCTCTTTGAAGCCTCCGGCTACTGGATTGGGGAGGTAAATTGCAGTCTGTCTTCATCCTGAATTGTGCCTCTTGTTTCAGTTTTTGGAGATCATATAATTGATTCATTGTGGGATTGCTTGCATTCATACTATTAAATAACTGGAACCCCTTTTCACAGAAGCTGCTGTGTGAAAATTGTTATGATACTTAAGAATGGTCTTTTAGTACTTCCTTTCTTGAGGCTACAGGAGAAACAATGTTTTCTCTGTGTCACTAAGTGCAAAAAAGGTAGTTGCTCAGTTTTCAACATGTGCACTCGTTGGCTTAATGTTGTGTCTTTGATTCACGGGCAAGTTTGTAAGGGTCATTGCCGCTTTTTGCTTTATGTAGTTACAGATATGGATACCTGTGTGGGGTTTTGCCCAGAGAGAATTTGGCCCTAAATTCTTGCTGTGGAATAATGGGTATCCATCTATATCAGGGAAATATGCTGGTAACAGTGTCTCTGTCAAATGCGATAGGGGATGTGTTGATGGTAATTGCTTGGGAGTGGGTATGGCTCAGCTGGGCGATGGGTCCAAGCAGTGCCAGCACTGGTGAAACACAACCAGGCTTCTTTTTTCAGGTGGTTTGTTTTATAATGTACACAGTCAAATCTCATTTAATTTTGAAGCATCTGGAATCTTGCAAAGATCAGTGATATGATAATGGGGGAGAAAGGAAGGGGCTTTGAGAAATGATTGACATGTTCCGTCCCCTGAACTGCATTGGTTTCCATATACATTTAACCCTTATCCACGGCTACAAGCTAGCCACTGTTCTGGAAACTAGCCACTATTCTGGAAAGCATGGCAAGGTTTTTCACCCATCAGGTACCTCTGAGGTACCCATCGGAATGGAGAAGAAGAAAGTTGATCTTTGTGGTATTTCAAAAGAGGAAAAAGGGAAAATCTTCTCAAAACTGAGCTGCCAAGGCAAAACCCTCTCAGGCTTTCTTTTAAAAGGAGGTATCTTTTAAGGGTCACCCTCATATATGCATTGGGAACTTCGGAGTGTCTTTCTCATCTGCTCAGTGTGAAAGTCTGCCTAATGCTAATTAATGCCTATTTGTGATGGACACCTGCAAACCATGGTCTGGATTCTGTAGTCTGCATTATTGCATTGTCCATGTGTATTTCTAAGGAGCTGCTGTTGACAGATTTATGCCATTCATGCATTTTTTTATCTTGCACATATTTAGATTCTTCTGTCCTAAACATCAGCCTGTTTAGAAGAAATAAAAATGCAAATGGATAACTGGTTTGTGTTTGGTTAGCAAACAGAGCAGGAAGTGTAGATGTGCAAATGCCCAGCAGGCTCAGGGGTGTTAAACCTCTTCCCTTTAACTTTTACAATGGGTTCTCAACATCCAGTGTAAACAGAACTCAGCAAATTATTCCTTGTGCTGTGCTCAGTTGTCCAATCATCTACTCCTTTATTGCTTATTATATACATGCTGCTTGAAAAGTAATTTAGGTAACTGGGGAAGTACCATGTGAGATGCAGAGAAAGTCTTAACCACCAGGAATTAACTTAAAATTTAATGCTCTGTAGTATAAGAGTCACACAACCAGGAAGTTATTGTTTTAATCAATTCAATAAAGTGGCTAACACCTGAAGAAGAAAGTAAATGTAAAAGTTATAAGAGAAGCCTCTCAAAACCATTATTAGGAATGAAACAATTAAGTGTTTAATCTCTGATGGAATTTGGTGTATTTAAACAGTCTGGATAGAAACAGTCTTGGCTATTGGTCATATCGTGATAGCTCCTGCACACATGAAAGGAGATAGGTACCCCATTGAAAAATCTATTAATGAAATATGCTGTAAAGAGCTTAAGGTTAAAATTCTGGAGAAGATCTAGAGATAGGTTTAATGTTCTCTAACCATTAAGTATTAAGTCAAGGAGGAAACTCATATAGTTCTCCATATTAAAATGAGTAGGACAACAGCTAGCGTTGTAAACAGTTTCAAAGGGAAAGGAGGGATATATGTCAGATTGGGTCAGATTATTAGTATTCATGTTCCCTTCTTCTGTGTGCATGTGCTATATTTCAAATACACAGACATCTGGTACCTCTCAGACACAGCACAGTCACTCCCCATGTGTCTGACTAAAGTGCTTGGACTGTACATGGGTGAGAAGAGTTACTAAATACCTAGAAATTTTGCACATAGCAGGTCTACTTGGGAAGCCCTTATTTATGGCTGCCGCACTCATACCACTCCAGCAGCTGAGTTTTAGAATTGGACTGGACCAGGATGATGCATAATTCACCCTATAGCATCTTAGGGAAGGAAAGATCCAGAAATGACAAGCTGGCCCAGCAGAGCAGGTGGTCAATGAGGTGGCTCAGAGTTGTGCATGCAGTCTCACCAGTGAACAAAAACAGGAGCTCCTTTAAAGGGTGAGGATAGGGTGGGAAAAATCAGGGAAAGAAAATAAAAAGAAATAAAAAATAAAATTTCCTGCTGTGCATTTGGCAGATACCAAAAGAAACCAAACTGGATGAAGGAAAACTTTTGTCAATAGATTTTTTTTGCATAAACATGTGGTTTTAACCAAATCTTGGGAAGGTCCAAGCATCTTTTCTTTTCCTTTTCTCCCTTACAGCATAGTGAGGATTTTGATGATGTTTTATTAAAAAACAAAAAACAACCCCCCCCCCCAAAAAAAAACCCTCAAACAAACAAACAAAAACCCAAACCCAGTGAAATGTTTTAAAGTATTTTTTTCCTTAGAAAAAGTATGTATAGATATATGGTAAAACAGAAGACAAATGATAAATTCTTACTCCATTGAAACAAAATCTTTTGATTAACTACATTGAAACTTTGCCCTGGGGCATTCCTTATTTCTAGTTCTGTTGCTGTTGTTTTGTCTATTTTTTTTCTTTCCTGTTCCTAGATTATTATTGTGTAACTTACATGTTTTGTCTTACAAAAGCTTCTTTATCAACTAGCTCTGTTTAGAAACTGCATTGAACTAGTCCAGCATCGTTGAGGCAATATGCATTAGCAGTGTGCATAGGAGGTTGTTCTTGAATTTACTCTTTCATTTTCATTCTTACTCAGATCTCTCAACACAGCAGCTTCCAAATGTGCTTCTGAAGTAATCTAAGATGGGATTGATGGCACAATAAGAATGAGCTGCTTCTGTTTTCTGTAAAAGGGAACTTTTGCGTTGCAGTAGGGCTGTCTCGTAACACCGCGGTGGAGCTATCCATCGTAACTGCATTTACTTTCTGTAGGTGGTGTAACAAAGGATTAAAAGTTAATTTCCAATCTTGTCCACTGGCTGTATGCAGCTGTATATAGTTGTATTTTCCATGGGATTCCCCCCTTCTGCCTCCCCCAGCTCAACATTAGCTGGTCTCTTATTCCCCCAGCCAACTTACTGTAATCAGAGGATTACTCAAGCACGTAACATCCAGCAGAAATGTCAGGCTTACATAATCACCTGTAATCAGTTTCAGCTCTTATCAAAGTGGCTGGAGCTACACTATAGCTGGGTTGGAGAGTGCACGTTAATGCAAATGCCTTCTGTGAGTTTAATAAAGGTTTGTATAATTTTAAAAGTATACCTCCAAATTAAAGATTTTCAGCAAACAGCTCCTGAAATGCATTACCATTTCTATTTGTCTTGCAAAAGGGACATGCAATTCTTGTACATTCAAGAGAAAAAAACACCACAAACATCTGGGATACTTCCCCAGTATTTTGAGGCATCTTCTCAAAGTGATGTTACAGTGGCAAGTTGAGAGGTTACAGTAATCCATGTCAGAGGTCAGACAGAACTCACAGAGCCTTGAGGGAAGTGTGATGGGCACCAAAGTAGGTCTTGGAGGACCTTATGCAACCCTTGGGCAACTCACTGTGCATCCGTGCTTGAACAGGAAGCTTTCATTGTTCTAAAATTTACATTTTGTTTTCCGCACAGGGCTTTGTTTCTGCTTGAAGAGTTCTTCTCCATGGTTAAGAAGTCTCTGCTGCTGGCTGTGCAATGCCTGGTGAATGAGTTTTGACCATTGCTGTTGGGATTAATTAATTAATTGCAAATGACTTCAGGCTAAATTGTGAGTTTGCATGTCAGGATGCTGTACATAATCAACAAAACCACTCGGGCTTGACATTATGGAGGTTATACGGAGATTACAAGAGGAGCACATTCAATCTATATGAGTCAAAACTTTCTTTGTGTTATTTGTAGACCAATTCCTATCTTATGAATTCTGAGTCAGAAGCACAGATTTAAGATGAAATGTCAAGAACAAAAGTAGGAAGATAATTCTACTAATTGAGCATATTTGATGAAATTTCATATCTTTTTAACAGGTTGACTTACAATTGTAATTGTAAGTAAAGCAAAACTGTGGAAGAAAAATAGCTCTAGAGTGATATTTCAGATCTGGTAGAACATTGCTATCTCAGGTGAATAAGCACTAGTGAAGTGTTGTATGAACTCCTAGGGACTGGTTACACCAGCTAAGTGAAAGATACAGGATACATTAATAAAGTCAGAGAAAGATCTTTAATGTGGATGTTATCATCACCAACTGACCCATGAGAATAAACAGTGCACAAGGCACATAAAAGCAACTTTTTAACTTATAAACCTGAAAGTTTTGGCCTCTGCCCTGATCCAGAATTATTGGGCTGTGTTTTCTTTTTTTAACTGACATGCTGTGTGTCTATTCAGGAACTGCACTGAGTTAGTCCAGAGAAACTGAGGCAAACTCAGATACACAAAGTCTTTATGGTCTATAATGAAACAGAAGGAAGACTTTCTGAATGTCTTACATTTGGATTTTGTAATCATTTGTTTAAAACTCCTTGGCAGTGAAAGCATTATTGCTTCTGCCGAATTCACCAGTTTTCTTGTGCACAGTAAAGAATTCTGATCGTGTTGCTTCAAGTACATGTTTATGGTTTTGATCTGTAATATCTTGCCATCTCTGTCCCACACAGACTTTGTTGGGGTTTCGCCTATTAATTAATGCACCTCATTGGTCTTAAATGTGCAAAAGATCTAGACACTCTCTGATGCCAGTCAGTCACCAATTTTTCCTCAGTGGGGCCTGGGAGAAATACCCACCAGGCTGTTTCCCTTTCCCTAAGTAGCAGTGTTATGTTTATACTATTTTAATTTCAGGAGCAAAGAATGTTAATCAAAAGCAAAAGAGAGGAAATCTGAAAGAAGGATACCTTTGCTTTTGTTGTCTGTGGTTTCATTTGTCACTAGTGTGTATGATGAGGCTGGCACAGGCAGCTACAATTGCCAGAAGGTGGCTGAGGAGCAACACAGACCTCAGCTACTCAGTACGGCTGTCCAGAAACTGAACAGCAACAGGGAAGTTACAGCTAAACCATTTTCAGAAAGAGAGAGAAAAAAAACCCAAACAATCCAACCCCCCAAAACAACAGCCACCAAATATCACTACGCTTTAGTAAAACCTGGAACAGTAATACATCTTTCACTGGATTCAAGCTCCTATACAACCTTACTGTCTATAGGCCACAAAATTGCCAAAGTAAGTTCTTTCATGGACTCACCAAGCTCCCCGTTCCTTTCTGTTGCAGATCAATCTGTCATTGAACAAGAAATGATTTAAGTGTTCATCAAAACAGATTCTGAACTTAAACTTTTAATGTTCAACGATATGACTTAAATGAGGTTCAGACTTTGCATTATTTACATTTCTGGTTGGATATTTTGGTTGCATAATCAGGTGCACATGGAAATCTGGCATCCAGCAAAAAGCTCTAAGCATGCGTGAAAATGCAACATATGGTTGTTGAGATTGGACAGTATTTAAAGATTACCTTTGCTGTCAACATTAAGATTTTTAATGATGTTGCTGTAACAAGAGCAAAAGCAAATCTCTGCCTGATTGACTTGAAAACAGTACTCTGAGAAACTAGATTTGTCTTGGCCTGTACTAACCACATCTTGTTGAAAAGGATGTAAAATTATAATGCAAATGTAGTTTTTATTCAATATGTGAATGTTCTTTCTTTCCAAGCACTTGAATATTGACTTTCATAAACATTATAGATAGGTGGGAAAGATGCAGCTGTCACTGAAGCTGTTTGTCATTGACTAGGATTGGCCAGTTGTTCCTGTAGTTATTTGATTTACACACATATTTGTCTTCTATAAATGTGGAAATTGGCCATGTAGTACAAGTGTGTTGGAGCATATATTTCACTAAATCAAAGTGCATGTAAATAGGAAAACCCACTGTTAAAATTCAGTGCTAAGACAATATTCCTGGATGTTCTCCAGAGATGTGAGAACTCTGGAATGTAGAAATTAAGTTTTATCTCCCTTTCAGCTCTCTGAAACTTTATTTCCAACCATTAGGGCTTGGACAAGCAGAAATGGGAGGAGAGACTTACTTCTCAGCATATGCAGTGTAAAAGGGCCAGAGTAATATAAGGGACTCTCAGGAAGGTGAAGATGCTTCCAAATCAAGTACTGCAACCTGGTCAAATGGAAAGTGTCCTCCCCGTGGCAAGAGGTTTGAAACTAGATGATCTTTAAGGTACCTTCCAATCCAAAACATTCTATGATACTGTGATATGAGTCAATGAAAAGAGGACCACAAAACTCCTCTGGAAGACTTGTGTTATATTCCTGTGTATATTAAATAGGGACATGGAGGAATGAGGCAGATGCAGTAGAGATAATGGAGATGAGAATTTGACCAGGGCCAGTGTAGAGCTGAAGAGTTTCTTCAATGTGAAGAGGTGTGGAGGAGCATCACTGATGCTCGAGCCACCCAGGAATAGAGGATCAAAGTGCTAGTCAAAGCTGCCTTTGCCTGCTCTTCTTTATTGTTGGCTTGATTCTCTGGAGATGGGGTACAAAATCTTCTCTTTGGGCATTGTCCTTTGAAGACATTGTCTGTGTGATAGGCATTCCTTGAGCATCCTTTGAAATCACAGTCATCCTGATAAACACTGCTCCCAATGTATTTTTGGGATTGCTCTATACGTCATTACTGACTTCGAATTTTAGAGGCATAATGTTTTGTTCTTCCTGGTCTTTTATATGCCCACTTATCCCACAGTAACACGGAGCTCTCCACGGTGGAGAAGTTTAAAGGTAATCTCTTTCAGTCTAAATCTGGACCACATTCGCAGTTAGGTCCTCACCCTTTAATCAGTCCCTGTTTGCAAAATCCTGTCTTTCACGGTATTTCACAGGGTGGGTGTTGGGTGGGTTTTTTGTTTGTTTGTTTAGGTTGGTTTTTTTTTTAATTTTTATTTATTTATTGTTTAACTTCATCTGGTACAAAGGTTTAAACTACAGAAGTAATTTAAAATATTGTGGCATTTCCTTTCCTAATTAATCCCAACTGTTTTCCTTGGTAGTACAGAAAGTATCAGTATTTGATGAGGACATTATGCCTTCATCACTAGGGCAGTGGATTCTTCCTGCCGAGTCTGTAAACAGCAGACAAGCCACAGAGTTCAGCCTCTGTGTTCTGGTTTTCATTAAGCCCAGACTAGAGGAGCACCCAGCTGTGTCTTCCTGTAAGGTCTGTCAGTCTTCCAAAGCTTGTTAACATGCTAATATAAAAGGAAATAGGGCTGACTTCAAGGAATTTACAACTAGTCTTAAACTTCAAAGACTAGAGCTACATCTCTTCAACAACAGCAACAAAAATCCCATACTAAATGTTCTGTTAGCCTACGAGAACAGATCTGTATGCATCGAATACTTAAGCCATAATGTATGATGCCACATTTTTTTGTTGCAAGTTGCAACACAAAGCCTCCTGTAGTTGTGAAACTTTGTTCATAGCTGGTAGGTTTGATCAGAGACAAGATAAATTGCTGTCCAGCCCACAAGCAGAATATCAGAAATGATGTTGTCAATCTCTCCTTCCCTAAACCTGTTTTGTATGTAAATGTTTGGAGTGGGTAGGTGAATCGGGTTTGAACAGTAGGCAGCATTCTCAGGTGGCAGAAATTGGAAGAACTTCTATGACTTCAAGGGAATTATTCCCGTTCTTAACATCTGAAGATTTGGCCTAGGTTGAGGAAACATCTGCAGCGTTCTTACCTGGTTGTCTGAAGATGTTCAAACAAGGTTGGACACATTCTATTGCTTTTCATGGAAAAAGAGAGCACCGTCGTGTAGAAGTAGCATGAGGCACCTCTTTGAGCTGAAGAATGACTCATTCTCATTCAGAATGGGCAAATGGACGTGCAGGAAAGATTATATAGATGGGGCAAACACTTAACAATACTTCTCCATCTCAGTGATTTAAGAATCAGGAACTTCCTCAGGCAGGATTGGTGTTATTTATAACAAGAAGCAGTCAATGATTTCTTCTCATCTCCTTACTACTTTAGTTAAAAGCATAGCATGTAAGAATCATTGCAGATGCCTTTTTCATACTAAGCACCTGCTGGAGTCTACAGGAGCTTTCAGGTCTTGCAGGAACTTGGAATTGATCACACATCCCCAAAGTTCTCAGTATTTTTCATCAGTGTTGAGAGTAAGTTGTTTTTTTTATCGTCTGCAGATCAGAGCTCTGATGAAGACAGACACCAAATAGCATAATAACATTTTGATGTTGAAAAGATTTCCATTCAAACTCTTCTGAAGAAATCTGAGGAATTTGAATGCATAGAAATAAGGGGTTTTTGCACAGCTGAGATGATTATACATTGAAGGGCTTTGGCAGGGACCCTGAGTGATAAATGTGTCAGATGACACATCCCTGAGTCATTTTTGGAGATTGTTTCATGGGTTAATTTTTTGTCGAGATTGAACTCTTTGTGTCAAGAAACTATAAGAATTCATGTGTGTTCAGTTGACCCCAAAATTGGTTGCTTTGGTCACCCAGAAATATAAAAGGCAACACAATGCAAAAATAATAATAATAAAAAGGCAAAATAATGTATTAAACTCAGCTGTTATTCACACTATTCTTTCTCTGACAGCTTGTTAAAAATGCTGGTAGAAGAGGTGCTGCTTTTATACTTTCGTTATTCGGTGCTAATTAGAACAAACTTACACAGAATCAAAAGCATTTTCTAAAGGGAACTGGTTGCTTAATAGGAATTAATTGAAAATCCAGGCCACAGTGATGAAGAAGGCCACAGGGATCAGTGGCACACGTTTAGATTCACTTACCAATCTGTTTTGTGCTTATTGCAAATGGAGTTGTTATGACTACATCAGGGGATGAGAAGACTGTAGGCCACTGATGGCTGGGTTGGTGCCAGGAAAAAGCAGGATGGCTATGTCAGGGTTACATTTTCTAACTTGCTTTTGCCTTGGAAGAGATAAAGCAGAGATGCAAAAGGTAATGGGCTGTGTATCTACCCTGCTGCTGTGTCTAGAAATACTGTGTTTGCAAAAGGTCAGCAGCTGGCCAGATATCCTATATAATAAGCTTTGCAGGTTGTTCCCCTTGTGTATTTATACTATACCTGACTGCAGTTTCCATCATCAGCTCGATTGAGTTCTCCCATGGGTAGGGATTTCTGTTCCTTCTAATGGCTTGTGTTGGTCTTATCAAGGGTCATTGGAAAATAAAAGCCCCCAAAACAAATGAAAGAGTTCTTAAATAAACAACCAAACTGCCCCATCAAGCCTTTGTTTTCTTGACAGGAAAACTAGGCATTTAGGCAATGAGGTGCCATTTTTTTCAATGTTCTTTAAAATCCCTTTTTAAGAAAAAAAAATATGAGAAAGGCTCCATCAGTCTTTATAAATTTCTGGGAATAGTGCTAAATATGATAATATGTGTAATATTATCATATGTATGTGTAATATGTGTGTATCTATTGCCTTCTGCCAAAAGTACCTCAAGTTTTTCAGAGGAAAATGGTAGGAGACACTGTGCCATAAGCTGATAAGGTCATATTAAATCAGCTGTCTGTTGAGTCTCACATATTTTATATGTAGTCATCCCCTGAGGGTGTGTTGCATTCAGACCCCTGGACAGCTACCACATAGGTGATGGCTGACAAGCATAGACAAATCAGCTAGAAGGGAGCCACAATTTTGGGGGGAAAAATGTTCAAATGAAAAACAAAAAAATCAAGAGAGCATCATGTTGTAATGATGATTATCTGACTTTGCAATCATTTGTAATAACAGTGGAGAACTTTGCACGTTAGCCTTCGAGGTGAGGAGTCCATAACCCAGCTGAGACACTGGAGCACTGACAGCAGTTTGGGAAAAGCCCCCTCCCCTGCAGTAGTAATGAGGAAGAATAGGAAAATAGGAAATTAATGTTAAAAAGGAAACCAAGTTCCACAGTGAAGTTATTAAAATTATAATAAAATTAGCTTTGGAAAAAACCCATTGCTTAATATAGCCTAAAGAATCTGGCACATTCTCGATGATGTTAATCCATCTGCTGACATTTTATCTTGCTCTTATTGGTTTTGTTTCCAGTTTTTTGATACCTCAAGCATTTTAGATGTTATGTTATTGAAGTCATGGGTCTTGTAGAAAACAAATTACTCCAGAGAGTTAATTGCACCCATCTCACACTTTATCTTGTTGACGTGAACTTCTTATCTGCATTTCATTGTGAAAGAAAAAAATCTTTCCTAGGAAACACACATAGAAAATGAGAGCAGAAGTCGATTGCCTCTTGCTGTTTTCCCAAGAGCAAAATTATTGAGATAAGCCATTATTACTTGTCAGGTATTATTTGAACCCCAAATAATCTTTTCACTGGGTAGACCTGAGGAAACCTTGAGCTTCTGTGGGAAAGCGTAAAAAAATTTTCTTGATTGTATTATTATTTGGAGGGTGCAGTTTGAGATTTTTTGGCCTCCTTGGTGGAGAAAGATAATGTTAGAGCAAACATGACCCAGTTACCACACTGAAATGTGGAGCTAGAGAAGGAATAATCCTGAACTGACCATCTAAAATTCCAGTCTTACTGCTGTGATTTCAAATTTTGACCAAAAGCATCTTGGTTTTCCAGACTTTTACCTTACTGTTATCCCTGTGTTAGATGTCATATAGAAACTCCTGATTTATTTTACTACTGTAATGCTTTAAATGTTGGGTTTGGGTTTTTCCCTTTTGTTTTTTTTTTTTTCCTTTTTGACTTCTTTTTTTTTTTTTTTTTGTTCTAATTTTTTTGTGTGTGTGTGTGTGTGTGTGTGTAGTTTTTTTGGAACTACTGCATTGCTGTGGACAGCATAATTCAAGCAACCAGAAGATTAACGGAGTGTGTTGTACCCATTTCTCAAGATGGATCAGATTCTCTCTTTAAAACAAGCATGTGCTTGTGTGCAGTTATGCTCATGTAGCTTTCTGTTTAATGTCTATAAGTTATTTCACTCGATTGTGAATATATAGATTCACTGTTGGAATTAGTGGAGTGTGTGGATTGGGGAAGTCAAGGTAGTAGGGGAATCTGTGGGGAAAACCCAATTGACTGGCTTACCCAAGACTTCTGAAGACTTGTTCCTTAATTTCTTTGTGTTTTCTCTTTTGCTTCAAGGTTTTTCTTTGTTTGTACGTGTTTAATTAGTATCTCAAAAACATATGCAAACTAGCTGTCTGGCTAAAGATTTAGAAGTACACGGGAGTGGATGAAAGTGGTTGAAGAATACAAAGGAGCACCTACAGGGAAAACGTGCTTTTACCGCCTGTCCCTTGTTTGCCAACAAGACAAACTATAATCTGGGTCTGTTGAAGCCAAATGCAAAACTTCTCTTTCTGTGGACATGATTTCACCTCAAGTGAAATATGTATTTGACAAGGCTCCAACTCCTGCATTCGCTGGTAGCAGAGTCCCACATAGATTGCTGGGCTGCCTGGTAGGATGTGTCCACAACCTAGAATATATTGTGGGTTGATTTCCATCAGGAAGGTGGCCAAGAGGCACTGCTAAATCTGAGTCTTAGAAAGACCGACCCTTTGCATGTTTCACATAGGTTCTCCTTCTTCCTTACTGTCAGAAAATGCTAAATTAGAAAGCTATTATACGATCCAGCTTTGTTAGAGAAACATATTCAGATAAGGAGGAATTCAATGATTTATTCACCGGATAATAGTGAATGAATGGTGTCTGTTTTCTGTGTATGAATCATAATTGACTTTATTATGATGTTCTCAATGTATTCGTTATTTGAACTGATTTCCTGATTCATTCTTTGTCAGTAGATTGGTTGCCAGCCGTACGTTGTGGGTTTCCAGTGTTTAAAATTTAAGCTCTTTGTAAATGGGTGTCCAAGTCACATGATGTGTTTCTTTTTCCTTATTGGAAAAATGGGTTGGGGGAAGGGTTGGTGCAAAGACTAAAAATCTTTGTGAATTTAAAATTCACTTTTTCCACACTTTAAAACGCTTTATACTACAATTTTTAACTATACTACTTTAGAACTGCATTATTTCTAGTCAAAATTCATGTCCGTGCAACAATCTCAAAACCTGTTCCCTTCACATGTCCTCATCAAGCAACATACCAAAGTCTGAAGTGACACACAGGTTTTTTGTTGTATTTGCAGAGAGATTGATGTGTAGGAATTTACTTGACGAATTAGACTGGAAAGCAACTTGAATGCAGTGAAACAGAATATTCACAGACTTATTTACAGCTTTCTCTCAGTTCTAATAATAAGTGTAAGTGTGGATCACTTGAGCTGTCTTGCTCTGTTTCCAGCTCTCTGGAAATTCTTCAGGGATTCATTTCTTTTTCTGTAGGGTTGCATGTTGGAAAACAGGACACTATCAGGCTAAATTCACCTTGCACATGTACAGCATTGATCTCTTATCATGTAGCTAAGTTGTGACTCAAGAGACAAGCTGTAACCTACACACCAGTTATTTGACCCTCTGGAATTTTGCCTTCCTTCAAGCAGCATGGTTATGTGGGCTGACAGTGTACTAGGTATTTCTAGGATATCCTCTCTGGCTCAGGTTTCTCTTCTGTTTACTGTGTAGATTTATGCACACACAGAATTTTTAGGGCATACGACATATATGAATATGAAATGGAAGTCAATCTTTTTGGCTTTTTGGTATATACATCAGCATCCTGAAATACGAGCCGTGGTTTGACTTAGCTTTCCTACTCCTGTCCTTCATAGGTTGATCAGCTGCTAAATCCACACGTTGACACCTTTAGGGAAGGGTCTTGCCTTTTGAAACACTCCTGGCTAAATCACAATATACATCCAGTATTTAGTTTCTCAATTTGTAAGTTAGGAATATCTACGTGATGATTTGTGAAGTAGGATGCATAAACATTTGTCTCATTCTTTGTGATTGTAGCATGGAAATTGAGAAATACAATGAACCCTTAATAGGATGAAAAAGCTGATAATATTTTTCTGCCATGCAATTGGCAGCTGGAACGGATTGAGAGTTTTGATATTCAGAGCTATAAAAACGGTAGTATCTGCTGCTATAATAGTATCTTTACGTTTGCATCATGTTTAATTGTTGGAGGAAGATTTCCATAAAGCCTTCACTAAAGGGACAAAAAGCTGTTGCTACAGCTCTTTTGAGAAATCATGGCTCCAGCTAGTAGCAGCGCCCATTTGACAAAGGAAGCAAGTTCATGCATCTGGTGTCTCGCTGTCCTTTCAGGGTCATGGTACCTTGGGAAATACTTAACTGGACAAGAACAGTTTGAGGCTCAGCAGATGATTGCAGTAGTCAGTGGTGCTGTGAAGCACAATATTAACACTGTGGTCATTACCCATTCTCGTTAATTCTGGGATCTCCTACTCCATTAGCTATTAGTGGAAGGTTGGCATGTACTGTGAGGTAGTATGCCTATGCCCAGTTATAGTCATGACTAAATATAGCAAAGTTTTTGTGTGTACATTTCATGAGCGGTCAGCCACCAGCCATTTTCATTAACGGTAAAAGCTCTTACTGACAGATGTTAACCAAGGAAGTTTGGATTAGAAAATCAGAGGATAAAAAGAGTAAGTTAAAGTAATTTAGAACAAATGTTCAAGAGGGTGTTTCCTTGACATGTTAGAACAATCATTGCTATTTTGGTCTTGGTATCCAAGATGTTGGAGAGGAAAGGAAGTGTTGAGAACAAAGCCACTAACAGAGGTTTTTCATGCTAAGTATAGAATACCATTTTCTATCCCAATTTTAAGACGTGTTCCTCATTGCTAATTTCTGAAGGATCCAGGATACTATTATATCAGAGCCTACCTCCTTCCAACACCCTGATCAGTTTTATTTATTCCATATACAGCTACACCATGAGAGCTCAGGAAGCTTTACAGACCCTTCCTGCATAAGCATTCAATGTTGTGATGCATGTCTCAGTTTAGGACAGAGTAATCCCAGTTGCAAGATCCTCTCTCCATTGCAGACCTTTTTTCTCTTCTTATTGCAACTAGTCCTACTTGTCTTTGCATACCAATACACCTGAACTCTCCGTAAATGAGGGAAAGAAACCCATGATGAAGCACTCTTAGCACTGGGTTTTTTTAATAACAATATGGTTAGCTATCTTTAAAATCTGCTGAACAATTAAAGACTTTCATATAAACAGAAAAATCATTAATCCAGCCCCTGTACATGAGCAGCCTCATGCAGCACATTGTGTAACCAGCACTGCTCCCAAAAACAGGCCACGTGGACCAACAGACCAGTTGGTAAAAACCTCACAGATTCTCTCTCTTCTCAAAAATGGCTTTCTAAGCAGTTTCAGAGAGCAGATCACTTGCTAAAACAGCTTGTGAAATGGCTTTCAAATAGAAAATATTCTCTGCATTTGCCAGATAAAGCAAGGGCTAATTCAGCTTGTCTTGTCCACTTCGCAGTTTGAGAAAGTGAGGCATAAAAGAGGTGACTTTCTTCAAGCTTGGACAGTGAGCTGGTGGCACAGGAGAGAGTGAAACCCAGGTGCATGGGCAAGGAGCCACATGCTTCTGTACAGTCCATCTGCAACATTTTGCTCCAGCCAGGAAGTGCTCATAATGTGGTCATTAGATGCCACATTTTATAATATATATAGAAAGTGTGTATATTTTTATATGTAACTTTAAAAGTAGGTAGATTATTTTTTAAGTTAAATTTATAGGTAATTTACATGACTAATTTGTAAGCCAAAGTGTAAATGATGCTCAGCTGAAGTGACCATTTTGACAAGCAAGTGCAAACATTGTCAGAACATTGGCAGATCTGCTTTGGACAAGACTGAGCTTGACAGCTTTTTCTCTGTTCATCTGGGTTTTCTTGGGGAGGGGGGGGCTGTAGGGAGGGGGGGGGGGCGGTAGCGAGGGGGAAGTGTGTTTTGTTTTAAGAGCTACTTAAGAATGTTACATTATAATAATCCAATTTTTAAATTATCTATCTAGCTATGCCATTGAAGATATTAAAAAAGCTGGCACACAACCCAGTAAGCTGTTTTTTCTGTGCTTGTTGTGCCCAATACAGTTTAAACAAACTCAGAACTATTGCAAAGCATGCAGTGATCTCAAAAATCTGATATAATCATTCGGCTCCAGTTAAAGATGATGACTTAAAGGTTACAAGACCAATGTTAGATACGGATGACATGGATGATAAGGATTGGGAATGAGGAGGTGAAAATTTTAAAATCAAAGAAATATGCAAGGTATCTTTTATTTCATTTTAGGATATTAAAATTGAGGATTGGCGTGGCTTGATCTTTAATTTTAAAAGCCTCAACTTGGTATAAAGCCCATGGAAGCTTTGGACAGAATCTCTTCCGGTCAGCTTTGCCTTTAACTCTCATCCAGCCCCATCATTTGGCCCTTCTCACGATGGGAGGTGGTGGGAATCTCACCTGTAGCTTTGAAGTGAGCTCTGGAAAGCTGGGATTTCAAAATGTGCATCTTTAGCAGATTAAATTATGTCTATTTATATTAGCATATAACATGACGAGAAATTCTGAGACTAATCTCCTAGCAATCAGCTGTTGCATTGTCTGATTAGTTCAGTTATCTCTTCTTTATTATTATCCAACTACATTCATCAACTTTTTAATAGAAAAGGTAACCAAGATTTTTTATGTATTTTTAGAAAAAAGGTAATCTAGACTAAAACCATAATTCTGCTTGCTAAGAAACTCTTTTGTGCAACAAAATATTTGGATCTCAGGACATGTTTGCTTACCCTGACATCAAAGACACCCCACAAGAAGATTATTGTATTTATCTCTCAAAAATCTATAGAGTTTTTAAATAGAATGCAAGTTAGCTTCAGAGATTTAGTGGTGTAAGTAGCAAGTTGGGGATATCCAGGATCACAAAATCATGATTTTCCAATTCCTGTATTGCCCAGTTAGTGTGAATCACTCTTTAAGTCCAAAGTATACAAAAAAGGATAGATTATAATTTCGTTTGTGGACCATTATTTATCATTGTTGCTCTTGATGATCTGCATTAATGAAAAGAATATTTAAGAAAACATACAGAAAGCTAACCCAATTCTCTTTTAATGGAATATGTAATTAAATCTTTATTGAGATGTGAGAGCTGTGCAACCACAAAAGAAAAGAAAAAATAAAACCAGGAGTGATAGTACCTTTATATCTCGACACATGTTGGGAAAAATCTGTGCATAAAAAGAAAATGTACAGTCTTTCATGTGGCAGGTCAGGTAAAAGATTCTGACTATCCCACAGGTCTGTCCTGCAAATATTAATGCATGTAGTAGGATTATGGAAGTGAATAGTTCCCTTACATATATTAAGATTTCTCTCCTATGCAGCTTAAGACATACACACCTGCAAAATTAAAGCCTGTATATTCAAGTCTCCTTTAGCCACTGTGAGAACAAGAAAATTAATGGAGCTAAATTTTGTGCAAATAATTTGGGACTTTTCAGGGCATTTTCAGTGGACATTACTGGGTTCCAATTGGATTTTGTAATGATGCATTTTGAGGATAGCTAAGCTGTGGTTCAGGAGACTCGTGCGGTTCACAGGTGGTTCAGGTTGTTGCTGAAGCACGTGAACAGCCTCATCCCATGGGCATCAGTGGAAATCTGCAGCTCTGTCTCCCTCTACATCTCCACTGCAACTCCTGCCCCTAGGAAGATCTCAGCAAGTGTTTCAGGTGCAGAAAGTCTGCCTTTCATGTTTTAAGACTGGATTTTACTGGTATGCATATGTGAATGTGCCCTACCAAGTAACCTGTGCTTACAAATGTGTAAAATCTCACCACTGGTTCTGCCGATTTGCGCCAGACTATGTGGACTATTTACCCTCTTCACACTGAATAGGTAACCAGAATGGAAAAATACTAAATTGTTATTTTTGTCACAGAGGTGTAATGTATGATAAATGTTTGGATAATGGTTCTGTGGCTCATTATGTAGAGACAACCTCATAATGATATTACCTCAGTAATAATTCTTTAGTTTTGAAGCTTGTAGAATAGCAGTTTTCCCTTTTACTGCCCTAGGAGTTCATGAGAAACGGGGGAAACCCCCCTATCCAGAATACAAGTTATCTTGTATTTTTGCTAACGTATATAATTACTGATGTGGGTGTTCCCACATCTTAGAATGGAAAAAGTGCTTGCCAAGATTGAAAAACCGTAGTAAGCAATATAAATGATTTCTTTTGCACACCAGCATTTCTTGCTGAGACAAGTGAACTGGAACTGTGTTTAAAACCATATAATTATACTCCTATATATCATTTATTAAATCAGATTTCCCCCACCCTCTTTTCTTTCAAGTCACTTCTGAAAGTGCTTTTCTTTCAAAAGGTCTGTTAGCTGGGGTCCTCCCCTTTGAAGAACTCTTTTCAGACAATGGAAATGAAGAAAAATGGAAACAGCTCATCAAGACCCATGTGCAATGTTGTCCCTATACCATCATTATTGCTCTTTGCTTGAATCATTGTTCTACCTCTAGTGCCACTGAACTCTGCTTAGGTGAGACATGAGCAGTTGATATGAACCCAGGCACCCATGGATTGTACAGAACATTTTGATCATCCAGCCTGTTCTTCTCCATGACACAGTTTCATTTGTCCATTCCTTGGTCAGGGCCAGGACTGCCTCTTCAGATAGTCTATGGGCTGTAGAAAGATATTTGTGGATTTCCTTATTTCACACTCATTTCTATGCTGTTTAAAACATAAAGGAGCTGACCCAGTGTTTTCACACCCATGCAATAGAAGGACTAATGAATGATTTTTTCAAAGTACACAGATTGTATATGCAAAGGTCCAGTACGCAAATCCTGACTTGTTTGTGCCTCAGGTTGTGCATACAAAAAGCTATTTAACTTTGAGCCAATACATCTTTCTTTCCAGCACCCAAACCTCATTCAACCCACCTCCTCTGAGGAAGCCTGAGGAAAAGACTTTATACCACGCTCCAAAAGGCTGGGGAGTAAGGCTGTGTTGGGCAAAGGGGCCATCTGAATATGAGCCGGTACCAGCAATGAAACTCTTTGCGACAGTAATCATAGTAGAGATTCCAGGTTTTGGCTTATTAGCGGGGTCCTATTAGCAGGGTCCTACCTACCATGCAATTGGTGTAAGTGTGTGGGAATGCCACTATTGCTGTTGAATTCATGGCGTAGGTAGTACCGCTCACGTTCTTAGAATAGCTTTCTCCAGTTTGTACTGGAGATTGCATGCTAATGTGTGGTAGCATCTTTTTGGACTTTCACTGTGTTGTTTGAAAGTCTAAGGTCTTATCAGAATTGTTCTTGCATTCTGAGACCCTTGCATTGCAGACCACAGTCTAGACAGTGGGTTTTTTTCAGGTTTAAATATGATTTCATATGAGCAAATGTTGCCAGTATGGCACTACAGTTTTCTCTTTAGGCTTGCTTTTTCCTTTGGTCATTCTGTTAGTTAACTGTTGCTGAGAAAAGAAAGTTGTCTGTTAAGGATTTGATGACTCAAGGGAAGAAATTCTTTTACAACTCACTGGTATACACATATGATGAAGATGAGTTAGATTTTAGTCTAAATTTCACTCCCCTTCCCCACCGCCCCCATCACTCTTCAGTTTATTCTTCCCTCCTATCTTTTTTTTTGTCACTTTCTGTTTTCACTCCTTTTCTCCTTTCAATCCTTCTGAAGTGCTGTTGAGCAGTGCTTCAGTTCTGGTTGAACTCTTCAGTCGTGTGGTACGAGACTAGAACTCTAGCAGTTCTCATGTGGTGCTGTTGTTTCCAAGATGTCTAACTTCTAAGTCAAACGTTTAAGAAGATGTACTTTAGAATGTTTTCCTTGTGGTTTAATTATTTTTTTAATGGATAGGTTGTTTTGTACTACCATTTTACTGTGTGTTTTAACAAGATGAATATGAAATGGAACAAAACACCATCATCTAAAGGAAGATGCTGAGAAGTATGAGAGTTATTTATGCTGATTGTTATTTAGTGAATAACTGTCATGCTCAGGACCATCCTAGTACATGAAATATTCACTCTCATGAAAAAAGGTACAAGCCCTGCAAAATAGAAAGAAAACAAACCTAGCTGTAAAAAAAACAAACATGCACTGGGTACCTGCCATGGTCAGAAATCTGCTGAATTTACTGCGAGGTCTGCCGTAGGAAAAGTTATAACATATTGTTCTTTTATTGTGTTTTACGCCTTTTATTAGCTTGCAAATCTAATTAGGAAACCAATTGGCACACAGTATGCAATGACGGAAGCAGTACCACCTATTCTTGCGGCAGCTTTGGCTTTGCTTTATGGGTGGTCTTTGTTCCCAAAGGCTTATATGAATACCACATATTAGCTGAGCTGGTTCTCCCTTGATGTCTGTGTTGTATTGTACACGTTGTCACTGTTTGACACTTAAACAATCCAGATTCTTACCCAGCACATATTTAGTGCCATAATAAACTTTGAGCATATGTTTGGGAGAGCAATAGTAACATTCATCACTGTAATGTGACATATAAATAAGCACTACTGGAGAGTGTACATGCCTTCAGAGGGCAGAGCTGGACAGGAAGGTGTGTGCCAAAGGGATGTGGTCATCTGCCTTGCCCCTACTGGGCTTTTTTCTTCTTTGCCTTCTTTCAGTAAATTAAAATGCTTATTGAAGTGACCTACAAAACTCACCCTCTACATATGAAAAACACACGTTGCTACAAAACTTTGCTAGTGAAACATTTCCTGTTTGGGGTTTTGGCTTGACAACCAGTAGGTATAAGGCATAAACCATTCCTCTTCTCTCTTCATCTCAGTCGCTCTGTCTTTCAGCAGGGTGCTTCGTGGAGGCCTGGTCTGAAGCACTGGTGTGGCAGATGTGGTGTACCAACCTTGTTATTCCTGTGAGTCTCCTGTTGTTTTTGCAAAATTCTTGTATTTCAATGGTTTTGTTTCAGTTTTGGGTTTTGTTTGGGGTTTCTTTTCTGTTTTGGGGTTGTTTTTTTCGAGGTGGCTTTGGTAGAAATTAAGAGGGAATCATATATGAAGGGCTTCAGGATTTGACTAGTCCCTTGTTCTGTCTGAGCAAGACTAGAGGCTTACAAAGACTAATAGCAGTACAACAGATTTAAAGTGTGTCCATATCCTGTTGAGTAAACACATTCTGATTCAACGAGAGCTTTGTCTGAACAAGGACAGAAAAGTTGAACCTTGAACAAGGAAATAATTTATGTAAGTCTTAATGAATATGTAATGTGGAACGTTAATTATAAAAAAGAGGGTATCTATTTTGATGGCCTGCCTTTAAGTGACAGATCATCTCCTGTCTCCTTGGCCTGAGGAGGACCATCAGCTTTCTAATTACAGACGTATATCAATCCAATGAGAGTATCCTCCCATTATACTGATAGCTCTTTAAAGAAACAGATGTTACAGATGAAAAAGAGAAAATATGTGTAAAACTGAAATAACAGAAAAACCATCTGCATTTATTGCTTTGATTAGTACTTGAATTTTGTGTTGTTCAATATCACTGAATGCGAGATAATTATTAAATAGATTAGGAAGCAGAAACTTCTGAGAGCTGGTTGTTTGCTATAGAAACACAGTGGTTAAGTTGATATTCCTATGTGTTGATGTAAAGATCTTAGTCGTTCCTTGCGCTGAAGTAGTATTTCTTTGAAAATAAGTGGCTTTTCTGAGGTAGCCTTTCTGCTCTGTACCTGTATGTCCTTCCACACTCTTAGACCATGTGAAAGGAGTCCCCTGCAAACTTGTTCACATCTCCCACGAGCGGCTAGTGAAGTGGCTTTGCAGGTAGGAGGCAGCAGATGCAGAGCAAGCTTCTACCACAGTGAAAACTTAAAATTGAAAAACAAAACCAGTACACAGCATATTCCAGCACTCAACACCAGCTCATGCTATGAACTGAAACAAAATAAAGGTGAAGCTGCTAGGTGCTGTCGCAATACCAACAATGCACATCTATTTTGAGACAGACTCAGTTTCTCATGGCAAAATACATGTGTGCATCAGCAATGGGTCCTACTTGAAAAGTGGGATTTTTTCATACCTGACCTTGGTTTGAATTTTATCCACTGCCCTCATTAGGAAAATGAGGGCTAACACTGTTCACCCTTCTGCCTTTCCCAAAGTACAAGCATTTGAGGCGGTATCTAGGCCTGGACTCTGCCTTGATTTCATGCTCTGCATATGTGCACAGCACGCAAGAGAGCAGAGAATGCACTTGAGAATAAACTGTGTTAGCTCTCGAAGAGACATTTTAGGGTTTTAATGTTATGGTTGTCTAGTTTGATATAGTATCTGGTCACTGAATTGTATCATTGCAAGAAACATGAGAACAGCAGCATGACCATGAGGTATATTGTATTACAGAATAAGGTTACGCAGCACCAAAGCACCACCATATTTCAGTAACAAATGCAGCTTCTGGGGAGTTTTGTGATCATTGCATAAGCTTCACTGCTCCCTAGAAGATGACACTGATTCAGACAGAAAACACTAATTCAGTTCTTGCCAGCAGAGCCAATTGTCTCTCTGATTACATTAGACTGACAACTGGTTTTCAATGTCATTGTCAGCCACAACTTCTCATACATGGCGCAGTGGAGCATGAACCAGACTGCCTTTATTGAATTATTTCTGCCCATTTCTATATTTGTGAGTAAGGCAAATGTGAGGCTCTCATCTAGCAGATGGAAAAATGTAGGTGTTTGGATTACAAAACTTGCTTCAACAGTGGTGTCAGGCATTCTTTTAAGGCAGATCCTGAATGTGTGTGTCATTCTAAAGAATGAATTTGAAACTATATACATATTTGTTTTTTTTTTTAATGTTGGTTGACTAGAATTGACCTAGGATTTTCTCAATTAAATAATTATAGCATTAAAAGGTTTGCTGAACATTTTTTTTCTGAATTAAGTTGTGATTCAAGACTGTATGCGAGTTTCACATTGCAGGCACTTGGGGTTTAAAGTTTGCCTCGTGTTGGTTCGTGTCATTTGGGCATGCAAGCCTTGCGGTCCATGCTGCACCAGGGTTTGGATGAGCATGAAGCTCAGTAGATGTCTCTCCAGTGCAATGCAGGTCTGACAGTGATCCGTGATGGTGCTCCTGCACTCAGCTGCTGCTGTGGTGAGGGTATGGCAATGCACAACATAGTGTGGGGGAGCTGGCAGGCAGGGTGAGAAGGTAGGCTCCAGTCTGCACACCTTTCAATCAGCATGTGCAGTGCATTGGCTCTGTGTGATCAAACCCGGCGCGTCCGACCAGCTCTGTTGTTTAACAGGGAACACTGTCTTTTCTGGTGTGTCACAGCAGCGGTGTGCTGACACCCATTTCCTTCTTTGCAAGTAGACCGTGGACAGCTGAGACAGCCCAGTCACAAGCCATCCATAGGGCAGAAAACATCATGTTCTCTGCATTGTTGCCCTGTGGTTTGTTGTGTTGTCTGCAGCACAGGACTTCCAGTACAACTCTGCTGTACTTACAGGCACATGTCTGCAACCAGCCTCTTCCCCTCCCCTCTGCCTCCCTCACATGTCATTCCATGAAAGTGGGATTAGGGAGCTGGGATATTGCTGCAGGGGTTTTGAAGTAGTCTGCAGAGATGCTATTCTTTCGTGCAAGTTTTTCCCTTACTCCCTCTGGCCCTTGTTCCCTCTCAGCAGAAAAGGGATAAAGTGGGGGGAAGCATTTTTACTTTTTAAAAATCTTTTTATGTACCTTTTCTTGAATAAAGTTAAGATTTTTTTTTTCTTTTAATGCTCACTTCTCTGTTAGGGTTATAAAAGTATTGTGAAAAATTTCAGATATATTTTTTTAAATGGATCTTGTTTCTTGAGGAGCTGTGGGCTTAAGAAAAGTAAGAGATTGACAATAAAAACTGGAGAGGTAATAGCAGTGAATGTTGCTCTGTCAAATAAAATGCTGTTAAAATAGTATTTTTGCATGAGTTTTATATATGTTTATTAAAAATGCCTCAGAATGTCTTAGAAAAGCAGGTAGTCAAGGAGGAACCTCCACAAGCTCCCAGTAGCTCTGTGAAATGTAGCTCTATAAAGTGATTGCTTCCAAGTCTTTGTGAATCTTCCATGCCTGCAGAATGAGAGATTTATGTTCTTCATAAACGTGTATCCTTCTATTTCTGAATTCTCTTCTAGTGCTCCCATTGCCCAAAAGTCAAACAAAGCTAACCTCCTCCAGGTCCTAGAGTGAAAAAATGCAAACACACTGCATTTAAAAGTAGATTTAGCAACTCCAAAGTGGGCGATTTGGTTCCACCCTTCAAACCGGAGTTCTCTGATCTAAAGTCAGATGGGTGCTACTCCTAGCGAGTTGTGTGCCAAATCTAATTAAGCTTTGCATAATGTGCATCTTGGGTGATTTGATTTATTAGCTTTGTTTGAAGAAAGTAATAATAAAAAAAGAAAATGGCTTTGGTAATAAGCTGTTTGAATTCCCTGTGCAAGTAGGCACAGTCCCTCCTGAATCTCCCTGAAATGCTCTTGAGGTGCACAGGTTACTGACGCAATGCTGGGAGCTGGTGCAAAGAAGGTGTTTGGTCTGAGATCCCACCTCCCTTGCTTTTCTGGCTTCTGTCTCCGCATAGGTGTTCAAGTAGTCCCCACTGTGTGTAATGATTTGCATTTTCACAATGACCTTAAACCCCAGGAATATATCATTTCTCTCCATTTGTACCACAGGAATCTAGTGTACAGAGAGACTAGAGATGGCTGTTGTTTAGAGCAGCAGAGATACCTGCATTAGCACTAACCATTGGGGTTCACAACTGGAAAAATAGTCCCAGTGCTAGTGTACCAAGGTTGGTTTTGATACCTAAACCAGCTCTTACATATCTCTGTTAATTTGAAGTGTGTAGGTTAGACATGTCCTGCTGCCTATATCCTCAGCATCTCAAGTTCTACTGAATCTCATGGTTCATGTTATGGTGGTTGGCCAAGTTATGGTGATTTGCCATTGTGTCATATCCTGTAGCCTTCTGGAAGCTGGGTCTCATCATTGTAATACTGGCTGGCTGTCATGTCTTTGGTGTCTTGTGCTTCGTGGGTTACAGAGGATTTCCTGCAGGGCTCCTGATAAAGCTAGCTCCTATTCTGGCAAGATTCCTTTTTCTCCTCTAGCTCTCAAAGCACCAACTCATAGGTCTGTTGCAGCACGACCAAAGATAAATCTGTGTTTGTAAATACCAGTATTGCAGTGCTGGCGTTCATCACACAACATGAAAAGGTTTACTGGGAAATGACATGCATTGAAAATTGACAGATACTGCTTGATTGGCTGCAATGACTGCCCCAGGATCAGTTGGAAAGGCAGTTGCCTTGGGGTCAGATCAACAGTGATATTTCAGCATAGAATTTGTGGTAATTTGAATGTGAACAAGGGACAATAGGGCTGGGGACTTGGATACTAGGAACTCTTTTCCCAATCATACTACTTAGCTGTGGCAAGCACAAAAACATGACCAAGTTTTGCACATCTGCAACTTCTATTCAGTGGCTGTTCTTCATTTCCAGGGAAAATGTCTGAAAATTTTGCTTTACATTTACAGTGACCTTGAGGAGTAGCAGTTCACAGTGCTGTTGTGTTATCCTGGGGTAGAATGAATTACTTTATGACACCTTGCTCTAGTAATGTTTGTATCAGAGTATGAAGGGAAGTGATGTATGTTTATCTTAGCTCTTTTCAGGATGATCTCTTAGAAATTTTTAAGGGTTATTGCTGCTTATAGTTTGGAAAGTGGGAATTAGTAAGCGTCTGTCTCTTCAACAGCGCTATTTCGTGCTACTGAATCAATGCAAACAATACAAACACTGTCAGCATGATTTGATGAAACATTACTTTTTTATTTATGATTTATGTTAAAAAAATTTGAAAAATCACTCATTTTGAAGAATATTCATAGAGTACAGTGATTAAATACAAATAATGTTTGCATTTTAGTCCTTTGTGTGTTGAAATGTTCGACACGATTATGCTAAAAGATCAAGCCTTGAAATTTTTTACTAGCTTTAATAGCCAGAAAATAGCCTCTTTTCTTTTTATTGTATTATTATATAAAATAAAAATACACTTTTATTTCCACTGGAAGAATAGAGGTGTGAGTGACAGTACATGGTTTAGCAACAATTTTAAGTGAGTTAAAATCAACACAAATTTGAGTTCCCCCAAGATGCTGTCACATTTTTAGTTATGATACTTGCTTTGTTGGGGTGTTTGGGGTTTTTGGTTCCTTGATCAAACATACAGCTGAACCTTGTGGTGGAAACATTCACTTGAAATAATGATAGTAAGCAAATATCAGTAGATATGTACAGAAATGTTGAATACATGCACCTACTGGAAAACTATTCCTAGCATTTCACTTCAGCCAAACAGCAGAAACAAGCTATGGAGCCTCTTGTATGTAATCAACAAGGTCTGAATTTGGATATTAAAATATTCAGAATTTACTTACAGATCTTTAATACCTCCCAGAACTTCTCTGACACTTCATTCCAAATGCCATAGCAGGGGGAAAAAGGAACTAATTTATTTTGCCAGTCATCTTTTTTTTTTAGACAGATGGAAAATGGTTGATTATGGAAAACTCCCATTTCTGTGCTGCTAGATATGACATGAAAGTTTGAGAAAGAAATGAAAAAGGTATTTATGCTCTCCACAATATCACTGCTTTGTGACAGTGACTATTTATCCACTCCAGCTGTCCAATGACTCTGGTAGATGGAGGAAACTCACAGTGGGAGCTTTGGGGAAGCATGAGTGTTATCTGTGGTTATGGCAACAAGCAGAAGGGTCTTGCAATACCTGTCATTGCAGTTATGGACTCTACTTTTGTCCTTAGAAAACACAGCAAGGTGAAAGCTCCTATCCTCATCTTGATTTAACCTCAAGACAGAGGTTGGGATTTTCAAAGGCACCCAAGAGCACAAGTGTTCCTTTTCCATTGAATTTTAACGGGTTTTGAATGCTTGACTCCTGCAGGCTTCTCTGAAAACCTCAGCCTTGGTTCATCTGGACAAAGGCTCTTTCATGCAACGCAGCCGCTCTCTTCCAAACAAGCCGTGTGTATGGCGGGAGGCTGCAGCGTTTGTGTGTGCTGAGAGGGGCCTGTGAGGGGCCAAGGGAAGATGAGTTTATTTTTAAACTGGTTTGACTGAATTACAGACACAATGCACATACCGCCTCTGCTGACTGTGCAGGCTGCTCTGCACTGGGCTCTGTCTGACAGTGACTCAGAGGCTGCAAGAGTGCGATTACAGCTCCTGGCTCCAGCATTGAGTCTGCTGGGAGGAGGAGAATAATACACTAATTTTTTGGGGACACTGGATGGTTTCCTCGCTGTCTGCAACAACAGGGTGTGAGCAACCCCAGCTCCAGCTGCTGGCAGACGGGTTTTGTAGAAGCAAATGTTCCCTCCCCAGCACAGCCAGCAAGGGGCTCGGGAGGGCTCGCAATTAAATTCTCACAGTGTTTGGTAATTAGAGATTTTTATGTTTTCCTTCCCCAGAGCCTTCTAGGGGAATTTTCCATTGCATTTATTCTCTTGATTTTCACTGGAAATGATAGGACTTAAGTGTAGGTGCCTTTTGGTAAGGAAGGGATTTACTTAGGAGCAGGAAAAGAAACCAGGTGCTAACACCATGCTTAAGGGGTTTACCAGCCTTGTGCTGAGCTGGTGAAAGTTGGCGTGGCCAATGAATATGGCCCTGAGTTGGCCTATTAATTGATGAGTTAAATACCCTCTGAAGCTTGTAGGCCTACGTTTCTTTGGCTTGTGCAAATCAGGAGCAATCCCATCGCAGGACATGCATTGGGATTATTGCAGAGTGGTGCAGGTGAAAAAAAAAAAGCTTAGTATTATTTTTTTCTAATGAGTAATATTTGCCAGATTACTACAGTGTCAAGTGTAATCAAATAGTAAAATAATAATATAATAGTAGCATCTCACAAAAGTGATCCTTTATCCTGATAATAGCTTAATCTCTGCGCCTCAGCTCACTCTCAGGGAGCTGCATGGCTGCAGTGCTGCAGGAGGAAGGTCCACCCTACAGTTTTGTGTATGCAACTGCAGAAGCAACATTTAATTACCTTGGTTTATGAGAAACAATTACCATAAATTGAAATCTACCAACTTATGCATTATTTAAATTTAATGTTACAGGGTCACTATTCTGACGGAGAACTTTGCGTACATCAATAATATAAATACTTATTAGTAGCAACAGTAATAATAAATTCATCTTCTGTTTGGTTTCTAAATGTTTGCACTAATAAAAAACTGTAAAATGTGTTTTCCTGTGCACTTCAAATGCTAAGTATGAAATATGCATTGCAGACATTATATTTCTAAGTTAACAAATGGTGCTGAGCTAGAGTGTTAGGAGACATTATTTGCCAAGACATCTATGGAGTTCATTTTGCTATCAGTCTTAACCTCTGCAGCATGTGGTAATGAAGGTTTGTTTTGGCAGTTTAATGCTTCCAAAGAAAAATATTTTGCAAAATCTATTACAAATTGTCACATTTTTAAACTATTTTATTTACCAAGCACAATATTCTTAAGCACAGTTGATCTTGTGTGTGCCCATTTCAACACAGACTCTTTTCAGAGCACTCTGCAGACCTAGATCAGAATAGCAGTTTGGATCTTATGTTAATATTTTGGGTATGGTTGTGAATGAAGTACTGCGGCAACATGCTACACCAGGAAAACCAGCCAACAGAAAATTCAGGTACAAAGATGTGTTTTGGCTCCAAAGTCAATCTCTTAAGCTTGATTACAAGAAGTACTGAATGGAGAATTACGTCAGGGCTATGTATTGTAAAATTATATAGGAATTTTTAAAAGCATCTGAGTAACTTCTGGGTGTAATCCCACTCACCTTTGAATGGGACTAGTCCTGAGAATTTTTAGGAGACTCTTCATATCTATTTTAGGAGCTTAAAATAACTTATTTTCATATCTTAGGGAGTAAGATATTAAATGTTAAGAAGCTAGCATGATGGGTCGGTGGTAATTGCTGCCATTGAGTAGATGGTTTTCAGCATCTAAGCACAGAATTGGATTCTCTTAGCCCCTTGTTCAGTGGACCTACTGGTGGAACAAGCTCTAACTAAATGCAGGGCAAAAACCTGTTTTTAATTTGTGAATCAGCTTGAATGGAGCTTGTGAGGGACATTTGCACTACTGCAAGTGGCTGAAGTACTGAGTCTCTCTGGTCTGCAACTGTATTCCAGTTTCATCAGCTTTCTGTGGCTGATTTTTTGCGTCTGAAACATGGCAAAAACATAAACACAACCTATCATCTCATCATTGCTTGGCTTGGACACAAATGACATAATCGCACTTTTTGCTGGGAGGAACTATTTTGAAGTGATAATGGTTTTCTTAAAGGAGATGCTGTGAAGATATGCATCAGATATTTATTTCCATGAAAATATCCATTCTCAGCCATGAGATGAACACCACCTTCATTTATTAAAACTGAAAATGTCTTAATAGTATGATTGACTAATGAGTTATATGACCCTGGAAAGGGAAGATGGCACCTATTCCCCAACTGCTCTGTAATTAGTCTGGGGTGAAGGATTTGATCTTGCAATCATGCAAAGGGAATTTGGTGTAATGAAGGTGGAGCAGAAATGAGGATGCTTTGTTTGCAGTAGGATGGCATTTTGTCCTTTTTAAACTATAAACTGGAATTTAACATAACTAGCTATAGACCCCAAACCTATATGACCAGTGCAGTGAAGAGTGTGGCTTTCCAATGACATCTCCTTGATTTTTCGAAAAAACAGAGGCTTATTGGTATAGATTAATGTATATTATTCACACCTTAATCATGGCATTTGTTTATATCTCAGAAAACTAGCATATTTCATAGATGAGAAAGACCAGCAAGTCCTTCCACCCTTTGTTGCCAATGACCATGACTTCTCTGTCCTTTAAATGCTGGTTACTGCAGACCATTTTAGCTATTCTCTGAAGTCTAACTATATCATGCAGTCTGTCCTAGGGATATGACAGTCTTGCAAGTGAGGTATCTATGTGTCTGATAATTAATTAATCAGTTCTACTTACTAAAATGAAGTTCTGACTACTAGCACATTGAAACAATATCTGCGTTATTGTTTTCAAATAGCCATGTCGTACTATTTAGCATTGTTAAGTAGAAGTTCAAAACTGTAAAAATCATATAAATCATCCACAGTTTTGAATGATTTTTCCTCTGGACTGGTGATTTTCAGCCTCTTCCCATGGGTATTTAAGCTTCGTCGTTATAGGCTTGTCTTTTTAAAGTCAGCTATCCAAGTCCCTGCACTCCTTTAGGCTTTAGGCCACAACCTAAAAATCACTGGCTGGGAGAGCTCATCTGTAGAGCTTTATAGCCTTGCACACCAATTTTCATCATTCACCCATTCATGGATGCAGTGATAGGAGTTTGAAAACCTGATGAACTTTAGTGATTTTATTGGTGGGATCCAAGCTAGTTCACAGGTCTTTGGTGCTTGAGTGAGGAGGAAGCACCATATTTCACTTTTGTTTCATCGCAAGAGAACTGCTTCCATTTCCAGAGATCGGTATCAGACACGTTGTCTTCCGAAAAGCATTGTTCATGACTACAGCCACACAGAAGATGTACACTACTTAAGGTAAAGATACAGCTTACCAAAAACTAAAGAAATCATGACAATTATTCTTGAATTGAACTTTAAATGAGATTAAAATAGATTTTTTTTTTAAATTAATTGCTTGGAGTTGGACCATACATTGACCTGTATTAATCGGTGGTTTTGTTTGTCCCGGACAGCTTTAAATTTAGGAAAAAAATCCTGGTAAACAAGAAAAAAAATTCTAAATGTTTTCATCAATTGAAAAGTTATGGATAAGTTAAAAGAAATGTTTGGCTTGGCCCAAGATAAAACAGTTTCTTTATTTTTGAACATTTAACACTTGCATATATGGAATTGAGGGAAGTATGAGAATGAGCAACTGCTTAGAAAAGAAATTATTTTAGCAAACACTGAAATGAAGTTCTAGTTTTCAGGGAAGTACTTCTGTTTGTTTTGGTCTCTGAAAGGAATGCTTGGCTGAAACTGGCACAAAGACACAGAGTGATTCAAGTTGCTGAGTATGCAATTTTAGTCTGAGTACAGTGGAGAATTTTCCTCCTTGCTGGAGAGCCATAGAAAGCTCAGTAGCATTTTCATGTATGTTCATGCAACCACTTGATCACTTTTGTTTTGCTTGTCCCCCCAGATAGAATACTTTCACTGCCTTACCAAACCGACAGCATTTACACATCAAAACAATAATTCATTTTCAGATTCAGCCCTTCATTAAAAAGATAAGTAGGGCTTAATTGGCATCTAGTGCCGGTGTAGCTGTTCTGCACTAGAGCAGAGTTAAGTGGGGTTTCTCAGACAAGGGCCTTGGGCAAGCCCTCTGTCTGGGATGAATTTCTCCCCAATTAAACTCATTTGTTTTCACATTCACATAATGGCACCTGAGATATGGAATGTCTCAACCACTTCCTTCTGCTTTTTTTTGAGGGTGGGGAATTGTTTAAATCTGAACTGCAAACTCATTACTGTAGAATATACCGTGCAAATAAATGTCCAATGTGCTGGAGGATTATCTGATTAAAGAGGTTAAATTATCCTCTTATTACTTTAATAGTTTATCTTTTCTGAGGTTCAGGTAGAATGATGTTTTATTGAAGAGATGCCAAGAGGTGGAGTTCTGCCTTGGATTGTGTTTAGGATAGAAGCTGAGTTTGAAGCTGACTTAGAGGTGCCAAATCTTATGACCTAATCATGCCAGAGCAGGGTTAGGGTGGTGGGAACTGTGGAAGATTTGTCATCTCAAAGACTGTGAGAAATACTCCCTTCGCAAAGAGCTCTGCTGCATCTGAGTTGGAACTGGTCAGACTCAAGAGAATGAAGCCCAGAGATCTTAAAACAAAAGTCAAAGGGTTTTTGCTAGGCAAAACCTACCTGCTGCGCCATCTCACTGCACTGCCTAGAACCAAGCAAAAAACAGCTCTGTCATCTTATCTGAAATTTTTAACCTTTATCTGTTCCATATTTTGGATTCCTGTAGTTACAACTGAAAGGAAGAGAAACTGGGCTGATCTACACTGAAACTGCTATGAATGCTCTCAGTCTGATCTGCGGGCACTGGAGCCAAGCTTTCAAAAGCCCTTTAATGCCTAATGGTGCAAAAAGTTGCCCACAGGCATTATTGTCCCATTTAGAAGCATAGCATTTTTTGAAATCCCAGGGACAGATTGGGGTAGAAATCAAGTATCTTTTCCAGGTCTTTATTCTGCATTTGCATTTGAGCAGCTGTCTCCTTGCTGAGAAAAGCAACATCCTTGGTTGAGAGCAAAGGATGAGAGATCCTGGTCTTGCTGTTATCACTTCTGTGTTAAGGTCTGTTTGAGATTAGGCACAAAGTCCGACTTTGGGGATCGTCTGCTCTGTGGGAACGGAGACCAGCACCAGGCACAGGCTAAAGCAGGCCTGGATCATGTTGAGGGGAAGAACTTCAACCTGCATTGTCCTTTCACAGGGGTCCAAAAATATGGCTCCCATGCACATGGGTGGGGACAGCAGTTCCTGCTGCTGTGCTGGGGGGTTGCATAGGAATCAGGGATGCCAGGAACATCACCCAAGAATCTCTCCTGTCTGCTCAGTTTTCTTTCACTGCAAACCCAAAAAGAATAATTCTGAGTCATGTTTGTATTGTGCTTTGGGACTTCTGGCTGGAAAAATGTTACAGAAGGATTTATATTATTATTCTCATCAACAAATGTCTTGATGGGGCTCATGATCTTCTTGCCCCCTTCTGTTGAAATCCTCACATCAGGAAGCATAAGACAAGACTCTGTTCCATTAGGACAAAGATGTCCAGATGGAATGAGAGAAATAATTAGATATACTCAACTACTGTGTCAAGAAGTTACTATTTCTTCCAGTTTGGCATTCCTCTGCATGTTAATAACCACAAGAATTAGAGATGGAAAGATCTAATGTTGCAAGAGCAGTAACATGGGTAGCAATGGAAAATCATCTGGCTCCATCTGGCATCAGTAACAAGCAAAGAGAACACGACACATCAGAAACTGAGCCTGCAGCTTCCGCGACCAGAGCAAATAAACAGCAGTATTTTATCTGTACCTTTGAGATGCCCTGGTTGCACAGAGAACAATGCGTGTTTACACCCATGGTGCTGGATTTGTATGATCTAAATCTGTGCTTCAGCAAACCGAATCAGGTGCAGTGTCTTTTCTGTAGCGTTGCATCTAGAGTGGCTGCAACTTAATGTGTTATAACAAACTGCATCTCAAAAAGAAAAAAAACTAAAAAGAGCAACCATGCAAGCAAGAAGAAGCATCTGCATTTGCTTTACTAGATCTTTTTGTCTGGCATTGTGATCAGGCTGACAGTTAGCCCTGAGGAAAGTTATAAATTCTGTGCTGAATTGCGGTACAATCTTTCACCATGGCATTTCTGCCCTCTGGCCACGCTCTGGTTATCCATAATTGTGGCAGATAATGGTTTTTTATGGCTGGAAACATTCTTTGCAGGCACGGGGACAATAACCGGGGCTGAAAATGTAATTAAAGTGAATGGATGAACTTTCTTAAAGAAACAGTGTAGATTATTACTGGAGCTTAACACCTAAAAAGCCTGAGGCAAAATGGCAGCATCTGAAAAAACCTGTATAAATTTTAAATGTAGGGCAAGCTTGAATGTGGATATTAGATTACAGAAGGAAAACTGAGACATTTGATGTAACAGATAACTGAGGGCTTAGATCATCTCCAGAAATATAAACTAATGTAACATATCTTTCTCTGTCAGTTGGAATATCTTATTTGTGCTCAGAAGCACCTCGTTTTCATGAATCTATGGAGAAGCTTGCTGCAGATTCTGTCCACTTATGCAGTTGTAAAAGCATCTTCCTCCAATAATTAGAGTAAGAAAGAGATGGCTTGTTTTCTATGTGTAAGACCCATTTCTTACCATTAATGGTCTGGGAATCGGGGTTTTATTGAATGTAAAGGCACAAATTAATAGATAATAGCAGGCATCTATTAGAGCACTTCTGCTGCAACTGTGAAAGCCAAATGAATCATAGCACAGCTTTACCTTTTTCTGTTTTACTTTCCTCTGGGGACTACATTAGTTACCTGCAGGTAGGTCCTTATCCCAGATGGAAATGTTTTCTCATGAGGCTGAAAGCTTCCTAACTTCTGAAGAACATCATCCTTCTCCTATATCTGCTGAAACCCAAAATGAGATAATGCATTAGTTACTGTTAAGGAGGAGTTAATACTTCTGATAGTATTAGTTTAACAATTCGTGTGATGATGGTTAATGGGCAGTCTGAATATGTCTGCCTTTGACTTTACTCCTGTATTTTTTCTTGTCCTGCATGCAGAGGCAATGCTGGGCTGGAGGTGGAGACCCTTCACTGTTTTGCGGCCAGCAAGGCTATACTTGTGCACCAGCTCTGTTTGCAGCAGGGATGAGCTGCATGGCCGTCTGAGGTTACATTTCTGGGCTGCTCTCAGTTTGCATGAAAACTGGCTGCAAAATTTAGAAGCAACTTGTCTTTTTTCCCCCTGTTCTATTTTTAGTACGCAGCTTTATTCCCACAGAAACATCCCTTCAGACACACCAGCGTAGTAAAGTACAAGTTGCATGCAGGCTGCTGTGGCACAGGTGTAGCAGCCGACTTCCCCACTGACTGCAAATTAAGACAACTTTCTGTGTGGGATTAAATGAGAACTGGCAAAGCTGCTTTTGTGTATTTTAAATGAGCTTCACAGTTAAGGATAAATTATGCTAATCTAGAGCCACAAACAATACAGGCATCTGGTTCTTTTGCACTTTATACCTGGTAACTGAGCTTGGTCTTTGAGTTATGGGCTCACATGGTCAAGCTGGATTTTGAAGCCAAGTGTATGCAATTTAGTTTTTCTCAGCAAATGATTTTCTGTTTGTCTGAGTTCATAGTGAAAAGGTGACTCTTATGAGAAGCACCATGGACCAAAGAGATAGCTGTGGTCAGTCTCACCAGAACAAGTGAAAACTGTAGTGTGATGGAAGGGGCGTAGGACCTTAGTTTTGTAGCTCTGCTAGAACATGTTCTTGGCAGAAACCTCTGCCCAGTTGTATTTCCTGGTTCAACACCAGGCCTGCATCATCAGGTATATTTTCTTTCCTGAAGAACAAAACCAAAAAATAGATGGTTTTGCACAACGAACAAGAATTCATGTTTTGTAGCACACTCAATTTTTGGGACTTTTCCCTCCACATTTGCACACCTCTTAGCAAATAGCATTGAAAAGCCAAGTGGGATTTCAGGTTTTGGGTGTCACTAGTGCCATACGCTGGTATCTCTGAGTCAGTTGGTTTCATGTGGCTAAATGAAACATTCAGCAGAGCAAGGGGGGTGTAAGTGGAAACAGAATCTGGTCCTATGCCCTTCGCCAGTGCATAGCAGGCATTGCTGCTTCCAGGCAGGTTTCCTCTGTCACCCATTGTGGTGGTTTGGGCTGCCAGGAGGCTTGTCACATGTCAGGGAAGCTGTGAAAGTTTCTGGGTATTTCCAATTCATTGATGCATTTTTCCTCATCTTCAGGTGAATGAGGATCTCAGATACTGTTCCTCTCGTTGTGTTTCAGTGATGTAACGAAGAGGGAAAATTAGTCAGAAAAAGATCCCTGCAAACCAAGGTCTGAGTTTTGTAGAAGAAAAATGCTATAGCTGCAGCTGAGCCCAAAGCAAATGGAAGGAGAGCTCACTTTCGTTTTTATCTCCTGGCTTTCCTATTATCAGTGCTCTGATCCACCCACACAAAACTAGGATCAGGAATTTGGGCTTGGTAGAAAGTTGTCTGGGATTTAGCTGCTGCTTGTAACTCAGATTTTTTTCTTCTTTAAAAAGAAGGTAAGAAAAGAGGAAAGCCGGCTAAGATAGTGCCAAAAAAAATCTATCTCCTTTCTCTGTATTAGTGCAGTCAACTTGTACATGGCTGATTCACATTATGGCATAAATATAATTGACATGATCCCACCTGACAAGATCATGTGATGTGGCATATTAAACTTAAAGAAAAAAATCTTCTACGTCAGATGTCCTCCATCAATTCCAATTTCAGAGTAATATAACTTAAAGAATTTGGCATATGAAAGAGATTCTAGTGTCTGTCTAAAATAAATAACTTCGTATTTTATAGTTATTGCTCAGGGTAGGGACCAGAAAATTAATTTTAAAAATTTGTAACTTTTTCAACAGCGAATTATAAAAACATGATTTTTTTTCTATTTAATTTTCCTTATTAAACGAAAACCAACGCAACAGACACACCAGAACAAGCAAAATGCTGAGCAGAACATTTCTCTCAATTAACCATGCTGTTTATCTACTCGTATAGCGTGTTTCCACATGTTTTTGATTAATACAAACACACAGCTCTTGGTATGAATTTCTGTGTGTATGAATGTACTGTACAAATCCAGTTAGCTCATGAGAAAATAAAAAGGGCTTCAATATTAAGAAGACAGGAAAATGGCATCATACCTGTCCAACTATGCTGAGGCTAGAGAATATTTATTCAGCATTTGTGCATGTGTTTGTCTTTTGGGGCAGGGAGAAAGAGGACAGGAAAGGTGAGCTGTACTTGACAGTGTACTGCAAACAACAATGGTCTTATTGGGAAAAGCAGTGGAAAATAGAAACAAGCAATTGTCTTCAAAAGGTGGGAAAACTCTGGTCTAGAAGAATGGACTACTGATGATGATACCAATACTGTTCCTGGCTAGGAAGGTTTTATAAAAATAAATGTGTGTTTAAACACATATTTATGGATAGACACATTTACTGTTTATTACAGAAATAAATGTTATGTGTGTTTGTTGCTGCAATTTTGAAGTACGCATCCTCAATTAGTCACACAAGGTTTTGGATGTAAAATGATTTTTGCCATCTGCTGATGAGGACCAAGACTCATGAGTATAAATTTAGAGTAACTATATTTTTAAGTATTGTTTTAAAATCTCTTCATATTTGCTAAATGAAACTTTGCCTTTTATTCAAAAGTTTGAAGAGTTTCTCTTTTTGGCTACTTTTCCAAGCAACAGCCACCAGTTGGCTCCTCTGTTCGGTTGCTCCCTGCCCTGACGGCACTCCAGGTTTTACTCATGTCTGAGACTGTTTATTCACAAAGGTGGAACTTTTGACTCAAAGGCTCTATTTGTAAAATTTTCTCCTTTTATTGAATGTTGTTTTGAATGCTAATGCACTAATTTCTGCAAGAAATACTAATTTTAAAAAATGAGGTCCTACTAGTTTTCCTTTTGCACTCTGGTAATAGTCACCTGCTGACAAATGGACTAACCCCCATGCTGCACACATGATTTGAAAAGATAAACAACAAACACCTACCTGCAAGTTTACCTTTACAAAAGAACTGAGATTCACCTACTCTGCCTGTGGTGGGGAATGTGTGTGGTGGACATCTCCTGCTGTGATGGGAATGGCAGAGTCTTTCCCACCATTACACAAATGCCTAGCAGCACAAAGGCCAAGGTGTGAAAAACCCAGTCTGGCAAGAAAAAGACCACATTGGAATGATGAAACCACTGAAACAAAGTATTGCCTGCTGCTCCCGTTTATTGTTTTATCTTTTCCAAAGCTGCTCCTCCAGCAAGGAGACTCTGATGGATGGTGGAGCGAAACAAAGAGCAATTTTGTTGTGGGGGTTTAGGGCAGCTCAGCAGTCCCAATGACAAGTGTTGCTGAGGAGTGGTGGAAATGGCCATCTGCCAACTTTGGGCTCACCACAGCTTGATGCTATGCGTGGCTGTGGCCCCCTCTCTGCTGAGATTGCTGCTCTGCTCCTTCAGCCCCAGGAAATGCACTGGGAAGCTGCCAAAATTGAGTGATAAAGGGAATAACAGTGAAATTAATGGAAAGGAAAAGAATCCTTACAGGTACACCTCTGAAAACCAAATTATCAGTGGGTTCTGGGCTGCACTGTTGTAAAGGCAGTCATGTATGATACAGCAAGGATGCTTAAAAAGATCCATGGTTATGAGCATAGGCATTAACCACAAGCAGAATATAAACCCTTCATTTAGCTTGGGGTAAAGAAAGAAACAAGGCTGTTTCTTGATGTCATGTCACAAGAGATCACGTCTGATTCTGATGTGCTGCAAAAGAAATTTTACATGTGATAGACCCCACAGTTCCTCTGTGTCCTTCATGCCTTTTAGGCACAGAGAGGGCCAGACAGTTGAATTTACTATATTGCCATGATGATGCTAGACAAGTATGGAGAGAGGGGAAAGTTCTTTTGACCTGGGCAGATAGAAAGAAAATACTTTTTTAGATTGGACTTGCTGTTGCTCTGTGGGAGGCAGCTGTGTGATGGTTCAGGTAAGCATCACTTGTGCAGTGCCCAGAAGACTGGTTCAGGGGTCTTGATGGACCATACTTGAGACCATGCTTTTTTAGGAAAAGAAAATAGCCTGTTTGGGGATTTAGAAAATAAAGTCCCTAAGCCTGTATATCTATAGATGACATACGGCTGAAAGGTGGACCTGTTACAAAGAACAATGATGACAGTACCTTCTGCCTATACCTTTTGCACTAGCTGTTATTAAAACAACCATTAAATCAGATCTTGCTCAGTCATCGTGTTTAGGTGTAGGGTTTGTGGCTTGACTTCTGTTCCCATGGTTTAAAAGAAAGGAGCAACTTACCTGTCTCAGAAAGATGCTGCAAAATGAACCTCGGGAACTGCAAAGGGTTGTGCTTGGAGGGTGCTGAGTAAGTGACCAAAAAGTTGTCAAACATTTTTTGACCATGTTTCTCTCTCCTCTGGTGCTTCCTTTTAGAGAGTGAAAGCTTGCAACCAAAAGAGTTAAACATTGCCAGAAATGCGTATTTCAGCTTCACATGCCTTAATTTCACTGTTGAAACTTTCTTTGATCTTTTTTTTCTTTTCCAGTTTACCATTAGTAGTAGAAACAACAACATTGTAGTGCAGCCAAGTCTTCAGGTAACATTCGAAGTAGAAAAGCAACGAGTCAGCGTGTAGAAATAACTCTAATAAGATCTGATCCAACGTGTATCTACATCATGGAATGGTTTCTATTTGTTTAAGTTGTTTGGGGGATGGTGGTATATAGATTTCAACAGAATCTTTCTAGAATTGTGCAGTTTATGAGTGTTTCATCTGTAACAAATAATGCTAAGTTTGTGGCAAAATGTCTTGTTTTATGCAAAAGATGAGTGAGCAATTTTAATAGCAGCAAAGTTATTTTGAACTAGGCTTATTTCAAACAACCATCCATTAGAAAAGTACCTGTGTGCATCTTTTTAGCAAGCTATAACAATAACCTGGGGGGAGAAGAAGAATCTTTAATATTTGGTTTTATTGTTACTTAGTGGTCTTTGTTTCAAGGGACTTAGTGGTTAGGTTTGATAGAGGAAGAATTAACAAAGTCTGCAATAAGAAACAACTTCTTACTGCAAATTCAAATGATTTCCAAGGAAGAGAGAACTTAGCATTTGTTGGTACTGCAGCTCTTCATTGTTTTGATTTGTAGATTTTTGGGGAAGGGAATTAAAAGGAAAATGTCAGAAACATTCCTGGAAGTTTTGTGTATCATTAGAAAAATTAACTGTCACTCTCCTATGTTTGGAGTCAGGCATCCAGATGCTATACCCTCAGCACTAGAGATCTATCCTAAAAAGCCTCATACATGCTGACATGCAGCAGATCTCATTCCTTCACTTTCAAAAGTTCAAAAGGAAAAAGCAGCAGAAGACCACAGGGAGTTAACACCAAGCACAATATTTGGAAGAAAGGCAAGAAATATCTTACATGGGATTTGGATATTGTAATTGTGGATACTTAAGTCATACTTGTATTTCAGCGAATACAAAAATCATTTGTGTCACGTGAGCACAGGCTTTGTGAGGTCTAGTGAAACTGGTGAAATGGAAGATTTATAAATATATCTGATATTTTACTCTGCTTTTCCTTGTGTAATTGCAACCTTATACTTTTTTGGTTGAGAGGAGATGCTGGGAGGAAGCATCACTGTCTGCCTTTCCTATCCAAGGATTTTTCCTAGGCAGCTGTTATAGATCTGAAACAAGATACAAAGCGAGTAGTACTTTTGCCAAGGAATATTTTGATATTCCCCTGGTGCTTAGGATTAGTGTGAAAGTGTTTACAGTGCGTGGGGAGTAGAAAATGTTGCTGCTAAGACACCTTTTGTCACTGTTAGGAAGGCAAAAGATAATACAAAAGGAAGTCTTAACTCCACCAAATTTGAAAGTAAGAGTTGAGCAAGGAGACTCGATCTTTAAACCAGCTGGATATTTCCCAGTCCTCAAAAAAGGAAGCTGAGCTATTTTGTGTAAAAGACATTTGATGACATAAAAAGCAGATGAAAAAAAATAGTTGTAATTTTCTTCAAAACAGCTTGGGCCAGAAAAGACCATGGAAAGGAGAACATAAACTACACTAAAAATGAAAGAAATCAACCCAGGACATTCAGACGCAGAACAAGCCTTCCAGGTTCATAGCAATAACTGCTGCAAAACTGAGGAGAACCAAGAGATGTCAATCTCTGTGACATCCTTTGGCTCTTGGAAACTGGGAGATTTCCTGCAGGCAAATGAATTCCTAATTTCCTGGTCAAGGTCATCACACATGCCCCTGTAAATTGTGTAGTACCAAGCACTGTTGAAGTTAGGGTGCAATTACAGATGAGATGGGCAATTGATAATCTCTGTTGTAGTAACCCTGGTTGTCTCTGGCAAAGAAACATCTGAAATAAAGTTTACTTTTCAATCTGATACCCGTTCGTGTTCCCAACTCCACTAAAAAAAAATCTTCTGGTAGTGTAAATATCAACTCTTCTATAATATGTATAGGCAGTGATACATATAAACAGAATTCAATTAAGATTGATAATGTAGTAGGAAATCATCTATACCCCAAACCAAAATAGTAATATTCCCTTTCATAATGGAATATTGCTTCTGAGGTATTGAAGCAAATCAGCAACGACACTGCCATACTTTCCAAATGGTGTGTGAAATTCAGTCACTGGTCCATGCAAGTTGCATGCATCTTTGATTCGACTAATTAGATAGACTGCAGTTTCCTATTTTTTAATAGAATGAATCTGCAAAGCAGTTGTGAAAGGGAAAAAGAAAAAAACAGCTGAAAGAGAGGTCTTTAACTTCTATGTAATTTTAAAAGACTTTAATTGGGTCCTATTAAGTGAAAAACCTCAGGTTAAAATATTTCATTATTGTAATGATAACAGCAGGAATCAAAAGCAAGAAATGAGAACACTGGGTCTGGATCCTATTTCTCCTCAGTAGTTTACATATTTCCTACCTTAAATGATGTAATACCTTTTTATGCTTTTTGGAGAACCTACAGCTCAAGGTGATTTGGTCCCTTTATTGCTTCTTAGACTATATGCTGCAAAAAGAAAAGCCTTGATGAATCTGATTGTGCTTAAAGACATCTGCAATATTTAGATAAAACAGTCTCAAATTCGAGTTACAGCTGTGCATGTAAATACTTTTCTGAACTGAAGGAAAACTGGAAAGAAAATGGATTGGTCTGAAATTACTTTTCACTCCTCTTGTGTTTCTTTCCCAAAAGTTTTACTTAGCAGTGCTTTTCCCATTGTAACAGCTCCAAAAAGCCTGAAAGACAAATAGAAAAGAAAAAAATAAAGGAAAGATGGTATGTTGCAATAGATGAAAAACTTTGTTTAACCTAAATTAAAGGCATTGTTGCATTACTGTTTTCAATCTTAATTATAATCTTTAAATTTGGCTTAATTTTAAACTGAAACATCCTTTGGAAAAGTCAAAACATTTCAAAACTGAATGAAATGTTTCTCACGAATAGAAAATATTGTATTTTTCCCCTGACAACTGGTAGCTATGTTTTTCAGGGAATTAGCTGTCCATAAGAAAATGTTTTTTAGGTCTATAAGCAAATATCAAATTCTATCATAAAGGTATTTGTGAAAATAGAATAGGTAAAATCAGATTGATGGAGAAAGATTATAAAAGACTCTGTCAGAGGTGCTTTGTATCAGGCAGAGATTTACTATGCAGTAAATTAAGGGCCCTGCAGTGTTTGATTGCACGCAGTATACCAACAAACCAGTTTTAAGAATCTACTGAATACTTTTTGGTGAAACAAGTATCAGTTAAATGAAAACATTTATTAGCTAAACCGCAGCTGATTTAAACCAAATGATCAAGCATTAAAAGTGAGTTCCCCATGCAAAGCACTGCAAAAAGTGCCAGAAACAGCCCTGCTGTATGGCACTGGACTTGTTCATGCCAGAGAGATTCTGGGGATGGATTTTGATAGAGTTTTCCAGCAAAGAATGGCCCAGGCTGCTTTGTCTCTTGTCCTTATAAAATCAAATCTGCAGAACACCCCCAGTGTTTGAAGGGATTGTGGAGTAGTGGAGCAGTTTGCTATTGCTCACCTACAACATGGCCACTGCTGGTACCCTGGGCACCTCCAGTGAGGGCCAGGACCACTGCAGGCACCCACACTACAAATTTTGTGCCCTGACACTCTCCAAGTTTTAAATATATAAAATTTGCACGCTGCAAGATGCTAGTACACTCCACTGTCACCCATTTCTCAGATAACCAGAGGAGTCCAGTCATTGTAAAACAGTGATTGAATATCAAAGGCACCACAGCATCTCTCAGTTAATCAGGAATTGTCTTTGCAAGCCTGGCAGGTAAAAAAGATGTCTGGATTAAATCTTAATTCTCTCAAACCAGGCTCAGCAGGGACTGGAGGTTGCTAGTGAAGGCAAATGAAGAGGATTATACTGAAGCAATTTGAAGAGCTTAAACTTGATCCATCCCTCAGCAAACTTGCACATCTCTAGAAAGATTTTAAGGCACTGAAAACTATCAACAGCCATGGTGATTTCAAGTCGGTAAGCCTTCACCAGTAGTACCCAAATACTGTATCAATAGAGCTGGTGCCTGAGAACTGGAAAGGAGAGAAAAGAGAACTCTAATAAAAGTGAAGAGCTGCTTTTCTCATTAGACCAGAGGAGACCTCAAAGAGCAGGCAAAACATTTAAAAGCAGATGAGGTTTTGCTTGTGATTACCTAAGGTGTTCTTCTTCTCTCACAGGGAATTCAACATCTCACTAACAATATCTGCCTAATGATGGTGATGACCAAATATTTGAGGTCTCCTTCGGGGGATGAGCCTCCACCAGGAGGGTGATGCTGCAGGTGGAAGTGGGCAGCCACTGGCACGAGTATCAACCCTCTGCAGCGTGGGCCTCTGGTAGCTGTAGCTTTTTGCTCCCTGTAAGTTTGATGGAGAAGGTGGTTATAGTTATTGTATGAGGTGTAGCTTCAAGGATTTCTCTTTTCAGACTCTATTGAAATCCACTGAACCATGCTGTCTTGTCTTTCATTTATGTTTTTTATTATGCTTACATACAATGTCTTGTCATAAAGTGTAGTTGCCAGCAGGCAAGTTGTATACAAAAAATGCTCTGGTTGCTTCATTTGAATAGCAGAGTATGTGTAGGATTCCAGAATTTAATAGGCTGCTTAGGTGTATCTAACCAAGTTTTGGGTGTTCCAAATGCTCTGGAGAGGGAGCTGTACTGCTGGGTGAAGAGTGCCTCACACAGCAGGGTCCTGAGCTGTGACTGGAGCTCTGGAAAAGCGCTGAAGTGCAAAACCCAGCCTACCACTTGGGGTATAAGGTCACATTAGAGGTAACCAGAAAGCATGGGCAAGTTTGGTGCATCAGAACCCAGTGGGCTTGATTTTACACAGAGAGTAATAACAGGTACAAGCCTAACAATAGAATTCTGCCTTCTTCACAAGGAGCTAAGTCCGTACATTGGTACTGCCCTGCAAACCCCTTCTCCCTCCTTGCCTGCACAGATCTCTGGGAATGAGGCTGTCAACCTTATCCCCAACAGGTGGGTTCCCTTCCAGAGGGGAAACTTAGTGAATTGATTTAGTACAAGTGAGCTGCCATACAGAAATACAGTGAGGCTTTGGAGCTGATGGTATGTCTTCAGCTTTGCTATCCTCTGTTGATAATCTGCCTCATCATGACATGGATCCAGCTGTAGTTAGTATGTCAGTGCTGCTGATGATCCTGTTGTGAAAGTAGGTAGTGTTTTTCTATCTTTTTTTGACTAAACAAGTCTCTATCTTGTTTGTGAACGGCGCCATCCGCTTACATATAAACCTCTTTGTGACACCAAGAGCCTACTTCTTTACTTGATAAAACTGGGGGTGCAGATAGCCAATGTAAATATTTGCATGAATTAACTGCATACATTAATTCTGAGTCTGTAAAGTCCAAGAGCTAGTAATGGTCTGATTCAAGCTCCTGGCTCAGGTTTATCTTTATTAAAACTTCCAATTGTAAAAACCTTCCTGATGTCCATGCAGCTTAAGGGCTGTCAGAAGCCATGGCTCCCAGCACCAAGTTCAAGAAAACCTAACCTTTGCAGAACCATTATATTTTGGGAAATATATTTGAGGGAATAAGCAAGCGAAGAATGCAGCTCTCTTCAAATGAAGTGGGAAACTCTGTAGTACATAAAAAAACTGGCAAGGATCAATGAAAATTAACATCAGAGATAAAAGAAATCTAACCGTGGCTATGCTGGGAGAGTGCAGTGAAACCCTGATTTTGGGCTTTTGGCAGGTCTAGGCATAAAACAAATGCTTACTGATGCATAGCCCAGGCAGACCTGGCATCATCTCCTCTGGAGCTACCTTGCCAGCTGCCTCAGCCATAGATGGGATCCCACAAACATGTACAGTCAAGGATGAACAATGAGAAAGATGAAATATGTTACAGGGGTTAAGAAAGAAGAGCGGGACTGGGAAGCCTTATTTTTAATCTCATTTTGTTACTGGGTTTCTGCATTAGGTCTACAGTGTCATGAGGGGAAAGAGAACTGTCTTGGCCATACAGTAAACTGGAGAGGCTATATGTTGTCTGTCCATGCTGTTGGCTGGTAGCCAGACAGTCTCCACTAAAATCACACAGCCTCCCAAGGAGATCTGAGCTCACGCTATCTGCTAGCAAATGTGGGGAGCTTCGGCTGTGTCTGGTCCACCCAAGACAATGAATGAGAATGGAGACTCACACAAAGGTGCTGACCAAGCACCACGGGTAAAACTCAGCCCAGGGGGAACCTGGGCATGTTCAGAGCGGGTGGCACACTAGCTTGGTCTTAGGTGGGACTCACTCTTGTAGCACACATCTTGGTGTAGATGGGCTGATGGGTGACCTTAGGCGAGCACCATTATTGTACTAGTCTATAAGCTCAGAGGTGCTGTAAGGAGTAATTAATCTGCAATACCTCCAGAAATACTTTAAACATGAAAACTGTCAGCTCAGATTTGTTGTAGAATAAGGTGACAAATCACTTGAGTAAATGCTGGGTACCTGTCATTAGGCATCCTCTCATAAAAGTGAGAATCTACTAATAATCATTAGCATCTTATTTGCATGGATTTTTCCTGCATTTGATGTGAAATCTTGTTTGGCTAGATGCAAGGAAGGCTAAGTATGTGCTGAAAGCCAGTAATTTGATTATCTACACTCTTTCGGTCTAGTTATATGATCCTTGCAAAGTCCTTTATTAAAACCTGTTTAGAAAGAGTTGCTAAACCTTGGTGGAATGCCAACCATGCTAACACAATGTGGCCGGTGAAGAAGAGTAGGTGCTTATTGAACAGAAAACTTTAATCTTGTTAAGAGTGGATACAAGAGGAAACAGTAATAAGCGGGTTGTGCTGAAACTGTCACTCAGACAATGAAGGTGGCACCTCCATTGTGATGTGGACACACCTGTCCTTTTTCATACTGGAAAACTCTTCTTTCATGTAGGATAATCCTAATGTATAGGATTCCAAAAGAGCTTTTCACAGGTCATAATTATCCTCCATGTCAGCAGCTCCTGAATAAGCATCTTGGTCACTTCATTTGCATCTTCTGTAACTACAATTTGCTCCTGGAAAGGGAGGGATTCCTTTGAGGCAGGTTTGGTTAGCAGTTTCTACCTTTCAGAAATCATTTTTAGAACATCAGTTGATGTTGTGGAAACTCACAGATAGCAATAAAATGATAGCTAAAATAAGACACACTCTCAGCATTTTGTCGGTATATGTTATAGCGCAATTGAGACCATGTAATTTGAAGACATTAGAAGAAGCTGTGCAGCTATATGCCATAGCACATTGAAGAGTCCCCTGTAGGGATCCATTGGTCTCAAATGTAAAAGGTATGTGTGAAGACATGTGCATCCAGAGCCAGAACACATTCCTTCTAGGGCCATAAAGTGTTTGTAGAAACGCTTGAAAGCCACATAAATATAGCTGGACTGCAATTTTCTGAAAGCAGTAGTTTCAGTAAAAGGCTTCATTAGGATGGTGCTTGTGGGCCAATAGCACAACAGTGCTGAGAGTAACTAGGAGATCTGCTATTCTTCCTTCAATTTTATTTGAAGACCTGAATCAGGGCAAATGCCACAGCTTGAAGCAGTACATTCAGAGGGGGGCCCTGTGGAAGAATATCCAGCAATGAACTTGCATGAACCCAACCGAAAGAGCACTTCTGTTATTTCTCTAACACAATCCTGAGAGCTGTTTGCACCCAGAATTTACAGCAACAGAGTGTGTGAACTGAGCGGGTTGATGAAGAGACTTGTCTCCCCGCCAGTAAAATTCAATGTGGCGTGTAATAGCAGTCCTATGGTGGGACAGAGGCAACACCTCTCCCCATCATCACTGTGGCTTCAACCAGCCTTAAAGACTCATGTGGTTCATCTGTTTTGGAAAAGACCACAGCAATATTATGGTTCCATCTGCACTCTTCTGAGGTGTATGCATTGCTCATGTCTGTTCATCACAGGACCCAGTGACCATATGAGTTATTGTGGTTCTGCATTTTCTCTTCCAAGAATGAGTGGCTGACATCTGTGACTGGGTCATGTTTGAGTGCAGACAAATTTATTCTCATGATTATATTAACAGAAATAGAAGTACAGGCACTTGTTTCATAGTGAAAATGAGCTTTCTCTTTGGAATGAGGAAAGAAGAAATGCTCATAGTTTTCTATAAATATCACTAAGCAGAGGTTTCTATCAAATAACTGTTATGAAATTAGACTCTCCCAGTACCTTTTCTGGTCTCATTTTACAGTTATGTGCATTGACATCTGTTATTGCTAATTACTTCTTCAAAATTCATCAAGGATCTCTTGCACTTCCTGTAAGAAATGCTGAAAGCTTTTAACAAACAAATTAATTATGTATAGTCTTTGATGCAAATTAGCCTAATTAGTTGTAGCATTGATACCTTCTTACTGTTAAAAAAAAAAAGAGGAAGAAAACTCATATACATATTTATAAGTACCTTTTTGACGGCTGGTGGTAGGTCATGATGAGAAATTAATTTAGGTTTACAGAATGTCTTCTTAAAAATGACAAACTAAAGTAACATTCTTGTGAAATGTTGTGTGACTTCATCACAAAAACCTCTGAATATTTAAAGATGGTCCTTGTGGGGAAAATCTTTGCTTTTTGGCAATTCGCATCCAAACTTTGGGATCCCTAAATTGAAAGTATTGTTACAAATTGAAAGCTTCAAAGGCTAGTTCAGGAGTCTGTACTTGGAAGCTCAGCTATTCCTTCCTGTTATCTCATTTAACAAGTGGTAATTCCTGCCCTCTATGAAGCTCCCTCCAGAAGCAGAAAATCTCATATGGGGGGGTCTGGGACTACACTGCTTGGACATGGTTGTCTGCTCTGAGCTTTAAACTCAGCTTTGTGCCGCAGGACAGGGTAGACTGGCAGAGAGCAAGACAGAGGGCTCACGGGTCACCCATTGTCATAGCTAATCAGCTAGGGTGAATGGTTGTGAACGTTGTTAATAACAGTAACCCTCTTGCAGCTAATGCTGAGCTTAACCCTTTCCTTTGTACTGTACTGATTACTTCAAATCCTGTCTCAGACCTTACCTTTCTTCTACAAGATCTCCCTCCTAATAAAACAATTAAAATGTCCTTGGAGGCTCATGGTTCCCATGTTCAGTCATTTCTCTGAAACTGCATTTCACCGTCCTTCAGTGCAGCACATCTGCAAGCACTATTTCGCAATCTTCTCCAAACAACATACCTTACATACACTTTTACCCTTGGGAGAGCCAGTATAAAGTGATTGTTATTGTTCAATCTAAATGAAACTTTCACAAAACAGAATAGTGTAGTGCACTGTGTGACACTAACATCTAATGGATGTTAGTGACTATTATTATTATACTGTGATATATGATAATGAGTGGGTTTTTTTTCAGCATTTCATCCTAAACGTGTTTGACTCCACACATTTTGGGGAAATGGTCTACAATAGAAAGATTTTAAAAGTTGACGAACAAAATGTGTGATTGTGTTAGGAGAGACTGAGCTTTAATTTGTTTAATCCTCAATCTTCAGCCAGGAAGGACAGTTTATGGCAGCTCAAACACCAAACTGCCTCGCTTCTCCTTTCAGTAAATTCACTTTCCATGCATGGACTAGAGTTTCAGCTTTTGCCAGAAAGAATAAATGTTATGCAATGAAGACAAGTTTCTATGGCATTAGATTGATTGCTCTGTTATAGCTTTCCCCTCTGAACACATGCAACTTATTGACTGAATCCTGTGACTTTTTTCTGGTTTGATTGTTTCCTTTGTTTTGTTGCATGTTAAGAAACGCGCATGACAAATTTTCTGCTGTTGGCTTTTGAGGTTTAGCAATTGTCAAGAAAAGGGTGTGGCGATAGTCACTGCTGGTATGTGTTGGGAACTTAATTCCCCTTCTGACTACTATGCCCAGGTATTTCATTAGTTCTTACTACCAGAGATTGTGGAGAGTTACAAAACTGGGACTGCAATGTTTGTTAAATGTCGATGCCAGGAAATAGCTAGTTTGTTTTCAATCTGCAACTTCCAAAAGTTACAGCATCATCCAAATGCTGCTGTACGATAGAGGTCCCCTTTTTACATATATAATTTCTGCGATTAGATTAGAGGGCGATAATTTGCCAGCCATAGAACTGTTTGGAATCAGCCATATCTTCTGCTTGAATGTCAAAGGAATATTAAAAACATAATGCTTTGTTTGAATGTATTTTCCCTGATGGAACAGAGTCAAAACTGTGTTTGCATGTTTTGTAACTCCAAGGCAAAACTCTCTCTAAGAGCATTTCAGCAGAGGGATGGGGGAGGACAAATCACACACCACACTTCTGGTTTTCCAAACTTCAGTGTTTGAGGTTTTCACACAACTTTAAATTAAAGTGCAGCTTCTGTGATTTCTAGGGAAAAATGAGAATTTCATTTGAAAAGGTACTTTTTGTACTGAAAATATTTCAGTGAGAGATTTTGACAAACTCTCATCAGATTATGGTACTGTAAAGCAAGTTTTCCAAAGCTTCTTGGTCAGTCAGGATGGCTAGCACTGGACTGAAAACATTCACTCCTGTAATCATTCCTTGAACAAGACATTGGGTCATTAACTCAAGATTTTCTTCTTTTATTATGAAAATCACATCTGAAACTAGATGAGAACCCTTCTATGTGTGTGCTTTTAAAGTAAATTTTAAAATATTTAATTTGATTCCCTGTATTACATTTTTGTCATGCTGGTGGTTAAAATACGGCTTGAAAGGATAGCTGGATGAAATGATGGACCAGAGAAAAGAAATAGGAAGATCAGAAGTCTATTATGGCATTTAACTCAACTGCTCCTTAGTGCTGCTTCACATCTGCTGCACTCAGTTCTCGAACTCCCTACAGTGTGAGCACAAGATCTTGTCTAAATAGAGCTATTGCATGAGCTTTGCTACAGCTGGTCTCCTGTGAAAGTACTGTCATACTGCTTTTAAGCTAGATCTGCTAATTTCTCTTGTATGTGAAAAGGTGCAGCTATGAGCAATGTAGCATCAGATTAACAAAAAAAAATTAAAATAAAATTTGAAGTTGCAAGGACTTACTTAATTCAATAGAAGAACTTATCCAAAGTTACATGAAAGATGTGAGCCAAATGTGAATAAATGCCAGTATTTCTGAGATTTAGTCTGGTGCTCTTGCTGTTAGGTCAGGGATAAAGGATAAGATGAGTTAAAAGAGGTGTTTCAGCATAACTTTGGTATAAACAGCTAGTGTGAACTTAACCACAGAGAGATGCTACTGAAACTGGCCCTGGTGATACCGGCAAACAGCATTTACTTTGTGGTGCTCCTTACAAAGGGGCATTGCAACATTTCTGCTCTCTAGAAATAACAAAAGCTTGACTTATTGGGCTGATTATCAATATTTGCTTTTTCGCATTACTGAGATATTGTGAAATTTTACTTTCTCTTTTGGAACCAGCAAAACTTTGTTGTACTAAGCTGAAATCAGAAGCCAAATCTAGTGTCAAGTATCATAGGAAGTACCTATTTAATAAAGACCAGTCTGGGAGGGAAATGTTGCAAGATTAAACTGTTGTTCTGCTTTTTATTAGGTCACCAAGCCTAATAAAATCAACCCAACTGTGTGGAGTCACCCGTGCCATGTAGCAGTCCAGACCGTGAGCATGGGTCATGCATGCTTCCATACCCACTGGATTTGTGTGAAGGGTCTGTGGATGTAATGTGTGGGTTGTTTGGTTTTTTGAACCCACAGATGCTGGCTTTAAAGCTCCCGGTGCTTCCACAGACATTGTGGGGACTGTTCAGGGATCTTCCTTCTGCAGCATTGTTTGCAAGCCCAAGGAGTGTGCGACACATCTTGTAATCAGAGCAAGTTTCAGCATTTGCCTGTGGTTTGTCTTTGTCCATCCTTTCTTTTACTCAGTGCTTCTGTGAGTAAGTGACTGGGCATTCAGGACCTTGCAGCCCAGGAGCACACTTAGCCTTTTACCAGATTCCCATCTGGAGGCTGTTTTGCTACAAGCTTGCAGGAGCACCGCACCTTCTGCTGGGCAAATTTCTTAGGAAGAGCCTAAGGAAGGAGCCATTGGATTTTATTTGTAGGTCAGGACTGACAGTCCTATACTAATCACCACAAATGCAGACACTGAACAGCTAAAAAGTGCAGGCAGGACCACCTGCGGGGAAGAGGGCAAACACAGAGGTATCAGAGCTGAGCAGACTTGATCACTCTCACCCTGGGTCCCAAAAGAGTCCAAAGGTTCCAGGTCCAGGTTCCAGGTCCTCAGCCTATGCCCTAACTACAAAACTACTTTCTTTTCTGCCTGTTTGCATTGTTTCATCTCAGAGTTATGCCTGATGTGTCCCGAATTATTCCACTGCAACACTCAACCCAATAACAGCATGAGGAAGTTGACTATAACGATATAAACACTTCTACAAAAGACAGATTAGCAGATTAGTAGCTGCTCTGGGAAATGTGCAGCAGTGCTTGAAAATTAATTCTGCTCTTAATGCAGGGAAAAAACAAGCGGGCCTGTCATTAGTATTTCCTATTTAAAATAGACGTCAATTTCTGATTTTAAAATTGCAAATGCTATAAAAATATGGTGAAATATGTGTTCTGAAGAAACCTCTTAAGGTTTCCTATAGCTATTTACAGTATGAAGATCTGGCATAACAGGTATAGGCATCCTGGCTATTATGTATGAACATAATCATGGCCTGTCAGATGTTTTTAATTAAGCTTTCCCTAGTCTGAGTGCCCTGAATGGTGATGAGCATTAACATCCTTCAGCAGAGCAGTGCACAACTCATTTGCAGACTGCAATAATGTTCTGTGCTCAATGTTGGGCTTATAAGTATGGATTTGGTTTAAAACTGGGTGAAGTGAGGTCCTGCATTTGTGCCTTGGTGATTCCTGCTCCCAATTGTTCTCTCTGCAGGTAGAGTGATCTCTGAGCCTCTATCTTTTGCTGCAGACTAAGCCAGGTATAAGTAGCTTTTCTGCAGCCGACATCTCATGATCTCATGGAGGGATATAAAAAGGACAGCTTGGATACATTCCCAAGTAGACTCCAACATCAGGTTGTGCAAGGTAAACTACACTGCCGACTCCTATCCTTTCCTTGTTCTCAGGAGAGCTGCACGAGTATGACTAACGCATTACTTGATGGAGGGGTTACGAATAATTGGACAGTAATATTGGAAGGCTGGGTGATAGGCTTGATGAATACACCAACTACAGGAAAGTGATTTTTTCCCCTCTATTCAGCAGTGGTGAGACTATGTCTGACGTGTTGTGCCCAGTTCAGGGCTCCCCCATGCAAGAGAGACATAGGCAAACGAGAGCAAGACAAGCAGGCAGATCTGGAGTGGTCAGGCACAGGATATTCAGGGAGAACCTGGGACAACTGGGTCTGCTCAGCCTCACCAAGAGAAGGCTGAAGGCAGGAAAAGGGGATCATTGCTGTCCTCAGATTCCTGGTGGCTGGTTAGAGAGGTGATGGAGCAAACCCGTTCCCAGATGGGGCAGAGGAAGGGGTGGGGAGGCAGCATTAAGCAGCATGGGAAACCCCAGCTAGGTTAAAAGAATAAATTCTTCAATAAAGGGTGTCAAGCTAAGGACCAGAGAGGTGGTGAGATCCCCATCTCTGGAGATGCTCAGAGCTTCACTGGAAAAGGCCTTGGGCACAAGACGCAGCAGTTGAACCTGGTGAAATCCAAAGATCACTTCCAAACTCAGATGTTCCATGGTCCTGTTGAATCCCACAGTGGGGAGGGTGTTACTTTTCCTGTGTAATTCTGGTTTTTAGTGTGCTCAGAGCTAAGAGCAGGCCACCAAACTGTGTCTGAGTTTTTCTGTCTCCTCAAAGCAGCATATTGGTGTCTTCAATTTCGGTCATGGGAGGAAATATGTATGGTGATTTGGTGTGTGTACAGTGTATGTATGATGATTGGGGGTGGCATCCATACACCTGCACATAGGCACAGGTACACAGAAAGGTTTTCTGTATGCCTAGGAAAAGAGTAAACATTTATAATGTTGATGCTTTTCATACATAATCAATTGGATATTGCTTGCTGTATATCAAGCATTTTGTTCTATGGAAACAGAAGAACTGTAGGAAGGGATTTCTGGATCCAGCTATACAACCTGTGTGCTAAAGAAAAACAAACAAAAAAAGAGGTTTAATATCTGGGGGAAAAGTCCTGACTGTGAAACAGATGAGAGTGGAATCTCTCGCTAAAGGACGTGGTAGAGGACCATTTTTTTTTCCCCTCATGAAATTAATCTCAACAACAATATACTGATAGCTGATTACAGCTTTTTCAGTTTGAGGTGAAACCTTAAGCAGAAGTGCATGCCACAACAAAGTAAGCAAGCCAAGCAGCTTGCTTTCTTTAGTCAACTTTCAAAGACCACTTAGTCCATAGACCCACTTCCATCACTCCCTTAAGGTCCACTAATTGCAAAGGCAATGCCCTTGCATGCAGGCATTTATAAGGAAGCCATTCTGCAAGGAGAGGAGAGCGCCCAGCTGATTTGCAATGTGGAGTTTTTAATTTCTTTTAATCTTGCATAATCTGGGATCTGAATAGATCCAAATTCATGAAGTTGTACAGATCAGCACAGAGCGCTGGTGCCGCAGGAGCTCTGCTATGTATCCAACCCAGGGTGTTCTCTTTGTTTTCATTTTTCTTTTCCCTTTTTTTCCCTTTCTTTCGGAGGAGTTGGGGGGGGGGGGGGGGGGGCTGCTTTTTAAAGAGGGAAACTTCTGGCCATCTGCATGTAAAATAGGTTGTTGCTTGCATGAATATCTATGCGTGGTCATTTAGGAGTGCTCATGCATTTCCCTATTTTGTGTACAAAACTGTGAATTGCATACAATTTAGGGAAGTGAGTGTGATCCTAAAGCATTACTACACAAAGTATAGTAGGTCGGCTTTTGTCAAAAAATAAGCTATGTAAATAAAGCTAATACTGGTGAGAATGATGAAATTAAGATTAGAAAGTAATGAGTAAAATGACTTGCTTGACTACAAAGAGGAACTGGATGAGAATCTTATCTGGGAAACAAATGTAAATCTTCAGATTCCATTAGAGATATACTGTGTACTGACAGCTCCAAATCTGTTCCATTATATATCCATAGTAGCGCCGAAAGGGCAGCACTGGAAAGATTATCTGTGTATGGCTGGTTATACTAAGTCTTCACTGTTACAATAAAAATTCTCCTATTACTTACCCACTTCCTGCAATCATCATCTGTGACTGTAACAGTTTGAAATTAGTTGAACAGGATCCTCTTTTTTGTTAATTTGCTTATGATTATAATTGAGGTAAACCCATCCTTTTTAAAAATTAGTTAGCTTTTAACTTCAGGCCAAAAGCTTCCCATTACCCAAATGAAAAAGCCTAGATAAGATATTTTATATTTCATTCAGTATCAGCTTCCTAAGTATTTAAATTTTTTTAACAAATGTTTTAAAAACATAAATCATGCAAACTTGTGATTATGTGCTTGCAGAGTGATTTATAATGTCAAATTTTTGGAAAACGAGTATTTGCATCCGTGATAAAGTAAATGCTGTGTGTTATGATACCTCTGTTTCTGCTATATGGAAATCACTGCGCTTAAACAAACTGCATTATGAAAAACGTGTTTTGAGAACCTGTTCTCTAAAGATATTTAATTTCCATTTAGAACACTAGCTTTAAAATTAATGACTCTGCTTCAAAATGCAAATTCCCCTTCTCTATTTCAAGTAGACAAACTGAAGCTCAGTGACTCCTGAAATATCTCTGCTTTGTCCCAAGAAAGTGCTGTCTTTTTAAATCTCAGCTCTAATTCCTCTTTGATTTTGCATCAACACCTTAATGGGGAAAAAATTTGCCACAAATCAGCATCTGATTAGCTCAAATCATCCCCTCCTAATCCCTCTCAGAAAAAAATTCAATTTGCAAAATACTGTTGTGCACCCATGTAACATCTTTGTAAATTTAAAAACCCAGGTGTATTGATGAAAATACATAGAACATTTTAATTAAAACTCATAAAATTGTTGGACATCTGCTCCAAATTGTTCAACATTTTAGTGGTTAACAGATTTTGTGCACCTAGATAATGAATTACTCGTTATTATTGGCATAAATAGTAGCTGTGGGGCTTTTTATAGCAAGATCAGAAGCCCCTTTGTGAAAGCTCTGGCTTACTTTATAGTCTTTTGGCAGATGCCTATTAGAACCAATAAGTTTAGCTAAAAAAAGGGAGGCAGAGTTAAACACAGGAAACAAGAGTTGAATGTCCGCCAATAAAAATGATCACAAATCAGGGCTGCTGATGTCATAACCCTTGAGGTCAGAGGTTGGGCGCGGAATAAATGGCTCTGAAAGGGGCAGCCTGTCTGGAGGGCTGAGCTGTTGTTGGCAGGCAGGCACGGCCATGAGTAAATGGGAGGCACAATGCCGCCATGGGCCTCATTAGCAGCCGGGGCCTGGGTGAAGAGAAGTGTTTGATGAGTCCTTCACATCCCACTGTGGCACTGTGTGATGTAAATGGAATAATTACTATGATCTAATGGGCGTCTCTTTTGCATTCGGGCCCCTGGTGAATGGAGCCCCTCTTTTATGGCATTCAGCCCGGGTTGTGTAAACTGTGGGGTGCCACTGGGGATGGAGCCCGCGAGGCCGGCGGCAGGTCCCCGCGACCCGTTTGTATTCACCCTCAATAGAAAGAGAAGGCCAAGTAATTTACTTCCCTGCCTTTCACCATGAGAGTGGCAGATTGAAGGTCACACTCGATTTGGCAGGACTTGAGTCGTTCTCTGTGCTGACGCTGAGTTAGACAGATGCAACGTCTATTTGCAGCTTTCAAGGATGGGCTGTTTAATTGCCCTGCGCGCCAGCATGCGTGCTCCCAGCCGCGCCTGCGTCCGGACAATGCAGAGGGAGATTCCACTTTTAAGAACAGGAACAGTGTGGATTTTAACTATCTGCCTCTGATGTCCTGAATTTCCCATCAGGATCTCGCGTGTCTGTGTGCCCATGGCTCTGTGTAGGGTGCTGCGGCGGTAGCTCTTGAGGTCTTGCTGGGCTGGATCACACCCCGATTCAGATGATAACAAACAGCCCATTCTTGTCTTTATATAGATCATTAAAAGTCTGAATTACAGTAATTGCGTCTTGTGTAGACATATTACTTTTTTTCAGGCTAAAAAGATGTGACATTGTCTCTCTATAAAATTCGTTAGAAATGTCCTGTTAATAACATTGTATTGATTGTGTAATGCTATATGCTCCTCTCTTGAATCCAGGCTGGCACAATCCTGACGTAATGAAATTTCAGATGTCTATATTAACAATCAGCATCACTTCCTTGTTAATTACATGCTTTGTGCATCCATACGGCTTATATTAAATTTCTCAGGCTTAATTTTTCTTTTTAAGTGGGATAATACTCTTTACAAACTCACTCCAAAAAATGATTTGTGCATTTTACTCCAGTACTCCCTATGGGTGTGCTTTTTAGGGAACTATAAAGCAACTTTTATTTTTGATGTTTGTTTTTATGATATGCTCTGTGCATGGTTAATGAAGGCCAAAGCATGGACACATAGAAGTCAATGGAAAAACTCTCAATGACTTCAGTAGGACCAGGATTAAAGTGTGTGGTCTGCATGAAATTCATTGGAATCTGGTCTGTTGGAAAATATTTTTCCGTGGGATATTTTATAAGGTCATTTTAATTATGACCTGTACACTATTCTGTTATTTGTGGTCACACAGAATCCACACTCATCATTTGTGAAGACAACACGATCTTTCCTTTAGGCAACATTTTTTGTTTTTAAAGAAGGAATAGATTGTGGATAGTTGGGAAGGTCAAATCTAGGTCAGCATCAGTGCTCTAAGCAGTACTCTAAACACATGTTTACATCATTTGGAACCCATTATTCATGGTTTTATATTACTTATTGTGAAATAACGCATCAACAGTTTTGTTTTGTTTTGTATTTAACTGGTAATATTTGAGTGTTAAACTTCACATCAGCGGAGTGTGGGAGAAACAAACATGTACAATTACTAGACAAAGTAGATTGGAAGTTGACGATCTTCTGTTGCCTGTGGAATCATGGATGTAGTGATGTGGTTTTCTTGGCTACTTCAAAGGAATCCACAAAAAAGCACGTACTGAAAGCAAAACCTATTGTCAGGAACTGTAAATTCTCTATACCTGGGTCTATCTGCTAGGTCTTTCTAACAGTTTAGAAAATTGCTTGAAGTCCACAAACTGGAGAAGGCTGGAAACCCCTGATGAAGTATCTTTCAGTGTGTTATGGGTTACTTGCCATAAATGTTTGGCTTCTTTCTTTTGATTCTTTGGTAAAATCTTATAAACTTGGCAGCAAGCATCCAAATCTGCCCAGGGCTTGATCACTGCACTGGAAGTCAGTAACCATGTGCTTTTCTTAGCAGTGCCAAGCATCTTAAATTGCTTGGTTTCACAGGCACATTTTCCAGATGCAAAAGAAGCCAGTGGTGGTGAGCTTTCTAGACAGAGAAGGGGCAGGAGGCTCAGCATTTCATGCTGTCCACTCGCACATTCACAGTGTTCAGGAGTCAGCAAATCCCCCAGATTTAACTTCCGCTTCACATAACTCTTTGGTCTTTCTTTGGCCTCTCCTGCCCCATGGAGTCAATGGGGGTTTTGTCCTTTGGAAACAGACCACTGAGTAGGTCAAATAGGATTTTCTGACACCCAGTAAGTGCAAGGGGAACAGAGGATGCTCAGTGTAAGGCAAGGAATAAGCGCAGGTTTACAGGACCGTTTCTTGCTGGTTGGAGGATGTGCCTTGCTGAAGCCTCCGCTGCCTGTCTCAGACTGGCTTTGCTTTCTGTTGTTCCGTGGTCCAGTGCATCTGTAAGTGGGACAGCAGCACAACAAACCCATCCAAATCACCCTCGGCTTCTGGTGCTTCATGTTTATTGCTGCCACCCTTCCAGCCAGCATAATGCAAAGCATCTCACACCTTGATGGGCGGCAGTCCTTTGCATGGCTGGAGCTGGCAGCTCCAGGTTTCCCTGAGCACAGTGAGCAGGAGTTGTGCCAATGAGTTCAAAGAGTGCTAGAAGTGAAAGACAGTCTCAACCAGATTTCCCAAATTGCTCAACACTCAGCAGTTCCCTTGCTGAGTCTGCACCTGAATAAGTGGCTTGATTTTTCAAAGTCATTCGCTGGCCTGTAACTCTTGCTGTTCCTCATGATAAATAAGGTTTCAGTAGGAGTTGTTGTCCACTAAGTACCTGGGAAACCTTCCCTGGTATAGATACTCTTATTAGAATTATTATTCCATTATTTGTTGAAGCTGTTATTTGTTCCTATGCATATTCTGTGGTAAATTAATCCCATTTCAGGAGATGAAGCTGGTTGGCTCTGTCATTTAATATACCTGAAGGTAAACACTGCTGATAGAAATCTATTAAAGGAAGTAAGTCACAAAAGCCAGTTCAGAGTTTCAAGCATGTTTTGGTCAGTATCGATCCCCTTGGAACTGTTTTTTGACTGTTTCTTGGTTTTTGGGAGCACAGGAGCACCAGCAAATAAATAACTTTGAGTCCTGTCCCCCACCGATCACTCTGGAAAAAGATTCAATTTAAATAATCATTTAGTGCACTGTTCCTGTTGTAGGTGGGGTTTGGAATGCGGAGTACAACAGACCCTCACATTTTTCACTGATTATCTTTAATTACTTGTGAGGGCTGAGCAGCTCACATTACCCCCAGGCACCACAGACTGACAAGGAATCTTCTTTCAAGCCATTTATAGTGCATCGCATTATCAAGTAACTAACAGAGCAAAACTGACACAAAAAGAAAGTTCATTATTACTTTCATTATTGTCAAAAGAGTTTTATTTCGTTCTGAAGCCCTACTTTTAAACACTTTCTACTCTGAAAGTGTTGCCAGTGTGGGGCTTCTCCCCTGCCCTGGAGGAGGCTTTGACGCTGCAGCCCAGAGCAGAGCAGCCCAAAACTCCTTCAGAAACAGCTAATTGTGTTTTTAGAAAGTTACTGCGTCTGTGATGTGAAGGTTTTTGAAGGTATTTGTTTTGCCAGACTTTCGGTGGGTTAGGGAAAGTGGAAAATGATCTGTACTGGAAGGTTTTAGCCCCTTTTTTGCCATTCCTCCTGCTTTGTTTCTTTTCTCAGGGATGATGTGGGCTCTCTGCTGTGATGTTAAACTCACTGATGGGAGCTCTGCTGCTTCTGTGCCTGTCACACATACCTTAGAGGAAGGCAGCAGGATGTGGGGTGTCCAGAGTTGACAGATCTATGCCACAGTGTCAGCTTTGCACACGTACAGTCCCAGGGTCTCTGATATGAACCTTATTTGGTGAGGCTAATGCAGCGCAAGATAAATGTATTATGGGACAGTGGGAAATCATAGAGGTTTAATCTGCAAAAAGCAGCATGCCGTGGAGCCAGATTTTTAGCACATGTATCCTGATGAACCTCCAGCTGTGATTTAATTGCACAAAATCCAACAGAGCACAGGAGGGCAATGAGGAACTGAGGCAGGAGGTATCAAACACCTGGACTTCAGGGAAGTCCAGACTAACCAAGGGTATGTCCTTTTTCTGAGCCTAAGGGGTCACCGCCATCCTGAAACAGAACAGTGTTAAACTGGCTGGGACTGCTAACCAGAGATCATAATCTGAGTTACTGCTCTTTTGGAGATGAGTGCTGAGACTAGTATAATCTGATAAAATACTGTATGCCAGCTCTACCCATCCCAAGAATTAGCCCACTAGACTACTTTCATGTGCACTGCTTGGAAAAATCCAAACTCATTGTCTTTTCTTGGATGTTAGGAAAACTAATCAACCCTTTCTATTTTTCTTCATTATTATAGGGTAAAAATTGCTTAAACTGTTATCAGGGTGTAGCAATAGCTGTGTGAAGTCTGGGGTGTAGAAGAGCTCTATAACAATTTCATTACTGAGACTAAAGTTGCAAAATACATTTGCAGTGCACAGCATGCAACTCATGCAATTCCCTTTGCCTAAGAAAATGTGCCTTGAGAGACATCCAATAACTAGGCACTGGGATAATGGCAAAGACTGTGATTTTAACCCCTCCACATTTTACAGACATAATTTAAATTACTAACAAAAATCTAGTGGCCAGAAATGAAGACATTGCTGCTGTATGGGTAATTACTTATTAATCAAGGCATGTACTTGTCGCACTTTTAACAGTTCCAGATTCCATATGTAATTTGTTTGACCTGTTTACTTTTAAAACTGGATTTTTTTTTTCCCTACTGCATATGTGGGAATGTTAATTGAGCCTTAATAGGCAGATGGAAGTACTTGCAAGCCATCTTATTTGTCTTATTTTCAGTTCTGTGGTTTATCAAGTAGTTCAACGAGCAAATTGAAAAGCCAGTCTGTGTATACAGATACTTTTATTCACAATATGTACTGAACACATCAGCAGAGATGTCATGTTTCAAATTAATGTCTTGCATTGCCTGGTAACAGCATTTGCAGGTGGGAAGATAAAAGCACATCCAGGTTATTATATGAAAAATATGATTGAGCATATGCCCATGTTATAACGTCAGCAGCAGTGCAGCCTCAGCACTCTTTTCACTGACTCACTCCTCCCCTGTAAGTCATAAGTTCATGGCTATTGGCTTTCTTCTTCCTTTCTGGAAAAAGATGACGTGGGTAACTGCTAGTCAGGTGGAGCCATGGACTTTATAGGTAATTTTCTGGAAACCTCATTTAAAAATAGAGCTTTGAGACAGCTTATTAAAACTTCCTTCTCACAATATTTCTGCGTATTCTTACCTCCTGGACTGTATTATTTACATATTTTCTAATAATGGGAATTTAAGAATAAGGTTGGAGAAATCTTCTGTAATTGCCAGAAGAAAAGTGGTGTCAATCTCCATACGTGGTAGTAGAATGCTTTGGAATAAGCCTTTTCCCAAGAAAAGTCCATAGCATTACAAGATAAAGAGGTAGTACAAGTATTTCCAGCCAATAGCATGTGAGTTTTCAGCAAGCAAAAGAGCAAACCTGGGGACTAGCAACAATTTCTTTGCAAACCCAATTCATGCACATCTTGGAGCTGCCAGTAATTATGCCAGACCAAATCCTTTACGGCAGCTCTTAGATTTGACAGTGATTCGGTCCACGGAGTTGTTTTTGTGTTCTTCTGAATTCTTTAATGTATTTTCTTTTCTTGCTGTGATGATGTAAAGGTGGGATATTGCATGTCCCTCTGACAAGAGTAGGTAGAAGAAGCAGAAAATGGCAGGAGTATAGATGGGCAAGCTGTATCACCGAGCTACTGCTGGGGAAAGCAGGATGTATTATGCAAGTTGAGGGTGCATCTTACATTATGATGGAGTCTCAAAATGCCAATATAAATAAGGTAAGTAGGACTGCCAAAAAAAACAATTTTCTTCTTTATTATTCTGCCTTTTCAATTCTAATTAATTTTTTTTATAAACAAGGTTAATGGCCTATAGCTATGGGATGGGAAGATAGGGCTGAGATAATGGGAACATCATTATAAAAAGAAAAATGCTGTCTAAAAAGGTAAGATAGTAAAGGTGAAGCACATTTGGCACAGGTAATTTACAGTACCCGTTAGCTGCAAGCTACTGAGATGGGTCTTGACTGGTTCTCCCAGAAACCTTGGCAACTTTCTTCTCTGTTTTGAGAGAAACAAGAGCCTGTGCTGAGGGAGCTGGGTTGGGCAGGGCTGCAAGCACTGGGCTGTCACAGCCACACTCCAGAAGGAGGGCCCCGAAAGTCAGGACATTGTGGCCTCGGTGACATCTTGGGTTTTGAAACACTTGCACAGGAATTTCACTACAGGTCAGGAAAAACAGCATCTGCTCGGAGCCATGAACCTGCGGGCTCTGCTGCTGACCTCCAACAAGCGCTGGCTGCATAGAGTCGCTCCCGAGGGAGCAGGTTGGTAGCAGCAGCACAGCTGGGCAGCTTGGGAATATCCAGGCCAGCCGTAAACAAGTTAAACTGGATGTTTGAAGTGTTCATCAGGGTGCTCCTGGTGGGTTCATTTGCCTTTTGCAAAACCAGAAAGCTTGGCCACATGCAGCTCTAAGCCACGAGACTGCATTGCCTCCACTTACTCTGGCCCATCCTCGGCACACTTAAAAGCTGCCCAACTTAATAACTGTTAATAACCACTGGGGACCAAAGGAAGCTTTGACTCCTTTTTCGTGTCTATATTACTTCTCAATCTATTGCCAGTACAGCATCTTCTCAGTAAGAGCAGAGAATACGTGCATTTTACATGCCTTGCTTTCTGAAACCTCTCACTACAGGACATTTCAAATAATTGAAAAAAGAAAATAGTCTTAATCCCTGTTGAATGCAGAAATCTAGAGGTGTTTATATCTTCTCTGTTACAAAATGTTGCTTCCTTCTTAAGCACCATCTCCCCTCAGCCCTTTTGGTTGACCTGAAGTATATTTTCATGGCACTTTTACCTCTCTCTTTCCCTTCCCCTCTCCGCCTTTCAGTTTACCCAGCTGCCAGGTAGCTGCTGCCAGCAGTGACAGCAACACTCTCCAACCTTCTTGTTCAAGTTTGTGAGTAGCTTTAAATCCATTTGTTTTCTGTCCCAGGGCTGCAGACATGATATTAGCTCTGATTCTAATTGCCTGAATCTGTCTGCAGAAATTCCCTCTACAGGAAGGCTATTTCCAGATGAGGTGAAGATCAGACGCAGCTGAATATTCAGAGGACTTAATGGTGTTAGCAGATAAAATTTCTTCTTTATTTCATGAAGGATCCTGCTCATATCTGAGATACCTCAACATTTCACTAACAATTGGGCACATTAAAAAATAATGGAAAGAAATTCTTTGTACAATGAAGTTTATTTTCTGAAAGCAAGCAACTAATTGCATGTGCTATCATTCAAGAGTGCGCAGTTAAAAAAAAAGAACCTAAATAACTGTAACTTTCTTAACAGTATAGTCTTGTGAATAACTAGAAGGACCTATTCATTATTTGTCTCCAAATATATCTCCACTCAAATCATTCTTCTGTTTGGGGGAATCTCTATTAATAGAGACCAAGGAAAATAATGTCATCTTTGTCCCTTTCTAAGACATTCCTTATTGTGTTTTGGACAATGCGGTCATTTATGATGATGAGGTAACTTGTTCTGAATCCTGAAAATGTAATTTCAGATGAACCAGTAGTTTTACTAGTTGCTGAAATGTCTTTGCGACCTAATTTGCAATTTACAATAGGCAGCATTCTAACATTGGTGTAAACAGCAGCTTGGGAATCCGAACGATTCCTTGAATGAAAAGGGAAGGAAAAGAAACCCAGAAAGATTTAAAATAACATGTCATGTCTGTGAATTCTGCTCCTTTTCACATTATGTCCATATATTCGTCTTGGGAGAGCAGGGCAAAACGATAGAGGACACATGACTGAGCCACCTGCACTGAGCAAGCTGCTGTGCAGCAGTGCATGTGCAAGGATGCCTCGGTGCAGGCAGAGCGCATCGGCTGACCTGGCACTGCAACAGGCAACGAGGTGCACCTCAGCCCAGAACTGCTTCTGAGCAAGCAACAGCTGAAAATTGATTCTTTGGCTCTTCTGAATCTGACAGCAGCTGCTTTCTGTCCATGACAAGCTACTGATTTCTATTTGAGAGCAAAGGCTTGTCTCTGCTCTTCCAGTTTCCCTTCTTCTGGAAAAGTCAAAGATTAGGATTTACAACAGGCATTATAAGGGGATCATAAACCTCTCAGGCATGCAGATTGTAAGCAGGTAATTAAAGTTAAGCACCTGCTTAAGTGTTTTGCTGATATGCAGTGTGCTCTACCCCCGGAGTCTGTGGAGGAAATGCTGTGGGAGGATGGCTACAGTGGTCCCATCCTCCCAAGGAGATGCACATGTATGGTTAACTCTCATGACCGGTCTTCTGTCAAGGGCAGAGGAAAAAAAAAACATACAGTGGAATGAGGCATTTCTATGCCACTTCATAGGTATCTATAGCAAATTACAATTGTATAACTGTTAGGCATAAAAATAAAACTTAACTTTCCTGATGAATCTTCGCACAGACCCAAATCCCTTTAATTCATTAAATGAGTTTTGTCCGAAATAAGCAGAGAAATGCAGAGCTGTAGTTTCTCTCTCATATGGATGATACAAGGAGCAAAGATTCTGCATTAACATCCCCTTTTATTTGTATTTGAATGTCAGAGCAGACAAGGGAAAGAATATTTTAATTTCAGCCAGTGTCCAAATGTCCTAGCTTTGGCTGTGCTCTTATGATAGACCTGTATTTATCAAATTATGCTATATGTTTTTACAATTGGGTTAGAAAAAACTAGCAAAACAAGGAGAGGAGGATGCAAGAGCTTGACTCAGCATGGATATTGATGTGGTTTAAGGCTCTTTTTAAACTAAGCTCATGTAAACCATTGTGCTGATATAAGTAAGAATGTTGAAGACTGCTGCTGCCAACCATTTTCACTGCAATTTACAGCTGCATTGTAAATTAACCAGCGCAGCTAAATTCCTATAAACTAGTTTAAGTTTATTTCAAGGGTACTTTCACATAAAGCTGTATTGCTTTAATTATCTATTTTAAAACCACATAATTTTGTTAATCCAGTGTAACTTTTTATATGTAAAGTAGCCTTCAGAAAATTGACAGAGAGCCAGATTTTGCTCAGTCAGTGTTTTTGCTTCACTGAAGGTCTGAAGTAACTTTCTTTACAGTTACATTTAAGACCAGAATTTAGCCTCCTTGCTTTCTTCTATTAGAACACAGAGGAAATAATTCTTGATCTCATCAATTTAGTATGATTGCAGTGTCACCTGGAGAATGAGAAACAGGGTATTATCTACTCAATAGAATCAAGTATCCTTCTCCAAAGAAAAATGTCGTAGCTTTTTCTTATCAGTCTGCTTAAAAAAAAATCAACCAAACAAGCAAACCAACCCCCAGAAAACCACACACTAACTTCCATACTATTTTAAGATTCAAAGCTTTGGGCACGGAGGTTTCACCCAAGCACAATGAAAGTGTTCGTCAGTCAAGCTTTTCTTTATACATTTGCGCTCCATTAATGAAGTTCTATCCACTGTGCTCTGTTTCATAGAATCATAGAATAGTTAGGGTTGGAAAGAACCTTAAGATCATCTAGTTAACCCCCCTGTGATTTATTTCTCCTTCTCTACCCAAATAACCACAGACAAGGAAGACACCACCAAGAGCAGCTGCTTTAAGTGAGAACATCAGTTTGGAAGATGGATAGGAATTTGGATGAGGCAGGTCTGGCTGGAGAAAACACTTAATATTTATAACTGAGTCTCTGGCAGGTGAAATGTAGGTGTTTTGTTTCTTTAGCTGATGTAAACTTGGGTATTTCCACTGATACCACTGGAGTGACAGTGACTTTGCACTGCTTTGAGGCCTGGCCCATTTGTGTCTCATATCAGTTTTAGCCTAACAGCGCTGGATGGCTGTCTTCATTCTATTTACAAAATGATTGTAATTAACTAGATGATGACTTAATAAATGTGTAAGATAAATTCTTCTTGGCTGGAAAGCAAAAACGGTTGGCAGCTTTTGCTTGCTTAAATTAAAACAAGAAGTTGCTTCGACATTACATTTCCAAGCAGGCAAAAACTTGCATTGCCATTTGGAGCGGTAAAATGAACCCATGACAATATTGTTGTTCGAGTGGGTGGTGCGGGAAATTGTTTTACTTAAAGCCTCTCATTTATTTCTGCACAAAAAACAGCCTGTTGCTTTCTTTTTAACATGTGGGAAGGTATCCCATGGCTATCTAGACATGTTTATTTACTAAACGAACCAAGAGCATTTGCTGTCTCATGTATGTACATACATGTGTTTGGATTAACTGAGTGAATACTTCCTCTCTAATTCTCCCTTTCGTTAACTGTTAGCTCTGCTGCATTTGCACGCATGCCAACTGGTGAGCTTTGAAAGAAGCAATCATGTGGTTACAAAAAGCAGTGCAATTATTTTAAGCATTTTCTTTCTAAAGGTTTTTTTTCCAGCTGTAGTTAATTTATGTCTGATTAGTCTGACCTTTCACCCTACAAGGAAGTAGTTTAGCAAAAGGGATAAATGTGGTCACAGTATATATGTGTGTGCATGTGTGTGCTTATGTATGTAATCATCATGTTGTTATTGGTTTATGTTCAGCAGGGAGAATTTCTGATTACAAATATTTATACACACTTTAATCTGTGCTAAAGTTTACGGTGACTGTTTGAAATTAGGCATTTTTTTCCCCTTACAAAAGATTCTGATGAATACAAAATCACAAGAAATGTTCTAGTTTGTTTTTGTCTAAGTCTCATAGAGCAAATTAAAACTCACAAAATAGCTTTTGCCTTTACTTCTGAATTAATTCCTGTATTTCAAATACATCTATTTACTGGTCAGTCATTACAGAAATCTGAATCTTTGCTTGTGGTTATAAAGTTAATATAAGTTTGCACAGAATGATACTGAAATACAACACAGATCGGCAATGCTAATACCAAGGGAGAATGACAGCTTAGAAGGAAGATGGCTTTTACATCTCTCTTACTTAGCAGAGGGCCTGATCTTTCATATACTGTCCCAAGTATATGCCTACTATTTTGCCTGTCTTGGGTCTAGTGGAGAGGAAGCTCTCATCGATTTGTATGTTATATGAAAAGGATTAATCACGCTGTTTCCTCTTGCTGCTCTTTGAGCCTACAGTGATTTGAAAATAGCATGCCGTGGGTTCTGGCTTTGTGCTGTTGTACAAAACAGTAGATGCACCTGTGTTTGAAAGCTTGGGGCACTTGTCCTGTTCCAGGGAGGCTGCCCAACTGGGTTGTACACATCCAGATTCAGAGCTGAATTTCTGTTGTTCATGGATTGTAAGGATTGGTGCTGAGGTATCAGCTCAGATTTAATTTGGAGCTGCTTTTCAAATGACACAAATTACAGGAAATTATTGGCAGGAAGATGACTCAGTTGATACATTTGTTCCCTCCACATTTGACTTGAAGTGTGTGGTGCTACAAACTCTGAGAGGGCAATTGTTGAGGGCTCTGTAGCTGTGAATTTCATCTGGGATCTGATCAGCTGTTGCTGTAATGGCTTTATGGCACTCCCAGCTCTAGTTGTAGCAGTCCTTAAATGGTGTCTTTTATGGGTTGCCTTTTTTGGTGTACTAGGTCAGGTATTTGAAAAATAAACCCAATTTGTGAATACATGTAACCAAAGGGGTGCATTCCAAGCCAAGAGTAGTTTATTCAGAAGAATGAATATAGTTTGTTTTGGTATTCGTAGCACAGCAATCTTCTGTTGAGTTTTGGAAGCATATGAGAGGTGGGAGCAGGAACAAGTGACCCAGGAGGACTAACCAAGACATTGTCCCAGCACACAGGGATGGAGTTAGGAAAGCCAAACCTTTTCTGGAGTTGAATCTGAATCTGGAAAGGGATGGGAAGGGGACCTGGGGACAAAAAAACATGAAAAATGCCAAGGAACTAAATGAATTCTTTGGCTATGTGATTACTGGTAAGACCTGCCTTCAGAAATCCCAGGTCTTGGGACACAGGGAAATTCCTGAGCAAGGAAGACTTTCCCCTGATTGAGGTGGATCAGCTTAGGGAACATTCAAGCAAGCTATATAGACAGAAGTCCATGGACCTGATGGAATGGACCTGTGAGAGCTGAGGGAGGGAGCTGGTGTGATGTCACCCAATGATCTCAGAATCACAGAACATTTGAGGCTGGGAGGGACCTCTGAAGGTCATTTGGTCCCTCCCTGAAAGACTGTGGCAATCCGGGGGAGATTCCTAAAGACCGCACTGCAAGTGCTGGTGTTTTCCTGTATGATAACGTCAGCTCAGATGGCTTCTCAAAATCTCTGCCTTTGCTCCTTTTCCTTTAAAATTTTCCTCTAAAATTTTCCTCAGTCTTGTTTCACTGATTGGGGGTTTCACTCCTTGGAAGCCTTGGACAGCGTGTTTTCCTGCTGGGTTAGAAGTTCCTGATATTGCTGTAGTACTCAATAGTAATGGGAGAATAGCCTGAAAAAGCAGTTCTTGTTATTAGCTGCTACCAGCTAGTAAAACTAAGTTACATGAATAGCCTTTACTCCCCAAGTGGCCCTTTTCAGTGAAATGCTGAAAATTTGAAGCGCTCTAGGCCTTGAGATAAGCCTCATGGCAGTGTTGCCTTGCAGATGGAAGAGGAGCCAATATTAGCTTCCAACAAAATTACTTTCTCGATATTACGATCCCTCTCTAAATTTTGCAATGACCTTTTCATTTGGTAAGCACGCTTCCCTCGTCTTGATGCTGGCAGTGAGGAGTCAAGCTCTGTACCTGTGTTTCAGGGCACACGTTAGTGACTGTCACTGTGGGAAGATGATGTGTAGTGAGAATCTTGCCCAAAGCACATGGGCAAAGTTCGCATTAGGAATCCGCTTAAATTAGAGCAAAGCTTGGCATGCTCAGCAACAGTTCAAAATCCAATCTTGTGTTGTCACAAATTCGCTGTCATTAGCTTAATGTTAGCATGAATTGTATGCTGTCAGACTTCCCTTTCCTTACTGTAGGGAATTTTGTATTGTTGCTCCTATTATATCGAGAGTCCTGGAGTTGAAAGCTGCTAGCAGTGGTGCTGGTATGTTACTTACTTGCCAGAATGGTAAGAGCTGCTCTCAAAATAGTCTAATTTCAGCATCTGTCAGAGAAATGAGGCTGATCAACAAAAGAGTTCATTTGATTGCTTTGAAAAAAAAATTAAGTGCTGGCTTACAACACACAAGGCATAAATTAAATCATAACTAGATCAAGATTACTGACAAGAAGTGATGACAGGTTTTGTGAATAAGTGACACGGGGATACTGCCCTGTGTAACAATTGTCAGTCATCGGCCAGTTCTGAGGTTCTGCTGTGGCTAATGGGGAATGGTTACTAGGAAAGCGTAGGAACTGTTATTAACAGTCGCATCTTCAAAAAAAATGAATTTATGGTTCAAACATTTGCTCCTTAAACAGCTGCAGACACATCTGATGCAGCAGCATTAGTCAAAGCCCTATAGAAAATGCTGCAAGTATATTCAGTACTGCGGTTAAGAAACAACTTCTAATTGAGATACTGGACTAGGACTTGGAGGATGTGGGTTTGCATTCTGACACAGCCCTCTCTGTGACCCTGGGCAAAATGTGTCACCTCTCTACACATCAGCTCCGAGTGTGGGATGATATTTCTGTTGTGTGTCTTGCTTCTTCAGGCTGTTAGTTCACTGGTGATGGCCTGACCTGTCTGTGGAGCTGTACACCTGGCACACCTGATTTCCTCTGCTGTAATCTGCAACATCCCAAAAATACAACTGATTACTAATACCAGTGCAGAGGAAAGCGAGTTCCTTGCCCCAGAGAACTTACAAACTTGCAGTAATGGGAATTATTGCTGCTGAGGTCGAAGCGGTACTGCACATGCAACCAGATGATACCCATGTGCCATTATTTAATAGATACAGACTGATGCCAAAAATACATAGATGAAATTGTATCATCTGTATTGACATGTTTGACACATATATTCCCTCTGTTAGACACTGGTCTCTGCTGCAGTTTGGGATGCATACAATGAGAGCTCCCTGCCCGCAGCACTTCACAGGGATGTTTATGGACAGAAAAAAAGATGGGGGGGTAAATATCTGCCAGTCAGACTCCTCTCAGCTCTCAGCATCTTTCTTCAGAGAAATGCATCATTATATTTGAACTGTGCTCTTTATGAAGTATCATTAGCATTATTCAGTTACTGACTTCAGATGTCATCTTCTCTGGTCAGAGCAATCATTAAAGGTTTAGCCAAGAGGAGCTGTGACAGATGTCATAGCTCGTTACAGTCACTGTGCGCCAGATTTAGCCTCCAGCTACCTACTGCTTGAGTACTTTCTCTAAAAGCATCTTGTGAGTACCCTGCAGTAGAAACAAGTGACAAGGACTTCAGATATATTTGTGACATTGAATGGACGGATTTTTAGGATGAGATTATGATGTGGTAAGCAGGCAAACAAAGAAGCAGAAGATACTTGCACAAAGCCAGTTTCCTACCTTTTTTTAACTGCATCCTTTCATACAGATGATGCACTAATAGTAGTCAAGTCCTGCAAATCTGGGGTTAAAAGGGTTTTTGCCTCATACTGCAAAATGATTACACTTGTTCAATACGATCTTATCTCCATTTTCCCCACAGCTTGAGCTGCTGTGTTAAGGGTTGCACTAAATTGTGAAGATGATGAAAGAAAGAAAGGAGCAAATAAACATGGCTTGTTGTCACACAGGGACTCAGGTTCCAGACTCCGTTATGAATTGTATTTTGTCTTGAGCTACCAAATATATAACTAGACACAGACCACCCTATTGGTCTGGCCAGTGTATAAATACAGGCAATGAACTGAAAAAGCTTTGTCTGGCTAATTGTAAAGACAAGATTGTTTGTTATCACATGTAGTTGGACTCAGACAGGTTTTGTGTCTCACTTAGACATGCCTTATTTCTGGAACAACTGGTAGCCTTCCCAAGCCTCCCTTTTCCCTCCTCTATACATGCTATGGGGGGCTCCCACACGGAATTGCAGCTTTCTTGACTGGGTAAAGAAGTGTGTTTTAGATTGACATGATACTGCTTGTAACATATGTAAGTCAGGAGCTAGAAGCTGGCAGCACTCACTTGGGTGCTGCGTTCCAGGTCAGCTTTCAAGTGTTCGTGAAGAGGACATGCAAATACCATATGTTAAGTATAACTGATGAAAACAAATACGCAAAACCCTGGAGAACTCATTGGTGTCATCATAACCCTCAGAAATTCTTTCCTGCCTGCTAGAGAGGGAAGTGAGAAAATGAGTGACAGAGCATGGATTACCAATTATGGCTGACATGTCAGTATTCCATTACTGCTTCTAAAGTTGTGAGAAACGATGCAACAGTGTCTACTCTCTAATGATCTGTAAAAAAAGAAAGTAATTGAAGGAACTCTCTTATCAAGTGCAGCATTTCTGCAAGCACCTCTGCAAAGGAATCAGACGCAGGATGTTATCCATCTGGCCAAATGATCCATAAGATGCTCCTCTCTTCCAGAACAATTGCTTTCTTCTGCAAAGGCTGCTTGTCCTGTTGATGCTTTCTAAGGGACACTGCTGCCATTTGGTCCTTAATTAGGAGATTAGGGGAATTCTTTGACTGAAAATTAAGAATCACTATGGCTTATTTTTATCACTAAAAGATCACTCCAGCAACTTCCTCCAGGAAATTGCAAAGGGAAGTCATTATGTGAGGGGGGCTGGGGAGGCAAAAGCCAGCTAGATTGTGCATATGAACCCCAGATGAAATACATCCTAAGTCTGTGAGGGGGGCAAAAGTGGTGTTTACTAGGTCATTTACCATGTTCTTGGTTTTAAAGTTTCCTTTTCCACGATTACTTGTTGACCTTAATTGTTTCCATGCCCATGAGATAAGTCTTTGTACTTCCTATGGAGGCTTAGCGGAGAGGTCTGGGGATTGCTCTTGCTAATTGCCCTGTATTCCTTCATTTCCCTTGAGTGTCTGTGGCAAGCCTATTCCCACATATGCTACCAAAATCCATTTTAATAGAAGGGGCAGCAAAGCACAGCTGACGACATATGTTTAGCTGCATTCAGTACCCATGAAGCATGCCTATCATGTTACATAAAAGGAGAAGTTCAGTACAAAACAAACAGCTTTTTACAAGCCATGGCTTAGGGATCCTGTCCTAAAGAAGGCTTACACTGCAGAGAGAGACAAATAAACTTGTCGTTGGGCTCTGTTCTGTGTCTAGGCTTTTCTCTGGGTTTTCTACTGTAGTGTTTTTTTTTTTTTTTTGCATACGTTAGAAATGCTGTTAGTATCCCAGGACAACCTGTGTTAAAACAGAGCAGAAATGAGAGCTCTCCAGGGCCCAATCCTCAGCTTCCCTGTGTCATTGGGACAGGCTGATTCCCGTGGCCCTGCGCACACCTGCTGCAAGGGCAGCCCTAGGATCCCTGCAGAATGGGGTTGCTGGGCTTTGAGAAGAGGTTCAGCTGTGCACAGGGTAAAATAAAGAACAGCCAAGAAAGGAGATACTTCTGGAAAACCTGAGCCAATTTCAGTGGAATTGGTAAATTTGTTTTAACTTTTTATTTTTCCCCCAGCTGACCTGTAATGAAGGTATGAGATGACAGACAGGCAGTAAGCGCAGTTGGGCTCCCAATTCCCATTGCCTTTCATGGGAGTGGTGCACACCAGTCCTGTCCATGCACTTGCTTGCCTCTGGCAGATGTGGCAGAGAGGTTGCACAGAGCTCTTTGCTAGGGGACAGAGGAGTAAATTCAACCCTTACTCCACATCCCAGCTGAAGGCCTCTCCTAGATGCAAATGGGTACGGTTTCAGGCTAGTAAATCAAAGCATGCAGGGTTGGTGCCAGCCACATCTCTGTCTCTGCTGAGTGCATCCAAGGGGAGCTGCCCAGGCTAACCAAGTGGGCACAGACCCTGCTCTTCAGGTAGGCTGGGGGCAGATTATCCACAGCCCTGGAAATCCACTGGAGCAGGAAGATACTGCTTTCCCAAGGTCAGCTCTTGAGTAATATAGCTCAAAACATCTGTGTGGCAGTATCTGTAAGGGCATCCGCACACTTGGCCACTCCACATTTTTTGGAGCCTTTGCAAAATGCACCTCCCCTGGGAAGTATTGTTGATTCAGCAGATTCTTGCAGACAGGGACTGTTTGTGGCACTGATTCATTCATTTCGGTTATTTATACCACTGTGTTAGGTGCTGTGTGAAGCAAGAGCAAAGCGCTGTTCATGCCCCACAGGCAAGAAGGCAAGATATAAGAAGTGTATGTAATACATGAGAGGGTTGAGGGAGCAGGCGGCACCGGTAGTCAGATGGGCTGAGACAAAAATGTGCTTCTAACTTCATATCTGAATAAAATCACAGCTTCTCCACCCAGTTTCTGTGTGCAAGACCAGTTTATGTGAGGATGTGCTGTCACATGAACTCCAGATGCCCAAGCTGTACTTGAGGTGGGGCTGTGGGCAGCGGGAGGGCTGCGGGGTGGTACAGCAGCTCACATGCCCTGGGACACAGGCTACATGGGCCTGCATGGTGGGGCTTAGTGCCAGTTAGTGCTGTTGAGTATGTTTGTTACAGGTATTTAAAGCACCCTGAAACTCCCATCCAGAACAAAAATATTTTAAAACCTGTGAAAAATCTGGTCCATAAATATGACTCCTAATGTGCTTTTTCAGGTGATGTTTGGCTCAGTCGCGGCACTGATTCCTGCAGGTCCTGATCACCACTTGCAACAGGACAGATCCTTCCAATTTCCCTCTAAAGCGAGTGGGACCTGATGAGTTTCAGGGACTTTGAAAAACATGTTTTTTCCCCACTTCATACAAGCGTTTTTTCTGCTGTTAAATAATGGCTGGTATAAATAGTGTCTTTCTTGTCTTTCTTGTTTAAATGGGGGCATGATTTCTTCCAGATTTTCATGTGAATATTTGAGTATGTGGCTCTTCCAGCTGTGGGCTTTGTGCTATGATGCTAGAGTGCTTTAGTGATCTTAGAAACCGAAATCTCAGGATGTGGCAAAAGCAATGATGCCACCAAAAGGGGTGCAAGTGCTCATTTGCCTGGGGGAAAGTTAACTTATTTCAGTGAGTCAGTTTTGTAGTGGGCTTTCCTCTTCTCCCTTATTATTATTATTTTTTAATTTAGTGTAGATTTTAAAAGGCTGCTCTGCAGCCAGCGAGTTAAAATGATGCAAATGGTTTCAATGTTCTTCTGGGGAAAATTTATAGAAACAGTTCTTGGTATAGGCTAATAAAATTCCAATGCTTGGTCTTGAAATAAGCCAAGAGTGAGCTTCAGACACAGGCTGTGCTACTGCTTTTAAAGTTAAGTAAAAGCTTTTGGGGGATGGGGCAGGACGCCTGATTGATGGATCTGTTCATACTGTTTGTCTCCCTTGTTCTTCCCAGTGTTAATGCATTTTACCAACACTAAACATTCATTTGCTTGCCTATCAGGAAACAATTCAGAGGCAAAAAATCATTTATCGAGGATACCGCTGCTGCCTCTTTATACTTAGGGAGAGAAGCACCGTATTTAAGCAGTTATTTCGGGCTCTGTAGAGGCATGCGGCTGTGCTGACAGCAGATCCACCTGTTCCAAAAAGCTCTCAATGCCCAAACTCACATGTTCCATTGCTTTGAAGTACATGAAGCGAAACCCCAGCTCAGAGGGGGAATTTTCACTGTCTTCAGCCAAGCCCAGGGTTTGTACCACAACATGGTTTTCCCCAGCCCAAGGATGCGATGAGCCTGTGCACAGATTGCAGCATGATTTAAGCTCTTGTGTGCCCCTCCACCTGAGTTTCTGTTTGCTGCTCTGGTGGTGTAGATGAAGATCTTTGCAGCTAGAGCTCAGCTCGGTGCTTGGCGCTTGGTTTCGGCTGCCCAGCTGGTGTTCCAGGAGCTGGCTGAGGAACCCGCGTGCTCTAACTTGATCAAAGGCTGTGGGGTTCCCTCCTGGTGTCACGACTCAACGGCGATTGGGAAGCAGAATTCCTCGGCAGGTGTAAAAGTCCTTCAGTGGAAAGAGTGCGGAGCCTTATAGCAAAACAGACATCAGTTAATCTCTCATGCCTAGATGATTTTATTGTGACATTCTGCCAAGCAGCCCGAGGCAGTGAAAAATAAACTGCTAGCATTATAGTATCATTATGTTTCTGATTCTCCAGAGAAGCCAATATTTGTTTGCTTTTCTCTGAAGTGTTTCATGTCACCATGTATGTTCTCTCTCCTTCTCATAGCAGGGAGAGGAGAAAAGCTGCGCAGCAACTGCACAGCCTGGATTTTGCGCTGCTTGAGGCTGGAGGGTTGGGGTTTTTTCCTGCTTTTCTTTCTTATAGCTACAGAATTCATAAAGATTATTTGTCTGCCTATTGCTGCGGTGTTTGGGTGAGCATTGTTTCTGAAGTAGTCCCGTCTCTATACGCAAATTTTGCGGCCAAAAAGGCTGGTAAATTTGATAGGTGCAAAACAGCCTGAAAGGGCTCAGGGGCTGAACTAGAGCGCTCTGGGGAAGGTGTCTTTCTCCCTGTGCCCAGGCTGCAATGCTGCCGCCGAACCATGGCTGCAAACCCGACCGGCGAACGCTGGAGCCCTCCTGCCCCGGGACTCATTGTCCCGGTGCGCTCGGCTCGGGGGGGCAGCTCCCGCTAAGCCTGTCCCGCTTTACAGCCCGGTTTAGGGCGGCGGCTTCAGGCCATGTCCCCCGGCAGCTGCCCGCTTCTCCCCGCTACCTGGCAGCTCCTGCGCCTCTCCCCCCAAGGGAAAACACCTCGGCATCACTCCTCCTTCTGCCTCATTTGTTTAAGAACACCCGGAGTGACGGCTGCTGTTAATTACAAGGTAGTGGTGGTGTGTTCAAAGGCTGGGAGCCGATAGGGGAGCGGGGCCAGGGCGCTCCGGGGTGCTCCGGGTCCTGCCCGCGGCCGGGGCTCACCCCTGAGCCCCGACGTGCCACCGGCAGAGTTCGTACATCCTTATGACCCCGCTGCCTGGCTCCCAGGACAGAAGAAAACGGGATAGGAGGGTTGGAGTTTTTTTGTTTGGTTGGTTGGGGTTTTTGGTTTGTTGGTTTTTTTTGAGCAACCACTAATTTGCTCGTCCTATGTAACAGCTAAAACATTGAAGATTATTCCCAATCCATAATGCTGTTATGTGAGCTTCTATGGTTTCTCTTTTTGCTTTATCTTTTCAATAACAGTGATTCTAGAAGTGGCTATGGAGAGGATCCAACCACAGACATGGCTTTAAAAGCGGTTCTAGGAAGGGCAGGCCTCCAGGGAAGCACTTTGGGAAGGCTTGTTCCAGATTTGAACAACCTGTTCAAAGCACTTCATCTTCTCCATTTCTCCCTTACTGTTACCTCTGCAGCTGATATTTGCTGATAAACATCATTCTTGTGCTATTTGGGTTATTGTTACAGAGATCATAAAAGCTCCAAATAAGCAGACTTTAGAAATCAGTCATTAAACCAACTGTCTCACCTAGAGATGGCTCTTTCCCTATTGTTCCCGAGGTGAAATGTTAACTTGCTTTTCTTTGAAGACTTCCACAGACAGGCTTACTATCAGAATCAGCAAATTCCCAACATCCTGGAAATTAGTGTTCATGTTGGGCATCTATCTGAAAACTAGTTTTTACTCCTGAAGATGATGAAAGTGTGAAGGAAGTGATTATGTTGCTTTATTTTTCCCATGTAATACTAAATGCTGAATCTTAACACGCTGTTAATACGTGCAACATTTCAGCTGTTCTCAGGATTTATCATGGAAATTTGGTTACCTGTTTTCATTAGAAACTTCTGAGGCAAGAACCTCAGCTGCAGGGATAGCCCATGGTATGTATATATATGCCCTTAAGAAGTTTTTTCTTTCAAACTTCAATTTTTTAGATACTTCCCTGAATTAAAGCTAAGGAAAAGGATATCACAAAGGTCAAAGGCAGAACAAATGGTCAGGAAAAAAAAAGACGCTATTAAAAACCCCTTGAAAGTTGCCCAACTGTTTCTCAGCACAAAATCTTTCCTGCATTTCCTACATCAACGTTTGCCTGGAGGAAGGGAAGGGAAGCGATGACAGGGCAATGTTATGATGGGAGAAAAATGATTAGAGGTGGCATTTAAAAATGAAAGTAATGGTGAACAGTATTGAGAATAGCAATGCCAGTTTGTATGGGTTTGTAATTCCACAATTTGCAGGTTACAAGGATCTTCAATTACTTAGAGGAGTGTTTATAGACATTAGAAAAACCTACAAGTCAAATTCTATACCCAAAATCTTTCTTCCAGGTAACTGGATTCTTGTTTAATAGCTCAGTTCCTAATAAGAAGGTAGCGTGCCTAAAGTTATATTGCAATTGACTTATACTAAATAGCTAGAACTGAGATGCTATACATACCAAGACAGTTTCTCAGACCGTTTGCTAAACCCCATGAATGAAGATAAAGACATATCAAAAATGGTTGGATGGGTCATTCTCTAGAATGCATAGAGTATTCCAGTTTAAGATGTATTAATCTCTTTCCATAAGACCTAGTTATTTTGGCTTTTACTGGAGCTGTTTGGGTTTATCAGCTCTGTTTGGTTTCTGTTCACACAAGAAAAATCAGTGTCCAAACCTTTAAAGTATTTTAATAAAAATGCATTAAAAATTGACACTGCCATGAAGGGAATGATTTCATCAGCAGTTTACACCAGAGAAGGACCTGCTGCATCTGTTTACGCAGAGGTAGGCAGAGCAGTGAGCAAGCTACTCGGTACCTGTGTGCTGACATAGAATGGCCTCACATTTCAGTGAAAAACCCTCAAGATTTCTCGGCCTCTCTGGCATTAGCAGCACACAGCCTGTTTAGCCCTGGTAGTTGCCTTTCATTTGCTTTTTGGAAGGGAAAACATATGGAGAGAAAAAGCTGCCAGGATTCCCCATATCCCTCTTTTCTCCAAAGAAACCTCCTGCATGTTTCTGTGTCAGCCCAAGTACCCCCGAGCTTGGTTTCATTTTTTCTTGTATAAAGGAGGACTTCTTGTCTGCTCTTTGCAGTAAAATGAGTCCTTGAACAGCTCCTTGGAGGAGAAAATTAGGCATGAAGAAATGAAACAAAAGAAAATCAAGAAAACCAATTATCTGGCAGAAAAAAAAAAACCAAACATTCTCAGCTGCCTTGTAGCTGTTACAACTTTTCAGTGTGTTGTGGACATCACACACTTACCACTGATTTCCTTCATTTCAGGCATCTCATGAAAATGAGATGTCCTTGGAAGGAGCTGAGGGATGTCCTCCTCCCTGCAGTGCCTTTGGGGAGGGATCTGGAGAAGGAGAAGCCTGGGTGGGACCAGCCTGGGGGCTGTTGGTCCAGTTCTGGACAGCCAAAGGCAACAGGGAACACAGTGCCACAAAGATCTGCTCTAAAACCTCTCAGCAGTTCAGGCTGCCCCTTGGTGAGCCTTGGCCTGCTGTCACCAGCTGTGCATTACCTGTCACACGCAGTGGAGATTATTTGGTTATCTTTCCTTACTTAGCAATGGGAAGGCAATATGGTTACAGGGAAAATTCAGGAATACTCTGCTTCTGCTTCCATGTTAAAGCATTAAACAATCTGTTCAGAATAGTGCTAGTTAATGCCTGGTGCCATTAATAGTGCTTGTTAATGGAAAGGGTAAATATGACCAAGGCAGAGAGGTTAGGAGCAAGGGCAGAATCTTTTGTCATCATCAGGGCTTTCTGCAAGAGTTTCACAGTAGGCAAAACTGAAGTAAAATTGCATCAGGAATTAGTTTGGCTTGTAGGATGGCTCCTGACTGAAGGCTAGTTTTCGGTCCACTTTGATGTGTTGAAGAACAAGAACTTTCAGTACCAATTCTGCTTATGTACATAAATCATGGGGGTTGGAGAGAAAGAAGAGTGACACGCTTGTTCCTTCCTCTACGAATGCAGGCTGTAGTCCATCTTTGTGGCTATAAAGTGTCTAAGACTGATAACAAATGCTCAACACTAAGTCAAGAGGCCAATAAAGCCTGAAGTATTTATACACCTGTGGCTTGAATAGCTGGGTAATGAATGACAAACCTTTTCTTGCATGCATGTTTTTCTTTTTCCATTTCTAGCTTGCACTGCAGCGAGTCTAGTGCCCTTTGGATTGTTCAGACCTTGTCAAACCTGTTTTAAAGAAACCACTGTACCGCATTTTGAATCTTGTCAGGGAAATTGCTGCCCTCTTCTGGTTTAAAGCACTTCTCCGTCCGAAGGCATCTCCAAACAAACGCCGGCTTCAATGTGATAATAAGGCCCAATATGAAATTAATTAAGGCTAAACAATAGTTTCTTTAAGACTAAATCAGGAATGAGGGAAGGCAGCCCTATCTAGGACAATAGGATTGGATCCAAATGCAGTTTTAAAGACGCGTCCCGCCTCCTCTGATCAGAGTGCGTTTAATGAGCTTCACGCAATTTCTTTCTGAAAACAATAGCTTTAACCATTGGTTGCATAACCCAGGATATCCAGCTGAGGCCCCCCAAGTACAGAGTGTTCCACAAAAAGGAATGGCAAAAACTATTCTCGCTTAACTTAAATAATTAAAACAAGATCTGGAGAAATAGCCAGCCCGGTGAGATGCCTTTTTAGAGGGTCAGGGAGTGGAGGAGGCAAGATAAAACTCCTAAAGGCAAAGTTAATTTGTCCATTACTACTCTCTTTCTGTTGAGACTGAGCAGCATGAAGTGCCAAGACCTCTGAGAGTCCTCAGTCCCCTCTGCCTTTTGTGACTTTCAGCACCTTGCAGGATCAGACCCCATTGCTATAATTCAGCAAAGACTACCTGTTGTCTACACAGAAAGTAGGTCTGGAGCATATACTTGCTGAGATTAGTTTGAATTTAGGCTGTGATTAGTGGCTCTCATTTCTACAAAGTTTAAAGTTTCTTGGCTCCTGAAGATGCTACTCTGAAGTGAAGGATCTTAAGCCATGTAAGTGGGTGGGAACAAGACATAGCAATACAGACAGTGCTATAGACAATACTTATTTAGGATTGTGGAAGCATTACAAACAAAGGAAAAAATGTCTCTTGCCCCTCCAGCTACAATAGCTCCACAAAGCATTCAGAGCAGCAAATGCCATTTTCCAGAAAGTTAGTACCAGCAATCTGAGAAGAGTGTGCCCTTCGAGGGACATGCAGAAAGCCAAGAGCTGTGGCCTCCAATAGGCCCTATTAATGCCAAGCACTCTGTTTCAGAAATTAAACACTTCATGAGTAGCAAAATGCTTAAATTAGTTTCCCTCCCATTCTCTTTCAAGACTAAAGTTATTTAAGTTGTGCTTTGAAGATCTTGCTTTTGCATCCCATTTTGATAGCATACAGCTGCAATCCTGTTTGTCGGGTGATTTTGAAATAAAATGCAGCCTTGTGGCAAACAAAATCTCCTGTTCCCAAGGCAGAAGTAAAGACAAATGCTAGGTGTTTCTCTGTTGTCTATTCAGAGCTGCAGAGATATGCTTTTAGTCTTTGCAGTGCTCAGAACTTGCAGATGTGGTGTGTGTGAGTGACGCTGAGGCTTAACTTTTATCTGCTGCATTTCCCTCTAGTGCTGAGGCAAGACGCAATCAAAGCTGCATTACTGGGGCCTTTCATGTATTTACTTGTGATAAGGCCAGGCCTGACTTTTCCTCTTCACAGCATTTTACTGTTCAACAGGCATGATTCTAGCAGGGTTTTCCAACATCCAGTTTTTTATAGGCATCTGCAGCAGCATTTGTACCTAAATAATTGGTTAAACAAATGGCTACAGAAGAACAACTATGAAAGACAATAAGAGTTTTATTAGCTTTATCTTGCACCTAAATCTGTGTTACTGATCTGTGTATTATGGGGTGAATATGTACAAAATGAACATGCTCCCAACCTACCTACTTCTATTGTAGGTATGCTGTGTACGAAGAGCAAAAGAAAGCGGATGCAGGCTGGAATGGCCCAGCTGGGATGTCCAGAGTGCTACTTCCCCGAACACCACCTGAGACTGAAGCACAATGGGGCTTTGCCACCTATTTGCGGTGTTCCTAATCAAATGCTGCCTGACAGGGATGCAGGGCTTGAGTTTGTTTCTCACGAGCTTGCTGCAAGTCTAATTCCAGCTTTGTGGTCACATTAAGGGATGAACAAATCCACTTGCTTCCCACGCAGGCTTCTGTAAAGACTCTTCATCTGTGGTGGAGCCACCTTTTGCACAAAATAGAGAGCATCACTGTGAGTACTCCCTCTGAGATTTTCTCTAAAGGTATCCAAGCACAGCCCAAAGCTACTTCAACAGGTGCCACACTGGAGGAAGAAAGCCATGCCTTGAGTTCGTACAGGAGGTCCTTGCAGGTGCCCAGCTCCTTACTGGGACAGGAGATTAGAGCTGGCAGTGATGTTGGGGCTATGATATAGGATGTTTTCCCTGTCTGATTGTGGTCAGCCCCATCCTGCTCTGGGATAGCTTTCATTGTCGTGCTGTCACTTCTGCTTCCAACTCCACGATCAGTTTTCCACTTAAACAGAAGAGTCGGGATAAACATTTCAACAACTCTGTATGGTGTCAGGAGTACTTCAATCTGGGCTGAAGGAGACTTGTAAAATGCTTTCCTTTACTTAAAAATTATCTGAATTTTGGCAGGAGATCCAACCCAGCTGTTATTTTGTAAACTGGCACATGGTGCCGTTATTGGCTGTTCCCACCTGGGTGTATTCATGTCCAACATTTGTTAATCATTGAAACAAGGTATGGGGGCTCAAACCAAAACAAACAACAAGCAGCAACATGGCTCTGCATTTTACCAGATGCCACTGTAGTGATCTCAAGCATAAGCTGTAGATTTTTGTCTTTTAAATGGAGCCGTCCCTTGGGCACAGCCACTGCCCCTGTCCACAGCTATCCTTGTCACCCAGCTGTCTTCCGCACTTGGTGCTGCAAGGCTCACACCATAAGGCTGTGTTTGCTGTGTGAGGAGTATAACAGTGGACAAGGGCAGAGATCGAGGTCTGGGGTCCTGGGGACATTGTGGTTCTAAGGGGCTGGCATCTCGGCATGTGTAGTTATCCTTGGAAGGGCAAGACTGCAGTCAAAAACAGCCAGGGCTCAAGGCCGCTGTATGCTTTTATTTGCATTTATTGCTTGCGATTGCAGACATTCATCTTCAGATATTTTCAGAGTTAGGGGGTAATAAGACAAGACAACAAAGGAGTCTAAAGCTAACAGAGGGAGGCTGGGATACTGTGTGGCACTGCAAGACATGAACTGTTTGTAGGGCCCTGTTCCTGACTATGCCAGCTCACTGCTCTGGGGAGCCCCCAGATGCCAGTGCTCCAGGACTGAGCATTCATAGTGTGCCCCTGACAAGGTTTTAACTTGTAAGCAGCCAGGTCACTCTTAGTTCTTCATTCCTTGCTCCTTATGGCCTTATCCAGTTTCAGGAACTCCCCAGTCATTCCAGGATCTTGATGACAATGGTGCCCCTCTGTGTTTGCTGTTGCTTCTCACACCAGCCATGTGTCAAAGTCACCTCTGTACGTAATTCCACTAGTGCAGTGCATGTAAAAAATGGGTGACCTTTTTTCTGGGGTCTGCTCTCCATTCTGTGTTGACTTTGCAACATCGTCTCCTACCCTCTCCCCATAATCTTTCTCTATTCTTGTGCAAGAAACTTCTCTCTGCAGATGTTTTCCTAGAGCAGCCCATTTCTGTTCCGTCCTCTCACCATCTGATCACGGCAGGGAAAAAAAAATGTGCTCTTTTTTGTCCCTGTTTGTACTTTAATAAATATTTGTTTGATAGAAAGTGAAGGGTGTCAAATACATGAGTAATCCGCAGTGTTTAAATCTGTAACTGTCTAAAACTGTCTTTAAAACTTTATGGGATGTTATCTGCAAGAAAACTGGTAATAGCTCAGTTTTGTATTTCAGTCACGGGTGGTTTGACTGGGGTAAGAAAAAGATTTATACAAGTGCAGATAACACAAATACAAAGTCACCAAACTGTCATAAAAGACTCCTCAAAATACTTCTAAGGATTTCTATCATGATTTTAGGGCAGTTTAAGTGGTTTATGCCAGATCAGGCCACAGTGCATTCACAAGGCAAAATAATCCCAGCTGTGGCAAGGTGCAACCCCAAATGATTAAAATTTGTAACCTTTATCCAGTGACAATCCTAAAGATTGACAAAAACTGGGTACTTGTGGGAGGAGACCCCCCATCAAACTACAAATAGGCACATGCTCAGTGCAGTCGGGGACAGAATGCTGGAGACTTACATGGAGGTGGCAAACTCAAGGATGCTGTGAACAAACAGCGCTGCATTGTTGGCAGCGAGACCTGCCTGTTGTAAGGGGAGGTATTGCCCTCATGCTCAGGGCACGCTTTCACCTGTTGCTCCATTTTACAAATGTGTATGCAGCTAGAAAAGGTAATATTGCAAATACTTTGGCAGGACTTCCAAAATATTTAACCCCTTATTTGTTTTTCTTTGCATGTGTGCGTTGGGTGAGGGTATGCATCTGTGCATCTTCCACTGTGAGTATTCGCATCTCTATCACAAAGATTTATTCCTCTTTATCATGATGGAGGGAGTAAGAGGTGTCAGAGGGTTTCCCCTATACCAGGCAGTTGGTGGTCACTAGCTGCTGTGTAGAAAAAGCCTTTTTGTATCCTCAGAGCAGCTCCATTTCTCTGGGTGAAATGGAAGCATTGTGCCTGTCAGCAAAAACCTGAGATGCGAAGGGAGAGCAGTAACTCAATAAATCAATTCAACATACAGCAATAAATCAAATGTAGTTGGAAATAAATTTTAACAATTAACAATGATTGTTTTGAAGTTCACAGTAGAAGCCCCAAAAGACAGAAGCATAAGAACAGCAAATTGTTGCTCTCAAAATCATGCCTATTGGGAAACACGTTTTCTGTCCAAAATGTGCATGGATTTATGAAGTGAGTTTCATGCAACATGGAAGGAACTTAATATTTTTACATTTGTTAAATGTTTGGCTTTACAGTAATCCTAAGTGTAACAAACACCGTGGTTTAGATGTGTAGTGACCTACAAATCCTGAAGTGTTGGGCACATGCGGTGGTTCTCACCCAGGCAGGGTCTCTGGGCAGCAGGGAATTCTCTATGCAGATGTACACAGGAGCATCAGAGATGAGTTATTTGCAGACTCTGGAGGATGCGAATTGGATGTTTCTGGGAAATTTGAAAACATCAAAGAAGTAAAAGTGAAAATGAAACAAGGTTGGTCTAAACTTCAAACAGTTCAGTTTGAAATACACACTGTAGAGTTCAGATGCTACAAGAAGGCTGTACTGTGCATGATAATCCTCAGGGCACAGGGATGGATTAGGTGACCTCTGAAGTGTCGTTCCAGACAAGTGATTCTTTGAGAAGACAAATACACTGGAAGATGCAGATCTTATCTGAAAAGTGTAACACGAAGCCCACTCATGAAATCCTATAAATAATTTGGGTTTTGTACAGCTGTGGAAGAAGGTTCAGTGGATAACTGCAATTGTTTATGTATCTAGAAGATAGGATGTAAAGACAAAGAAATTATATGAATCCTAGAGAAGTTGGTTACATGTCAATATTTCCTACCTGAGCTGCAAGGTGCCCTAGAAAATGGGTATTTTTTAATTGCTGCTATCTCAGAGAGAATAAGACAGTGCTTCAATGTCTCTCATAAAGAAATCCTTCTGGACATGGCTGTGCAAAACATTGTAGGAGATTAAAGCATTGCATTCCAGTGACTTGTTTAAACATATCTTATTATATCTCTTTGTAGCAATCCTTAAGCCCCAACCACCAAAGACTATCTCCTCACAGCAGTGACAAATTCCGATCCCAAACAAACCACCTGGGGCATGCTGAATCGCTAAACACAAATGTCAGAGGTCTATATCATTTCCAATATTCTTTGACATTGCTTATGATGTGGCCTCTGGCAAATTCCCAACAGAAGAAAGTTCAGTTATAATTCTTTCAATTAAAGAATCTGATTTAGCCACTAATCATGTCAAAGAATGTCTGGGGGAGGAAAAGGAGGAGGAGAATGTGAGCAAGTGATAGTGTGTTCAAATGGGATGGCTCGCATAATGGCTTGCGCTACCTTCAGGGAGGCACAGGCACTATGGGATGTTGCTGGGGCAAAAGTTGGCACAAATAGAAAATTGCTACATGTGTTAAAAATATCATTGGCTTGATAAAATCATGCAGATTTCCCCAGAGTGAAAATCATGCTGCCAGGAATGAGTTTTCACTAGGAATTATAAGGAAGTATTTGGGATGGAGAGAATCAGGGAATCGCTGAATGGGAACAGCTTAACAAGTGCTAACCAGCATCTGCTGCAGCATCTCACTCAGCATGTGCTTATCTGTCTGCCCTGGACGACCCCAGTGCTGGGGACATCAGGGTATGTCAGGCAAGTTGCACACTGTTGGACACCACCACATCTCCCTCTATAAACCTGTTTCAGGGAAAGCACAGTTCCAGAAACTAACAATAGGCTGAGCCATGTATTTTGGTAGCTCCATACAATAAGGATTGCTTCACCTGTTTGATGGTGTTGCTGATCTTCAGGGAACAGTGGCAAACACAGTTCCCAAACCTCAAAAGCAGTCTGAGACTGTTGTTAAAGAGGATTTGTGTTTGGAAAATGTTGCCAGGTTCACAAGCAGATGCAATACTTGGAATATTTCTGATTAGGTTTTCCAAACCTTCCTTCTCCAACATCCTCGTGGTAAGTAACTTTGCTTAGTACGGGAGCAGATATACCTTTGTACATAATCTTGGGTGAGCCTCAGGGATTTCTGATGCGGGTGTCTTTTTAGGCATTGTGGCATCCAGTGAGACAGCAGCCATATTTCCATGTGCAGAATAGATGCTGTAAGGCAGAGAGCAGCTGTGGCATTTCTTTTTTCTTCTTTATAGTAGTATGATAATGTCTTAAACCCCACTCACAAAACACCTATACAACCATAAGAATGAGTATAATTTGTTAATCCAGCCCACATACTTTTAATGGTATAAGATCACAGCATTTTTCAGTGTGTGTTGTTGTTTGCCTGGGTTTTCTAAATTGTTTTTCACACAGTGATTTTGCACATTAATATTGACATTTTCACAGATGTTCATTCCTCCTGGTGTGCCTACCTGCAATTTTAGCACTGACCAACATGAGGGGAGAAGTCTGAGCTGGCACTATGGACTCACCAAAACCTCTTGTGCACCCTCCTCAGGGCTGTGCTAATGCTCTATTTTGGGTGCACCCAGCCAAATCCATAACCCACCTGGCTCCTCTAACACATGATCCACAGCCTTATACCTAGAAATATTTTCTTTACAAAAGTGTTGTGGCAGATATTACCCATTATGTAAAGCAATCTTGGTTTGAGTAATCTGCATGACCATACAGATGTGCGAGATAACAAGATTTTACAATATTTGCATGGTTTTGGAACATCTGTTTTAAAAGCAAGAGCATTGATTGCATTTTTTTTTTCCATGACAGACGTCATCTTACTGCTGGAGAGAAGTCCTCTATGTAAGTACAAATGTTTCTTTAGTGCTTAGACCTTAAAGTAATGTACTGGTCAGGGATCAGTACTGCTGGTAACCTTGCGCTTGAAAAGCTGACATCTCTAGGGAATGAAATATTGAGGACAGATGTATAAGCTATTGGGCCATGTCTGTTTGTTGCAGATTGTGTGTCATGCTGCACATCTTACATACATTAAGGAGCAAATGGGCTCATTCCCATGGCAGCAAACTTCACAAATCAGAACAAAAATTATTTATCATGACAGGCAGGTGGTACTGCCGACAGAAATGGCTCTTGACCTTGTGGAAATGTGGTTGCAGTGGTCTCACAGAGGCTGATTTTTTCTTCCTGCTGGCTTGAGAGAAATCTTCTGCTTTCAGTCAGGGAATGGTATTTTTTCAGTGGTGATACGCCTCAGGCACGTGGATTTTATAGCATAGTTGTTTATTTGCATCTATTTAAGCTACAAACTTGAGGTGTTACACTTGCTGTTTAGAACACGCTTTTGTTTTTATACAGATACTACATCTGCCTGTGTTTGCACTAAATCTGCATCAGCAGCTATTATAAGGTGCAGCACACACCAATGTGGCTAGAATAAGGTGCAGTGATGCTGTTCCCAGAATCTCTGTGAAACTGGAGATAACCCTGTGCAGGGCAGGTTTTCAAAGGCCACGTTTAACATCTCTAAAGATGCAAGTGAGGGGCTGGGGAAACTCCCAGCAGAGCCCTGCTGCCTGGCGCCTGTCTGCATTCTTCCCAGGGAAATCCTGAAGCCGGTGGGTCCTGGGGTGTGCATGATGGAGGGGTGGAGGCTGCCACCTCTTTGTGGCAGTTGTGAATGATGTGTACCTTTCTCATGTTCTGGATGTAGGGAAGATTAATTCATGCTGAATCAGACCTATTAATAGGAAGTGAGAACCTTTATTTGCAGGAGAGACCTGAGGAGCTGGGACTGTTTGTCTTAGCATTATGAATGCAAAACAGAGATGGGGCTGTTCTCTCTTGGTTTGACTGGGGAAGATAAAATTTAAGCTAGATGACAAATATTAGTGCAAGAGCTACAGAGCAGGAACTGTCCAGGACACTTCTGAGCTGGTAATGAAAAGATTTATAGCCATCAACGCAGGGAGGTTTATTTCCAAGAGAAGTGATGGGAGCAGGGGCAACACCTACCCCAGGGCACTGTTAGGATGCACTGGATGAATTTGTGAGAAGGGTTAGGAGACTGAGGAGATTGAAAGGGGCAGACCAGTGGGTCAGGATGTCCTTTGTATCACAAGACTAAGCAGGAATGTGTGCAATTCATTCCCTGCTATGGACATATAACGACTTCAACAGATACCAAGTAGCAGTTTCCAGGGAATACCTCATTCTCCTGCATGGCTGCAATGCCTCTCAGCCATCCCAAGTGCACACAATGATCCTGCTTTAGTCTTGCTAGTGATCTGCTTGTAGGCCCTGACTGATGCGTTACAGCAGGGCACACCACCAGCACGCCGAGTGTCTCTGCTTTGCACTCACATTCCTTTTCTGCTCCTGCAACTGGGGAAACAGTCTCTAACCTCACTCTTCTGAGACACAGTGGCTTCATTGCAATTTCTGAAGAGTGGGTGTTATGTATAAATACAGAATATCATGGAGGGGGAAGAGGGAAGAAAGCAAAAATGAAGATTTAGGCATGTTGATGTGCAATTCCAGATTTTTTTTGCTTGTGGATGATATATTTGCAAACCAGGGGTACAGCAGGGGAGGAGGGAGGGGTTTGTAAACTCTCTGTTGTGGAATGAATACACCGCTGAACTAATGAATAGAAACAAGATGTTTTAACCACCACCTAGAGAGGTTGCTGAGTGGCCATAATCAGTGCTCCCTAGGAGGTGGCCAAAATGTCTCCTTGCTATTCATTAGGTCAGAATAGCTTTCATTTTATAATGTGATCCTTCTTCCTGACCTCCTTTCTGTTCTTAAATGACTTCAGGACTATAAATTCCTTCCTAGAAATAGCATTATTTATTTTGCTGTCTTGTGTTTGTTATGGTCAGTTGTGAGAGTTCTTTAGGAGATGTCATTTTGAACCAAAATGGAAATTCGTGGCGACAGAGTTTGGTGCCCCCAGTTTTTATACTGAAACAAGTTTTTGCATGTGCTAAGATTAGTTTGTTTGCAAAATGTTCCTGTTCTTTATAACCTGTCTATGAGAAATGTTTCTGATGTATTAGAGCTAGTCGTACCAACATTTCAGGGTTAGTTTGCTCCTGTTTTAAATATCAAGGAAGATTTTCAGGTGGATCCCTAAGGCCTTGGCTACAAAACTGAGCAATACGCAGCTCCGCAGGCACAGGCGTGCTGTAGCACTCTTGGGACTGCTTTCTTTCTCCTTTTGGGCACACCAAGTCGTTTTCCCAGGGATAAAGCAGGTGATTTCTGCTGCAATCCTACTCCTCACTGAACCCCCACTGCTGTAAGGAGCTCAGCCAGCCACTGGGGAGTAAGGAAAAGCCTCTGCAGCTATTACACTTCATCAGCTTCACTAAGTACTTCCAGCAATTCCTTTTGGGACTTTTTAACATTTGCATAATGGTTGTCTTCGTCCTTGTGGAAAGCATTGGATAGTTTGAATTCTATTTCATCCTTAGAAAGGGCTGGAAACTTCCAGCTAAACTTCAACAGGGGATGCTCACCTGGACATCAGGTGCCCCTTTTACTACAAGTTCATTTTGAATGCGGATGTCTTTGTACTGAGAGTGAATGACACACTGCTGTTTGGATTGAGAGCCCTTTTGGGCTTTTCTATGGGAAAAAATTTTGGGAAGGGCAGAGCCATCACCTTGCAGTTTTGTATCTCACTTTGTATAGACAGAGAATGAAAAGAGAATTATCTGTAGAATGGTAGAGTGGGTTTCTGTGCAAAAACAAACAACATGCACGAATGAAAACCGTCTGCCAGAAGAAACTGTGTGTGTAAAGGTCAGACTTTAAAAGATTAATGATAAGGTGAGGGATAGAGAGCTTAGAAAAAAAAGAGAAAACCTTTGGGGGAGGCCTGATCCAAACCTCATGAAACTTGAAGATCTGCAGATGACAGATCTTCATTGTGTTGGCAGAGAGAGATTTCAGGGGGAAAAAGTACAGTATCTGCTGCACTTTCAAAGACTTTATTGTAGAAAAGCTTAAAATGTTTGCATATGGACAATCGTTCATCTATACTTACTAATGGTGAGTGGAAGTGGAAGCCATGTGTAGAGCTTGTCATAGCATGTACATACCATTTACAAATACTGTAGATATCCGCAGCTGTCTAGAGAACACTATGAGAACCTTAAAATCCATTGTTTTGCCCATGGTACTGAGTTCCAGCAGAGAATTTGCCTGCGTTATCATTCTAATAATTTATGGAAACCCTGCCAAAGGCAGTGGAAAACAGCTTTTTGAAAAATACAGGAATATGGCTTAACTAAACAGTTTTGATAACGTCTGCAGAGGTGTGTCCTGGATGTTAAGAATTAAATGGCAGGTTCAAAACCAAACCAGCGGTTTGGTCTTCCGTATTTCTCAGGAAGTTACTGAATTTAAAATCATTTTTGTTTTTTAATGCAAGGATAATTAATAAATGAATAAACAAATAAAAGAACCAGGTCAATTTGCAAACCAACAGAGATTTTATGCTTTATTCTTTGTTTATAGGGTTCATAAAAGTTCAGTTTATGTTTTACTGAGTCTGAGCCTCACACACTTCCAGGTTCGAGGCCAGATGCGGAAAGTACCTAAATGCTGTAAAAGGCAGTTTGAAAGATTGTCTGAGTCAGATGAGCTGGAAAACCGCAGAGGTTTCAGAGAGGCTCTTGGGAAACCTCCAGCTGAGATTCCCAGATAAACTGGGATTAACTTTGAGATGGTGTGACCTAGAAGTCGGACACTTAGGTTAGTAAGGTCTCCAACAAAATGTCCAAAGTTCTCAGAAGTTCTCCCAAGGTTAAGTGTGGGAGAAGAGGAATTGTGATTGTCAAATAAACCGTATAATACAATGTTTTGTTTGTAGCTTTTGAGTTCAACAAGCATATCTGCTTTGAAGATCAGTGTTGTTCTGTTAAATCACTTAAGACTTGGTTCGGAGCCCATTTACATTAATGGAGTGGCTCTCTTTGACTTAGAAATGTAGATACTTCTTATCAGTTTTGAGAGACTTGCCAGCCAGCCTTTTTCTGCTGGTGTAATAACCAGGAACCAAATCTAGAAAACACATTTGGTGTTGGTACATTCAGATGGGCTTTAAGCTCTACCTCAGTCACACAGTGCAGGTAGGGAGCTATTCACCTTAGGACAAACATTTGCACTTGGTCAGATGAATGACTTGTATAGGGGTGTGCATATATATGCATATAACCAAAATTATACTTCCACTTCAGCTACTGCTTAGCCCTGAAAGCCCCTAGAGTCCTCAGTAATCTTGCTTTACTCTGGGTTGCCCAAGAGTCTTGGGTATCCTGCCAAGGTGTGTGCAAAATGTCTGTTGCAGGGCTCAGCAGCTCAGCAACTCTTTCACACCACAGGTGCGTAACCCACATTCAGGGTTCAGGAATTAAGTGTTTTCCTCCCCCTGTTCCCAGAGAGACATTCAGGAACCTTCTCAGAGCGTGAGATACACTCTGACTACAAAACGCAGCCATCATTTTCTTTTCCAGTACAAGCGGAGGAGTCAATGGTGATGCAACAGCAGGGTGAGGCCAAGCAGATAGGTTAAGGACACATTTTGAAAGCTAAATAGAGTCAGCCAGCAGATTTTGCGGAAGTATGTAAGTGGTGTGTATGCCAGATTCTGGCTGATTACAGCAAACCAGGTGAAACTGTCCTTTAATCCCTCTGAACTCAAATTCAGGAGAGAGTTATCCTCCTTGTTCTCACTGCGTTGGATTTACATGTGCAAATAGCTTTCAAACCTGACCTTGCGTCTTCTACCCTCCAAATGAGTGCATTTCTTCTGTCTTTTTTTCTAGCTTAATTTTACAGTTGTTTTTTTTTTAATGAAAATGACAGAAAGGAGGGCAATCAGAATTACTTGGTAGAGCACGGATGTTGATAAGCACTTAACAAAAAATGTCCCTGGCAGATATATTTAGTTTACCTTAGAGTTAATGGAAAGCAGTGTCCAATTCCAAGTGTTGACATGATTTGTCAAGTTTGCCATTCTATATGTTTGAAGTTTCCTTTGAGGGGAGCTGACCCAAAACTGTAACACTAAATAAACACCCTCTTCAAATAACCAATGGCAGTTTCCTAAATTGCCAATCAAATCCATAAATAAAGATGCAAACTGAGTGTATTTAAGTCATGTTTAGCAGAACAGAACTAAACAATAACATTCTTGTTAAAATATATTTTCATTTCAAAGCCGTTTTCCCATGAACATTCCAAATGTAAACAGTCCTAAAGATTTCTAAATCATCTTTGCCTTTGCTTCTTTGTGGGTGGGGGGAAAGAATGACTCTGAAGCTACATTAGAAACACTGAAGTTGGATATGAAAGTCACAGAGACACAATACTGCGTATTGTCGTAATTATAACTAATTTCTTAAAGAAAAAAAAAAGACCAGTTGACTTGGGTTATGAAGATTCCAGTATCTAAGCAGCATCTGAAGCAGTCTGATGTTGTAAAAGAAAAGGAAACGCATCTTACTGTTTTGTTCACAGAAAATGCTGCATCACTGTGAGCAATGTTCCCATAAAACATCTCCCAGTTTTAGCATAGGCATCCAGGACTGGCATCTACCTTTCCCAAGTCCTTTGGGTGAAATCAAGGGAAAGAGAAATTCTGCAAATTGCTCTCTCTGCAGTCAGGGTTAAGCAGGAAACAGAGAGTGTGAAAGCAAGCAGGAGAGGGAACAACTTTAAGTTAAATCTGGGTTCAAGTTCTACCTTTCTGACGTATCACCCTGGCTGGGTTTCCACTTCAGCCAACTTTTCCCTCATGGTCTTTCACTTGTTATGATATTGCACTGTTCTTACTGTCTCTTTGAATTAGGCCACTGGGGAAAATGAAGAAATGCTTCAAGGAATCCAACTACTTCTGAAATTCCCATTCTTCTCCTGTTGGATTTGGTATTTTCATGGGAACCCTGGCTTTAGACCTTTTTTCACAAGGAGGTCATTCAAAACTCATTGGAGTTAACAGACTGTGCTTCAGTGATCTTTGGGATAAGATCTTATCTTTCACAGACATTTAACTCTTTCTTATTCAGATTATGCTCAAATGATTACTGGGAGGTCTTGGAAATCCTAGCACATCAGTGTCTCTAAAAAAGACAGTGATTTCTGTGCAAAAAGATGGCCTGTAACACATGCAGCCCCATCTCTGAATTCATTGCTGGTTCCATTTCCATCATAGCCAGTGGGGGATGTTTTTGGCAGTGGAAATAAAAGGGAGGCTAAAAGGCAGCAGAAATCTTTCTTGTATTGCAGTGGTCTTACATAGCTCCCAAAGGTTATCTCTGTCAGGCCTTTGCAGATTTTTAGTAAGAGAACTGGAGCAGCAGCACTGGTTTAGAGGGTAGACCTTGCCCACGACTCCCACTATTATCCTTCCTCAATTTTCAGCCCATGCAGGTTTATTCTTGGTCAGAGCTAACCCCAACCTGTGTCAGGAGCCTCTGCAGTGAGGGCTGGCATGAATGCCCAGCAGCACAGGCTTTCTACCTTCCTCCTGGTGCAGTGGAGGGCTCAGGCCTGGGAAAAACCTGCCAAACAGGTTTTTTCCCCTCAGAATAGCCACATTCACACCAGCGGTTTTGCCGTCACCATCCCCGCAATGCCTCCCAAAGGCGATGCATTCCTTGGTCTCTAACTGCTGGCCGAGTGATGAGCCTGTTTGCACCCTGACACTGACAGAACAAGGTCCAGATGCGAATTCAATGATATTTTAGGTTCTCCCAGATGAAAGCGAAGCACTGTCTCCAATGATGTTGGAAAGCGGCCCTCTCCCACTTTCCGGACTGCTGCTGGCCAGGAGATGAGCTCAGGAGACTCTCTGTGCACCCCCTCCAATCTGCTTCTGTTCCCAAACCTGGAATTAGTGTCGTGGAGCACAGAGAGATGTCATTCTGGAGTTTAGAGAGTTAATTTTCCCTTAGCATGAATCAATAGCTATCATCACATGATGTGGAGAGTCTGAAACCTCAAATCCGTGCCAAAGTGCTCTGCATTACACACACACCTCTGTTTTGCCCTCAGGTGCAATACGCAGTTTAGTGAGAGCAAGGATGCCAGTTTCTGTGCAGGTATTTCACATTATCACTTAGATTTGCCCCAGGGTAAAAAGGAGGAGGGGAATCCTCTGTTTCAAAAGGATATTTTAGTCCATGGGGCCACTGGGAATGTGTTTTCTTAAGTGCTATCTGCAAGCAACAAGAAACAAAAGAGTCCAGAAAGTCTCAAACCAGCCTTTGTCACACACACCACAAAGAGCACATTTACTTTTAATCTGGTATTAAACCACAAGAATTAATCTACAATATCCAAACACTTAAGCATTTCTGTCACATTAAAGCTCGGGGACACACACACACACATTCAGAGAGACTCACAAAAAAAGAAATGATGGGTGCTGGTGAAAATGGTAGCTGGGAAAAAGCTGCCTTTAGTATTTCCTCAAGAGAAATCAGGGAGCTGGTAACTTCTGCTGCAGTTTGGCTCTGTTATTAGGAATTCATCACATTTTGGATTCCCTGGAAAGTATGCTTCTGTCCCTCCCCAGAACCATGAAGAGCTCTGAAGTTAGTCAGGATGACCAAGAAACCAGTGTGTGACAATGAACCAGTGAAAATGAGGAAAAATGAGTCTACTTTTTATTTTATTCTCACCTTGCTTTGCATAATAAGCCTTCATCTTAGCTTGGAAAGCATGTAAAACCATTTCGCTGGGGACATGAGATACTAAGGAAAGCCAAACTAAGTTATGATCTTCCCATGTGAAAGGTGGGCAACAGTAGGGGTGGTAGATAAAATCACTCCAAATTACCATGAGGCAGGAGCAGGGACACAGGCATTACTAAAGTGCAGCTTATGGGTGCTAAGAGCCCCTTGTGCTCCAGCAGGAAAATCCCAGTGACCACTAAGACTGGAATAAAACTAACATTATAGACCTATCTTCAGGTTTTAACTAAAACAGTGAACTTTTTCAAGGAAAGAGACTTCTCTCGGGGCAATCTTTTGCTTAGATTGAAAAGAAAGTTCTGCCAGGTGAGAAGAGTTGGCAGAAAATTGTGTATTACAGCAGTAAATCTCCTAAAATGTATTTTTATAGCACCTTTTATCTGATATGTAAACTCTGTGAGGCAGAAGAACGACATCATTCCACATAAGCACTCAGAGGTGGAATGATTAGCCACAAATCACAGTGATTCTAATTTTATATTCAGGATTGTAAATCTGGAGTAAAGTCTTTGAAGTAGTGAAGATACCCTGAATTCACACGGGTCAGCATCTGCCACTGTCTAAAATGAAACTTGGGCCCTCTGTCCCTATGTGGGTAAAAATGCTCCATTCAAAAGTAAAATACACTAAAGAGGGTGTTTCTGAAAGCAGATTCTTGTGTTTGGTATATAACACCATTTGGTTTTATAGTACTTATGGGGAGAGTAGTTCTGGTTGAAAATTTGTATGCTGCAAGCCAAGATGAGGAATCTGGATGTGAAGCTGGGGACCTGTGTCATGGTACAGATTTTCTCCAATGTGCAGATAAGTTTGACTCCACCTTTTAGTCTGAGATCCTCTTTAATATCTTAGCCTTATGCTAAGCTGCTTAGCTGGTAGAAGCCTGCGCTCTGACTCAGGCATCCCATTTAGGAAAATGGTGGTTTCCTTCCTTCCTTGGAACATAGACTGTCCTAGAATCTCTGTGGTTTACTCCAGGTCCTATATACCCCATGTCTGTACTCCCATGCTTGGAAAATGACACTAACATAATTGATGCAACTTCATGGGAAACTGGGAATTACTTCATTTGTATTTTGGTTTGGAAGAGGCTACAGGCAGAGTGTGATTTCCAGGCAGGACCAGGGGAACCATTTCTCAATTTTATCATTTTCCAGATAGTTTCACAAAGTGTGTAGTGAATGTTAAAGATCCAGTGAGAAGCTTGGTTACTGCAGAGATGATAAATCATCATGTGAAACTCAATAGGAATTGTTTCTTTAGCTGTGTGATATGTGAAAACTATGCTAGAGGCTACGTCTCTCAGAGCTGCCCATTACCTAAATTCCCTTCAGCTCAAATGTAAATCCTTTTAAGAGACTAAAGACACTTTGAAGTTGAAGAGTAGCTCCCAATGACAAATACATATTTTTTCTAAATGTTCTTAGTCCTGCTTCCAACAAATCCTTTCTCCCAGATTCTGTAAGATAGAGCTGAACTATCATATAAAACAAGCCTAGAGTTATTAATGTTTCTGAAACCGTCACCTCCTGATCTTTCACAAGTTTGATTGCTATTGTTGTTCTTACTTTGGTTTTTGTATGTCTTGTCATCTTTAATGTTGCTGGAGTGTGTGAAGAATGAAATCTGGGGGAGCACACAGAGGCTGCAAAGCAGTGCTGGGTGCCAGTGTGCTGACAGCAGTCGGGACCAGATGAGGAGCTCAGCTCCCCGCTCCGTTTCTGTCCCTAGAAAGTTTGGAATAGCATTAGCTGAGGTGGGAACTTTCCATACACCCTGTGGGAGAAAGCCTGCTCCTTTTCTGGTAAAAAGAAGTAAAGAAAGCCTTTTCACCTTTCATGCTGAAACCAGAAAAGTCGGCTGGATTTTGGAAAGCACCAAAAATTAAGTGTATGGAAGATTTGAGCTAGCACATGCAGGTTATCATAGAAATTTCTGGTTGGCAGAAATCTGTACTTTCAGCTAATAATTAATTCTCCTAAGAATTTTCTTTCACAATTTTTCTTCGGGAAATATTAAGCTTTTTTTCTTTTCCATGGGGAAATGTAAAATTGTTTTAAAGGTTTAGCTGCATACTTGGGTGAAAGATCTTGAATTTGTTATAAAGCAATTTTATGAAGTAGATATTTTGGGTTGAAAAAATCCAAAAGAGAACAGTTTTGAAACTGCCACTATGTTCCATGGAATTCCTCCAAACACACATAAACACAAACACACCCCTGTGCTCCCTGTAAGACAAAATGTGGACAAACAGTTCCCACTTGTGTTAATAGAAGCTGTATGTCCACAACTTCTGTGTTGTTAGGCCTTTCTGTTATATAGGAACAGATTTCCTAGAAGGAAAATAATACTCAGACTGTTGAGAAACCCACAGAAGCTGCCTCTGACTGAGAAGTAAAAATCCCACACTTAGTAGAAAGCAGCATGAATGTCGTAGTATTAATCTTTGTAAGTGGAGAACTTTATCTGCAGGAGGTTTTGACCAGAGAACAGTAGTGCAGTTTTCCTGTATCCTTTTTTTTTATGTTCACTTTGCTTTCTTCCAACGCAATTACTATTGGAGTTTCTTTATCTTGGGAATTGAGGGTGAAGCTCTCCAGAAGAGGAGAACAAATGAGCTTGGAGAGCCCCAATCTCAGTAGCTGGGAGTTCAGGTGACACTGCTTGCGCTCTGCATTGTTTTGCTGTGCAGGGATAGGGATGACACTAGGTGGGATGCAAACTTCAGATTTGAGCCTATCTTAATGTCAGAGCTTTGTGGATTTTGCTAATTATTCTCCTCTGAAAAACCAGCCTGCTCAGATTCCCTTCTGGGCTTTCTCAGTTTCAAGACCTCAGCTATTGTAAGCCATGAAAGTTAGTGCTTGGACACCATTTTGCCTTAAAGGACTATTTAAAAGTCTCAGGTCATTTTTCCTTTGTGAGATGAGTTGCTAAAACCAGGAATTGCAGAATTTAGGATGGGGTTTTTGTGAGGTTCTTTGTTGTTGGTTGGGGTTTTTTTCTTTCTTCACAGGGCTGGAGGTCACCATGACTAACCAAAAAGGTATTCCCAGGTCCTGATACTGTTTTGCAAACTCTTCTATATTAAATATCATCCCTCTAGTGAAAGCTGTCAAAACACTTTCATCTAACCTTCATCAGCAGAAAAATCTTAGTGATGCCACATAACAAACATCATACAAATAACTGTCAGGGTTCATTAAATCTCCTTTGAAAAAAATGTTTTCTCCTTTGCTTTGGGTATTTTAGATTTTTAAGGTGTCAATTTGCTTCTGTAACTTTTAGATCTCATTTTCATTAATTTAGTGGAAGCTTTAAAATGCTGAATACTAGAGAGTATTTTCGTATCCCTGTTTATGTTGTCTTCATGCTATTCCAGTGGCAGCAAAAGGATTGGCTACTGCTTCAGACAAAGCAGCTGTGGATACTTGCAAGTCCATTTAAACCAATATTGCTCCCATGCTTGAGGCAGAAGTGGAAGGAAACTGAGTATGGAGGCTTTAGGCAGCCCTAAATTATACCAAGGCTGCTTCAGTGCCATCAGGCTATCGCAGTGTCTGAAGCAACTTGCCCATTTGTACCATTCATCAGTGACATAAAATCAGTTCAGTGATGCTCTGGCTCCTGAAAGGACCTAGATTCCAAATTAATTAGTCTGGACCATTTATTTATTATAATACTTAGAAACTCTGTTTCGTGAGGGCTGGACAACACATACAGCCAAAAGACTGTCCTATCCCAGAGGCAATTTCCAGACAGCAGGTGAATAAAGACAGAAAACTGCTAGGAAAAAATGAGACCATATTGGTCTGCAGCATCAACAGGTAGCAACTTTTTCTTTTCTGTCATATTTTCTGTAAAGCTAGAACTAAATAAATTGCTATTTCACACACATTCACACATCTAAATATTGAAACTTATGCAGGGGAAAACTTGCTCTCGTCTTGTCTAGATGTTGAGTGTGCGAAAGCAGCAAATGAAGGTGTGATTGTAGCACAGCTAAACAGTGCTGCAGGATGCGGGATGCCTGTAATGAAGGCTCAGGGATAGATTTCTCTGCTGGTTTGCTGGCACATGCCAGGGCTGCAGGTCATCCCTTTGCATCTTCTCAGAGCAACTGCTTGGCACAGTCATGCCATCATTGCTTGAGTAGTTACTACCTCTCTCTGAAACTGCTATTGTGCTAGTGAAGCTAGGAACAAAGCCAGCCAAGCTTCATATATAATTAACCCTGGCCCTGCATGCTGGCTCTGGGACAGCCCTGCACAGCCACCCGCTCCCAGCACTGCAGGCTCTTTAGCCCCATCACGCAGGTCCGTGATGGTGATGAGGACCTCTCTGGACTTGGAATGCACTGACATTTGCTCTGAGAACAGTTTAAAGAAAATGACACAGAAAGTTCCCAGAGATCTAAAAGCAGAAACATGTGTTGGAATATGAGCTCAAGCCTTTTCTTCTTAACTAAATTGAGCAGTAGGAGATAGGTTTGAGTGACCCCTTCCTCACAGTGGGTGTTACGCAGACTCAGGCTTTAAGCACTTCCTTAAGGACTGTCAGGAGGCTGGGATATAATGCAGTCAAAGAGGGCAGCACAAGCAACAATGTCAAGGGATGGATTTTGTGTTTCAGTTTAAGTGAATCCATTTGTTTTCTTTTTAATGGGAACAGCGCTGTGACTCTGCAAGAGTCAGAAATGAGCTCAGCAACTGGAAACTGAAAAGCAGAAATCCTAATGCTCCTGAGGCTGAACTTTGTGAGTGGCTGTTGTAATGGTTATTTTGGTGATCCAAGGGATGGCTCCGATTAGCCCTGCCTTGCCATCACTATACCTGTGCAGGGGACTTTAAATCCATCATCCATAGATTACACATCCCTTGAACAGGGTATGATGCTCGTTGCATCAATCTTACATTTGAGATTTCTTGGAAAAAATGGGGCATATAAAGGTCTACACATAGTGTTAGTCAGAACGCAGTGCAGAGATGCTCCCATGCTCTGTCCTTTGTACAGTAAACTTTCTAAAGGTGGCAATGTGAAGTAAGCTGAGAGGCAAGCGCTGAAAGCTGGAGGGAACCACATCATTACTTTGTGCTCCTGGCATTGCCCTTGCAGGCAGCCAGCACTGAGCTGGCTCACAGATCTTCCACCTCTCCTGCAGGTGTTTACAGGCTTCGTACCAACTGGAGCTTTAATAGCTACTCATTTCTACCCAGAAACTTCACAACTGAACCTCATGGACAAAAGGGTCTCCACTGACAAAGGAGTACCCCAAGCTCCAGATTCAATTTGGAACAATTCAAGGAGCCCTGGTTTCACATGGTAGTTTATATGCTGTTAGATTTTTCTCTGTCGCTTTCTACAGATTTCTGGAGTTTTGCATTGTAGAAAGAATGATGCTCCTTTTATTCTGAGGCATATTCAGTTTCATTGTTTTCCTGTTCAGTCTCTGTATCCTGTGGTGGCAAAACTTGGAGAGCCAGCTAACCAAGCTGGGAGAGTTTTCCAGAGTACTGTCGAGGGGATTATTTATGTCCATTACAAAAATAACTGGGTTTCTAAATATCCATCTTGTGGGGCACTCTTAGCTCAGTGTAACATTTTCATCATGAATAACCAATTTAAAAGCTCAACTGGCAAATCTGTGTTAAAATGCCCATTTGGGAGAACTGCAGGCATAGCTCTGTAGCGGATCTGCTGGCAAATTACACCCAAAAAATGAACTTTATATTTCAGAAAATAATATATTTTTGCATATTCTGAAAGTTACATCATTTCGTGTCTGGACCTGTTTCAACGTTTGATTTGAGTCTGAATTCTCAGCAGAGGTGCCAGCACAAATGCTATTTCACGTTTGTCCTGGCTGTCTCAAAATAAAGCTGTCTGGAGTCAGGTCTGGGGCCCTAGATCCATCTGCGCTGCTGCAGCCCTCCAACCACATGAGGATGGAGTGAATGTGACCTTTCTCAAGTGCTTCGATGTGAATCTGCAGGACAGGAAAGTCCCTCCCTGTATAAGTGAAGGGATTGGATTCGACACCTGACCACTGAAGTACAGGCTTTTGTGAACCAGCAGAGAGCATTTCCAGTTTGCTTTGAAGAGGCTAATGTACTTCAGCTGTTCCACGCCTATAGAGTCAGGACATTTATTTTGGTGCTTGGTCAGATGTAGGTTTTTAAGGTCAAAAACTAGCATGAATTTCAGTAAGGAATTTTTTCCTTAAAAACAATACGGTTGGGAATGTATGATTTTACTCAAAACTTAGACTGGAGGTTTGAGATGTTTAACCAGTTTCTCTTTCAGTATTTGCCCTTTACTCATCCTTCTGCCCATCCTACCCATCAGACGAGGGAAAGAGGTGCACCCACAGGAATTCTGGAAGGTAGCACCTATCCCTGCAGTACATGGGCTGTGGGATATGTCAACCCCACCCTGGCACCTCCCTGGGAATTGCTCACATGCCTTTCTGCACAGAGAGTCTGCTGGCCAAAGTCTTCCTTCCAAAAAGCCCTGAAAAGCCAGAGTAAATTTGTAATTCATGTTCTTGAGAGGCTTGGGGGTCACATGGAGTGTTCCAGTCAACGCAATTTTGGTTTTCCTTTTTAAAACATTCTTAAGGCATTCTGCAGTCAGCTGTGTGGCAGCCAGCAGCCCTTGCTTCCTTCCACATCAAAACATGTAGGAGCATCTATTTTAGTTGGTAGAAAACAAAAACACTATCTTGATTTTCCCTTTGATACCTCATATTTCCTACATGCTTTCCTCTCTGTTTATAGCATCTGACATAATTCTTTTGGTCAGATTTTATGCCTGAAGTCATTTAGGCCAATTTTAGCTTCTTTTTTTTTTTCTTCAGGGCTTTGACGTCTCAAGCAACTTAATCTAGGTCAGTAAAGTACCTGCTGTTGAAAGGAATTTTCTTGAGTAATGTTTTGATGTCAGGAGGGCCTTCCTCGGCATGTGCGCATCGGAGGTCACCCAGCGCATACAGTATGGAAAGGGCAAGCCACTACTTGTTAAATGTTGGTCAAAAAGCAGTCTGCAATGATGTATGTATATATATGCACATATTTAAAATTCTTCTAAAAGAAGGGCATTGTGATTTTCAAATGGGTGATGTAGTGTAAAAATTCCATTTATGTTTTCTTTGGGAAGAATGTGCATATGAAACATTTGGGTTCAGGATCACACTGCAAAAGTAGCAATTACACCAGTTTCAAATAATTCCCAAGCTAAATCTAGTTGCTGAGTTTACCACTGTGTGAGTCAAATGAGCTCATTTGTGAGAACAACCACAGCATTTGTCCCATCAATAGCTCATAGCAGGAACAAACCTGATGTGGCTAATATTGACACTGCTGACTTTTGCATCAAGTTCATACTTTCCAATTTCTTCTTTTTTATTACTTTAAGGTGCATTTTTTGAGGACCTTTATCATAACCCCCAAAAGCCAAACTGTTCCAGCCAGCAAGGGCAGCAGAACAGTTTTCTGCTCTGGCCTTTCATGACTGTGTCTCCTGGAAACACCTAATGAAGGTGCTAGGGCCAGGTAATTAGCTCTGTAGCTGAGGCAGAAATACCAGCTGCTGTGATTGTCGGAAAACTGAAGAAAAACACAAGATGTTGCATGAGCACCAGAACTCACAGGGATTTTTTTCTGGATTCAACTTTCGTGGTTGATTTAATTTTGTATCTAAAAAGGGGAAGCTCCAGATGAATTTTTTCCTGTTGTTGAGTTCAGGTGTTTGCAGGGACCTCTCTTCTGCCCAAAACTGAAGGAATTTAAATTACTGTTTATCTGGCCTCCTGTCAGATTTGATCAAGAAGGGTTCAAGCACAGCTGAGGTGGATCACAGGTATAAAGGTGGAAACTCAGAAAAATGTATAGCTCTTCATTTCCAAATGGCAAAAAAAGTGGGGATTGGCCAGTCTGTTCCCTAAATTTTTAGAAAAAAATACCATGGATTGTATTCATCTATTTCTTCTGTCCTTTCAAAAGATGAAGCAGAAGCCAATACTTCAGACTGGTTTGCAACATCCTCTGAAAAATCTAATTTGAATGACATTACTGGAAACCAAGGTGATTGTGTATGTGCTTATTTGGCTCATCACTGAGTAGTCTATCAGTAGTACACTAACAAGTAGTGATTTTTTTGCCCTTTCGAATTGACTTGCCTTAATTTGTTACATTTGGTTAACTGGTTTCTAACGGATTAAAATGTGACACAATGGTTCTCAAATTGTGCTCTGCAGAGCATTTTTTGATTGGCTAGATCGGACCCATGGTCATGAGATGCTGTTTTTCCCCATTTCCAGTTGAGAAGTTGTATTATGAGACTCTAAAAATATATTCACATGTTTTCATTAAATTGTTTCTCCATGGTAGCAATTGTTATAGTTGCTGTGTTCATGCCTTTGATCGTTATTGGGAGGAGTGTTTCCTCTTGTGATTGGAATAGATGAAGAACGGATCCAATCTAAATAAGTGTTTGCACGAGGGATGTATTTTTTGTGGGGGAGAGAGAAATCTATTTGCATGTGTATTAAGGGGAACACGCCTCACAAATGGTTTTTTGCCTTTTCTTCCTTCTGTGAATTTCTAAAGTAGAAAGATTTACTTAATTGATTTATTTTAAAACTTATGAAAGTGAAAGGTGTGGGATTTATCTCTGAGAAGTCTTACAGATCTGCATAAAATGTTTTGGTAAGCAAAGAATAACTTAAATTGCAACTGTTGCATTTCAGCAAAGATCTTTCTTATTCCAACATTTCTTCAGGCATCTGGATTATACAGGAGGTTGTCAAAACAAAGCTTTGAAAACCCAGAGTAAAACACCTTTCCTTCTGCTTGCTCAGCTTTCCTCTGTTAAGAAGTGAGATGAGAGATCACCGTTCAGTGAGTTTCTCTGTTGTTACCATCTTTCGAGACAGGATAAAAAAACTCCATCAAAAGAAACTAAGGAAAATGTACATTAAATAAACATGTACATATGTAAATACAGGAATGTTTCCTATCACAGCTTTAATAAATGAAAAAGGCTAAATTAGGTGACTTTTTTTTTTCCCACTGCCACTTTCAGAGTTCAATTTTAAGGCATAAATTTGATCCTGAATATGTCTCAGAAGCACTTTTTTAACTAGGACTGATCAAAAACTGATTTACTCGCCCTGAAACCTTTCTGAAATGTGTTAAAAAAAAAAACCAACAAAACCCTCCAAATAGCCAAATAGAAAAATTCAAGTGCTCTCCCCCAAAATTATGTATCTGAGAATAAAACATAAACTTATAAAATGGAAGGAAATTGAGATATCTTCACACATAAGCACTTTAAATTGAGTAATTTTTACTAATATAATTCAATTAAATACCTAAATAAGAAGAATTTAATTTTAGTTTGGAAATAGATATTTTTTCATTTTATGCTGGGTGCAAGAACACCTCACTTAGGTCTTCACAGCGTGTTTGCAATGATAGTTGGTGCTCCCTGGAGTTGGTTACCTGAGCTGAAATCTTTGTTAATCAAGGAAGAGGCTCAATCAAAGAAGAAGCAGAATTATCTAGGATTTATTTCTTAGCCTTGCTCTTTTCTGGGGGTTAAAAGTGAACCTTTCTTCTCTTTACAGCTGTAAACATTGCAGTCCACACAAAGAGAAATCTATTTGAAAGTGGCTGAACAAAGTCAAGAAGGTAAATTAGAATCATCTGCTTTCCAAAAACTTTCTTGTCTCCGTGAAACAATGCTCTCTCCTGCCTCCCAGGCTGTGACTAATTCTGTAACAGTCCCTTTGTTCCAAACAAAACTCTCATGTAGGCTGACCATATTTTAATGAACAAACGCAGTGAAGATTGACTTTACAGGATTTTTTCCCCTCTGTACTTCAGTGGCAGTAAGTGTGCAAGAGACGGAAAAGGGAGGACACTGATCTGGATATAGATTTTGAAGGATGGCACGAGGGATTTTTTACAGCTGTGTGATTTTGATGTAGCTGTGGGTCATGGCATGCATACAGTTAATTTGGGTTCATAACAAGCGATGTTTAGCACCAGCAAATATGTTGGAGGCCTCTGTGAGGAAACGTATTCTGAGGGCTGAGGATGTTCCTTAGAAAACCATCATGTCCCTACCTCAGGGAGAGGCAAAATGATGGGACTAGCTCCAGAATGGTGGAAATGGAGAGCTGGGAGTCTGTCACAGCCCTTCCTTGGGGGCCACAAGACCAGGAGTGTTCCCACAGTGTTGTGGATCTTCCTTGGGAGGGACGGAGAAAGACATTAGTTTTTGAGCTGTCTGCAGCTTGAAATCAGGTGGATTTCTGCCTGGTTGGAACAGCCTGGTCAGAGGAAAGGGTTAAAAGGAGGGCAGAATGGTCAAACCTGCGAAGAACCTACATCATTTAAATCCTTGTCATGAAAAGTTTGATATCCTTGCATAGTTTAACAGTGAGCTCTACTTTGATGTTTGAAAGCTCTAATCTCCCTTTGGAAGTGCACGTCAGGCACTGTCAAACCTTATCCCAGACACTTTTTAGAGGGAAACCAGCTCTTATGACACTGGAACCGGCTGCTGAAAGGGAAGTGACATTTACTTGAAAGAATTGCAGCATGTTGGCCACCTCAAATTCTCAGATTTGACACCTTTTTAGGCCGATTTAGCCCAAAGTAACTCAACCTGCTTTTCTAGTGACTCTATTTGCAGCCCCAAGACCTGTTCTTCCAATTTGCCTTTCCGAAAATTAGGCAATCCCTTGAATCACTGGTGGTCATGAAGACTTATGTCTTCTGTATGACCTCCTTTATCATGAAAAATAACAAGGCAGTTGTAATTTGAGCTACAGGAATAAATCCAGAATAGCTCTTTTGATGTCAGCAGTTACCTAAATATTGTCAAAATGAGAAGGACCAAAAAAGGCCACCTCCATCTTTTTCTTTTTAACCTTTTTTTTATTGATGGGACACCTTGTTAATTTGAGACCCGTTTGGCCAACCCAAGTGCCAGAGTGTCATGCAGTTCTTGGTAGCTTGACTGCAGGGGCACTTTATGGGGAATTATGAAGAATGCACTGTTTTTTCCCTTTTTGGACACCAGTGGCCTACGTAACAATGAGCAGACATAACAAGGAATCTGGTTTTGGCCAAAGTTTTGGTGGTTCCCTTGCTGCAGGGGGAGTTGGCTGGGGATCCACCATCCCAACCACTGCTCAAGCAACAAACCCATCAGCACAGAGGTTCTCATGGCAAAGGCTGGAGCCAGGAGGCTGTGCACCATGAGCCTGGTATCTATGGGTGCGTGTGACATGCTCGGGGCGCTCACAGTGCTTTAGCAATGTCGTGAAACAATTGGAATCTGCTGACCTGATGTGTCAGTGATGTAAAATCCATGTTGCTAAATGCTGCCTAATAGCTGGGGTAATAAAAACCAAAGCTCAGATGGCACAGGGAGTTCCCTGCTGACTGGCGCCTCTTGAAGCCAGCAGTGCTTGGGAGTGGGCAAACCCAGGAGCTGGGCTGGGCATTTGGTTTCCTCTTAGATCTGGTTGTTTCCTGCTGTTGCTTGACCAGCAGACCTCTGACCAATGTCTGCAGCTGTGTCCATGTGTTTGGAGTCTGTGGCCAGCCCAGACTTCTTTCTTCCACTCCCTTTAAGAAATCTGTGACTTTTCTTTGGCTGGAGGTTCCTGGGCTGTGAGACTCCTCACACTTCTGTAAAGACAAAGAGCTGCTTCTGCAGCCACATCTGGTCTCCAAAACCAGGGCTCCTTCTCAGTAACTCCTGCATTGTTTCCCTGTCAGCTGTCGGGGGCAGAGCTGGGATCAATGGGTGCAATGGAGCAGCATTTCAGGAAAACATAGATCCTGTTTATGTGGGCAAAAAGTGCAGTGTTTCTGCCTGAAAACCTTAAATGGTTGAAGCTGCAACCTGAATTCAAGTGATTTTAAGAAGCTGTGGCAATTTAAAAGGGATTCCAATCAACTCAAGCTAATTCCTCTGATCTTCTTCAATTGAAAATGCTTGGTTTAATTCCTGTGAACAGGATCCAAGATCCCTTATATGAAGAAAGTGTCGGGGGGGGGGGGGGGCGGGGGGGGATGAAAGGGAAGTAAAATCTGAAATATTCATATAATCTTATATCATTAGAAATCCTCATGAAGACAATTATTCCAGTAGTACTGACATTAACATGTAAGCAATGATCCTACAGTACTTTTTTTCTCATAGTCGTTTCTTGATTCTGCTCAGGCTGATTCTAGTTTGTTAGCTGAGGAATGTCAAAGACGAGAGAAGAAACCTGCATATGTCTTTCACTGCCCCATACACGTTTTCTTGTTCACTAGCTAACCTCCCAAGCTTTGTGTTCATTCGTTTGTTTTTATTAGCTATTTGCATTTGTATCTCATAGTGCTTTAAAACTATACAAGCTAAAGGTTCAAATACTCAGAACAGTTTAAGGATCTTTGATTTGCTGGTTGTCTTACTGCAGCTTCAGCTGTGAGAGCATTACAGGAGTAAACATGTTAGCAGCCCATCGAACTTGTGAGGCAGTATCTTATAATGTCAGCACTGCTATTGGCTGCGCAAACCCAAATGGCTTCTTCAATAACATTTCTGACAAGAAAAATCACTCACACAAACGTAGTTGATATGCTTTGAATTTAATATCTTGTCCCTCGGACATAGTGCCTGAGGCTTGAAACACAAACAAATCAGCCCTTCATAAGGAGCTGCTTATGCGCTAAATCCTTCTTTTCCTTGGCTTCGACAAACATCAACAAAAGTCTTGGCAATAAAGTGCAAGAGATTACATGTTATATATGGGCGGCAAGCATCTAATGCAGCTGAGGGAGGGACCATGTCTATTCCTGATGAAAGCAGAACGCTAAGTGTTATGCAATTAGTCTTGTGAAATGCACCCAGCACGAGCGTGATGGTCAAAACTAATATCGATGCTCACGGGTGTCTTGTCAGGGCTTGGGGAATGCAAACCTCAGTGGGTGCATAAATTGGTGGGCAAATGTTATACCTTGATTGGACCTTCTTCTGAGACATGATCTGCTCATTTCAGTACTCCTTTGGTGCCCCTTTCCCTTGTTCTCAGCTGTTTATGGCTCAGGCGTAAAAAATGTTGGTTGAAAAGGGCAAAGGCTTAACTGAAAACCCAAAATAGTTAATTGAAAATAATATCATATTTTTACATTCTGGAATGCCTCTCTAAGGCCAGTAATTGCTGTTTATTTTAGTGGCTAATGTATATGTTTAGAGTGATTATTTTTTTTCACATTGCAAGTAGGACATCACTTATACTTAAGTTGCTCGTCTTACTTTTCAGACCAATAAAACTCCATAGATGAAAGCTTGTGTCATGTAAAAGAACTGTTGAAAAAGTGTTTCTATGGACATAAAATCTGACATGATGATAATCTGAAAATGCTCACTCCCCAAAGATGACAAAACTCCAGCAACTTCAAAGCAAAGGAAGAATTGCCAGAGGGGAAATTGTAATTGAAATTAGATAACCTGTATGAAAAGCATCCAATTTGTAGTCTATAAAAGCTTTTGAGATCCACAGTTCTTCAGCCCCAGGACCATAGCTGTAATAATTATCTCAAGACTTTCACAGTGGAATCAAAACATGTTAATTTGTTAATGAGTCAGTATGTAACATTAAGGAAAAGATTCTAATAAGGGAATACAAACATAAAGACTGCATTTCTATTTTTAACCAAATGCACCATTTAAGTCATGTCAAAGCTTTGGTCCCTGTGAAAGTACCCCATCCCTTCCTGAGAAAGTGGTTTTGAATGGAGTGAATTGGCCTCTTCCGCACTTGATCTTAGTGAAAAGACCAAGTGAGTCAATGAACTGTGCAGATGGTGTGGTTTCAACTCAAGCTGTTTCTGCAGGGCTACCCATCTTCTGTAATACCTGTGCTGGGAGCAGTGATCACCTCACACACCTCCCATCCCAGCTGAGATCCCTTGACCCACTTCTGAGCCCCACTACCATATAACTTTCAAGTGGTAAAGTATGTTAAATAAGCAACGCAAACTCTTTAGGCTCTCCTCTGAGGTGAGATCTCAAAAAGAAGAAAGGAACCTTGAACCCATCCAAGAAGGTAGATTTCTTCTTGTTTCCCTACTTCCCAGCAGAGTTTTTCATCCACCCTCTGGATTGCAGCAGCTAATCCATAAATCTGGCCCTTCCCCAAAGCGACCATACTGATGGTGGCTGTTCTCCCAGCAGGGCAGAGATGGAGGCTTTCCTGTTACTGTGCCAACACAGAGCAGCAAAAATATTATTTCCAGCTAATTATTGTATGCCTCAGATTAGGAGAGGGTTAAGGACTTCTTTGAGAGTTTGGGTTTCTCATGGGTTCAGCAGCAGCAGTCATTTTTCTCCTTCTTGGTAGCTGGTGCAGCGCTGTGTTTTTGATTTTGGGCCTGGGAACAGCGCTGATAACACCAGTGTTTCGGTTACTGCTTAGTGATGTTTTGGTCTGGCCAAGGACTTTCTGAGTTTCATGCTCTGGCAGGGAGGAGGGGAAGCTGGGAGGAAGCAGAGACAGGACACCTGACCCAAACTGACCAAAGAGGTTATTCCATACCACAGCACGTCATGCCCAGGATGTAACGCAGAGAGCAGAGGCCCAGAAGGGTGGGGGGTGCACTGCTTGGTCGGGCTGGGTGAGCAATTGTATTCTTTCCTTGTATTTCTCTTGTCATTATTATTATTATTGGTGGTCGCAGTAGTGATTTGTGTTATACTTTAGTTACTGAACTGTTCTTATCTCAACCTGTGGGAGTTGCATTCTTTTCAATTCTCCTCCCCATCCACCCGGGAGCGGGGGGAAGAAAGAGGAGGAAGTGAGTGAGAGAGAGACTGTGTGAGTTATAGAGGCTTAAACCACGACAGGGTTGTTGTGGGGTTATAGGGCAGAAGTGCAATGGGGACAGATGGCCAATGGAAAGAAAAGCCCAAAGAGAAACATGAATAGGAAAGAGGAGGGGCAAGAAAGATGGGAAGATGAAGACTTGGAAATGAGGAAAGGAAAAACTGCATGCAAAAAGGAAAAGTAAGGCAGTGGGGAAGACAGAATACCCATGGTATTTACATGGATTGGGACTTCTTAATACAAAAGAACTTGAGACCCAGGTCAAATAAATCTTATTTCTTTCTTCCTCCATTGTGCTGTGGCAGTCACCCTTAAAATAAGAAGAGTTTAAGGTCTGAAGATAGGAATACTGTGAAATAGTGCAGAACTCAGAGAAGTTTTAAGGCCAAAATAGCTCTTTCCATCACTCGTTTGCCAAGTGTGCCATCACTAGATCTAGGAAAACCCCGACAGAATTTCTAGGAGAATGTCTCCTCAACCGGCATGTTACCTGCAGCACTAGTAGCCCCAAGGAAACCCTGTAGTGTGATGGCAGGATGGCTTACCTGGAAATTAAGGCCTCTGGGAGAACAAACTGATCTGCCAATGCCTAAAAGCATCTGAGTCGATTTTCTACTATTTTTTGCCAAATCTTTTCCCTTTTCTATGGTCAGTAAAATTTGGGATATCAAGGTGCATTCAAATCTACCTTCATCTCACTCATCTGTGCTCTTTCCGGGTCTGTCCTTTAGATCAAATCCTATTTGCGGCTCTGTCCTCATTCAGCAGCTTGTAATTTTGCTTTCTGAATGAGCTGCAGGGAGCTATATAGTGTTCACACACAAAAGTGTGTACTACACCGTTGCAAGTGAAAGCAGTATAGGTACCCACCACAATTCACTAAGGAGCTGGCAGACCAGAGAGGTTAAAAGAAGGGCTGGGGAGAAGAGTAAGAATAGCAAGGGTGTAAGTAGTGACCTTCTGGGTCTGAATCTTGTGATCACCCAGAGCAGACTTCTCTTTAACCTGGGATTAAAAAAAGGCTAATGTACAAGGTTACTTCCCAAGTGAGCCATTTCATTACCTTTCATAACTTCACAATGTGATAACAATCAGTAGGACTCGATTCGATCTTTTCCAGCTAAGAAAACAGGGAGGAGGTAATTGTTTTCTCTGCCTTCCTCCAGGTGACTTGGTAATCCAATGTGTTGTACCTGACAGTGGGGAAATGCTGCACATCTTCCTAAACACTCTTACACGTGACCTATGCTTGCAAGCACCTATAGTGATAAAATATTCATTATATCATGTTTGCTTAAGGCAAAAATATACTGGTGATCTGATTTAATGCATGAAGTTATCACATGCTGGTCTCTATTTATGGGAGTAGCGTCTCCAGGTACTGCTATTATTAGCACTGTTGTGAAGGCTATTTGTGCTTTCTTGCAACATGTTTCATTTAATCTAACATCCCAAGGCACTTTATGAAAAAGGTTGTTCCATATCAGTAGTGCCAGATGTAAGTGAATGCTCTTTCAGCCAGGCATTTACCTTCATAGAATCATAGAATAGTTAGGGTTGGAAAGGACCTTAAGATCATCAAGTTCCAACTCCCCTGTCATGGGCAGGGACACCTCCCACTAAACCATGCCAGCCAAGGCTTTGTCCAACCTGGCCTTGAACACCACCAGCGATGGAGCATTCACAACTTCCCTGGGCAACGCATTCCAGTGCCTCACCACCCTCACAGTAAAGAATTTCTTCCTCATATCCAATCTAAAATTCCCCTGTTTAAGTTTGAACCCGTTACCCCTTGTCCTATCACTACAGTCCCTAATGAATAGGCCCTCCCCAGCACCCCTATAGGCTCCCTTCAGATACTGGAAGGCTGCTATGAGGTCTCCACACAGCCTTCTCTTCTCCGGGCTGAACAGCCCCAACTTTCTCAGCCTATCTTCATACGGGAGGTGCTCCAGTCCCCTGATCATCCTCGTGGCCCTCCTCTGGACTTGTTCCAACAGTTCCATGTCCTTTTTATGTTGAGGACACCAGAACTGCACACAAGACTCCAAGTGAGGTCTCACGAGAGCAGAGTAGAGGGGCAGGATCACTTCTCTCGACCTGCTGGTCACACTCCTTTTGATGCAGCCCAGGATACGGTTGGCTTTCTGGGCTGCAAGCGCACACTGCTGGCTCATGTTCATTTTCTCATCAACCAACACCCCCAAGTCCTTCTCCTTCACCTGGGATCTGCAGGCTGCTGGCTACTGCATGGACCCAGAAAGCAAAGGAGTGAACTGCCAGGTTCTTTACCTTTCTGAATCTTATATAAGGAAGACGTTTCATGCCTTCCATGAGTTCTCCCATTGTCAGGCTGTGAGTGACTCAGGTGGAGCATAAAAACTTTTTGAACTCACTGCTGGATACAGGCCAAGCACAGCAGTTTGGTTATCAGGCAGCCCAAAGCAGGTCAGAAGAATTGCTGGACACCCATAGGTTATGGCCACGCACAGGCTGGTGAGATCCCCTTCTGTCTGGTCTAACTGGGATGCTATGGATGGCTGGATCCCAACTCCACACCAGACCTTGACTTTTGAGTGTCCACGCATTCTGCTTTCCAAACAAGGGAAATACAGATATGCACTCTAGATGGGAGATCAGGGTGGGGGACTCAGCTCATTTAAAATGGAAACAACATAATCATATCTGTGTAACTAGTTGCAGTGGATTTATTCACAGAGCAGGATGGGAGATAGAAATTGGGGCTTCTCAAGGGTTCTGTCTTTTGGAGGATTTTCATCTATCAAGTCAAGCAACTTGGTTTAGCATGAGGTGTTCCTGTCCATGGCAGGAAATAGATGATCTTAAGGTCCTTTCCAACCCCAACCATTCTGTGGTTCTGTGATACTAAGTCCCCCCTTGACGGTGCACAGTAGCTGGCATGACTTTGATGCATGGGAAAAGGCCATGAAGCACCACTGTCAGTGTATAAATTGCCGAGGAACTATGAGAACAGAGGCCATCAAGTGAGTTCTCCCACGCAGTAAATGCCATGGATAAATATAATCAATTATAACAATGTGTGCCAGAAACTTAAATATCCTGGTCAAGACTTTCATTCAGAAAATAGGGACAGTAATACATACCTGCTTCAAAGAGGGTGATTTTAATTATGCCTAATGAGGGACAAATATGTCTCCTTTTTTATTTGTCATTCTGCTCTGGCCTGGAAAGAGGTAATTCTACCGGGCTTTATTATCAGCCTTCCCGTTGCTCTACATAGAATGTGGAGGGTCGTACCAATCCCCTGAATCATTCACTCAGCAGCATTGTTTCGGTTTGGTTTAGGATGTTTCTCCAATTCAAGTTGAGGCTGGTTTGATGTTTTGCTGTTCAAAGTTATTCACCACCCAGCCCTTTTGTGGCTCCATGGAGTTCAGAAGTTGGCGCTGGAGCCATGTGCTGTATCTGAGCATTCACAATAGCAGCCAAAAAAATTAATCTTTTCCAAAGATGCAACGTGGAAGACTATTGCACCTTCTATTTTTATGGAAGTGTTTTTGCTTTATTTCACACTTGAATTCTAGACTTCATTCTGTGCCATTTCCCTGCCTTGAATACTGAATAAATCCTTACACGCTCAAGCTACAATACCTCCTAATTGTAGTCCTGTAAACCAGGACAATATGCCAATCTAGGATTTTCTGTGAACAAATCTAAACTGACCTGCAGCCTTACCAGCATTCTCGGTTTATGGTATTTTTTATTTGAAGGTCATACCGCAGATTCCTGACCTTTTAATTAAAAGAACAGAAGCAGAAATGTGGAGCTATCTCATGTCCCACACTGTCAGGGCTGTTGGAATTAGAGAACAGTGATAAATAGCATTGATTCTTTTATGGCGGTGTCCATTTGCGAATGCTCATTAACCACACAAACTTTCCCAGACAAACAAAAAGGTAAATTACATTATACCTTCTTCACACCTAGGTAAGTAGCTGAACTAGACGCAAATCCAAGGAATACTTCCTCTGGGCTCTCTATAATTGTAGCAGTCTCCCACTGTTACATCTAAGCACAAAACACAGACCTAGAATTCATTCCTACTTGATGTTAACATTTCCTCCCTCACAAACCAGAGTTAGCTCTGGCCCCAAACAATTGCTGCACAAGCATTGACGCAAGTACTTACAGTCATATTTGCAGTGGGTGTGCAGGAAAACACAAGTGTTAGGTGAATCTTTCTTATTCCACTAAGCAAGAACAAAAACCCTTTTGCCTTTTCTTAGCCATGGCAGGACTCCTAATGTAAAATCAGATACTAGCCATAGTTTGTAACTAACACAGGATTCAGCTGAAGTCCACTGCTGGCTGAAGGCATGATACTGCTGTAGTGGGCTCCAAAGCCTTTTATATTGGCTGTGAGCCACAAGATTAGCTTGGTAGGAGCTAAAATAAGAAAGTCATTGTAATAGTGAGGTTGCTCATGGCCTGGACAATATGAAGCACCATTGGTGGGATGTTTGGCTCCCTGCTCCACAGCATGGCATCCCTCCAACAGGGCCTGGAGAAAGGAGGAGGCAGTACAATGCCAGAAAAGGTCTAGCAGTACCCAGGGCTGCTGGCAATCCTTGCTGCTCTCTGGTGGGCATCCACCCAAAACAGCACCAGAGAATACCTGAACCCCACCATTCCTGACCCACCATCTCCCAGCATGGGCCAGGGCAACTGGAATCCCCTTTCTGATGACTGGAGCAGTACAAACATTGGTGGAATCTCTCTCCTTGTGAATCACCAAAAATGGAAAATAATAATCTAAAAGATACCATCAGTCTACAAACCAGAAAAACTTTGTCAGCACAAGAATAAGACATTCTCCTTAATCCCATCCTTGCTGAAAGAAGTTTATTCAAGTATTTATCTAACCTTGTATTTAACCAGGAAATCCAGCTGAGTTAATCACTTTCTGCCAAAGAAGTATTTGGGTGCTCATCTGCCATGACATTTTGAGTGATTCTGTACACTGTGGCCATTCTTTTAATGGTTTAATCACACGCAGAAAGAGCCACATATTTTTCAATGATGTTTCCTTCAGAAAATCAAAGAGCATTGTTATCAGAGAAGACATAAGAAAATGTTGTGCATTATTTGTAGAGGTGGCGCCTCCAGATGAGAGGCCAAGGGTTCTGCCTCACATGCTTTGTATGGACCTTTTCTTCTGCTGTTCACGCTATTTCATTTTGCATGTTACATGTCCAGCCTCCACTCATGCTCTTTTCTACTGGTATTTCAAACAAGAATCTCCTTCTTGTGTAAGAGTTTGATGGCTTGGTTACCTCTAGCATTATCCCATCTCAGAAACAATATAATACTGTGCTTTGCTGTGCATCTTCCCATAAACAGTAAGATATTCTCTCTACACAGACACACATGTGCTTCCACACGCTGTGATGAGCTTATGGGTAGAAAGACATAAGAGAGAATGAAGAAGTTATGCTTTTCACAGAGAGGAAATTATATAGATAACAGCAATCCTGGGAACACTAGATCAGTAGTTACCCTGAATAGGGTCTCACCCAAAATAAGTCTCAAGTTGCTTATGGAACTGCCACCCCCATGTCTAACACCAGAGAGGGCAGCACGTGCCTGTTTCCCTGCAGGTGAAATGGTGGCGATTGAACCAGTTTCATTCAAGACCACTGGATGAATAGTCTATGTATATCTGCTCCTGATGCTGGTGCTGATCCTACCATGCACCTGCAATGGGAGCAAAACCAGCCCCAAGTGGCCCTTGGATTTCATCACCTCATCCCACCTCTGCCTGTGCAGGACTCATATATTAAGATCATTGAAAATGAAGAAAAAGAAAAATGCGGACACTCGAGTCCCACACCCCCCTCCTTGTCCCTTGAAAGAAGAATTCAACAAAAATAATTACCAAATAATTAGCTGCTACCACCCTCTCCATTGTCCCCTTCAAATCACTGCCATGCTGAGTCACGCTATGGCCAGGGCCTTGCAAGCTCCAGGGGTCACTGATGTCCCAAGGCAGTTCAGAGCGGGTCCACATGGACTTCCCCAAACCACCCCGGAGCCACTCGCATACACCAGGTACACCCATCCAGAGCGGCTCGGAGCTGCTTCGGTTTCCCCTTAGACACCAGTGGGAACGAGAGGGCTCACAGCAAGATCTCTGCACTCTGAGCACCTTCCAGGATCGGGCCTCGAGTGACAAAGTCATGCAGATGTGGCCACAGTCAAATAGGAACCAGCTGAATGCTGCAACTGGGCACATTGTCTTCAGATCAGGCCCTGGAAGAATTAAAACCAAGTGTGTGATCTGAGCATGATGAAATGAACTCCAAATGAAATTAGAGTTAGCTCTCTCCTTAGCAGGGAGCACAGGATCAGACTGTTAGGTTTTAATAAAGTGTGGCCAGTGTTTTAATAAAGTGTGGCTAGTATATTATACAACATGCTTTTACAATTACTGCAGGAACAAGGACAGGAACTTCATTAACACTTTACAGGGGAAAGAAAGCTGTGCTACAGGCAAGTGATATATTGCTATTGTGACAGTAGGTGTCCTGCATTTAAGAAAACAAGGAAAAAATCTGGAGAAGGGAGTAATTACACTGTCAGCAAATGTGTTTGTCTTAGCAATGAACTATTCCCTTCCAAGTCCCACAGCCGCCGGGAGCCTGCATCGCAACATGGCAAATTTCTAGGACAGAAGGTGACTCCATAAACACAGCAAGAGATGTAATGTGAGAGACAGAACTCCTGAAGGAAGAAAAACCACATGCAGAATCGTTTACAAAACGTGTTTTCCAGGCGGCTGCCACAGCCATTGGCAGGATTACAGTTACTGCTTTTAAAGTGGAGGTTAACTGCTTTGATAAAGCACAGGTGAGGTGTATCTTGTGAGCTGCATGTCAGGCAGGATTAGCTCCTTGGCAAATTATCAAAGCCAACTGATAGCAAAACAAGTTGGGACTCTCCTACAGTGGCAGTTTAAAACTAGGTGTAACTTCACCTAAAACAAATGAATACAGCGGGGGTGTAAGGGGACTACCTAACTAATTAACCCCTTCATTAACTCCCAGGCAGATTACAGCGTTTTGTAGAAATCAAGAAGGTCTCAAGAAACCCAAGACAGTTTTGAGTAAGTTTGAGTGAAATTCACTCCCTGGCAGAATTCTTTCTGTGTAGTTTGGGGGTTCAGTTCAGGGTGTTAGGAGGAAGGGAGGAGACCATGGGGTGAAATGCTTCCCTAAGCCTTCTCATGCCTGTTGATGCTCAGCTCAGCCCATTGAAGGAGCAAGCTCACAGTAAAACACACACAGTGCTCCTCAGAGTAGCAAAAAGCTGCGCTGCAGTTTGGAAGGAGCAGCTCTAAGCATCCACTGAGGATGTAAAACCACCCATTGAATCACTGTACAGAGTTCTGAGATTTTTATACTGTTTTGATTTAGAGCAGCTGAGGCACTGCAGGAGAAATCCACGTATAAGGAATTAATTCCATCAACTAGCTGATGCAATAGATATCTATAATGTCTTAAATAGCATAGATAATCATGCACAGATTATCAGAAATGCTGGCTTTTATGTGTCCCAGCAATTCCTAATTTTGCAGCAGGAAACACAAACAGTTGCATATGCTCGCAGTGTGCACACGTCTTCAGTTGGAGTCCCAGCCTCCCCAACAAGATCATGCAGTTTGTGGAAACTCTGATAGTAACCAGTTTTGTAGCACTGCATATGGGAAAACCAGTCATGCAGAACTGGATGTTGGGCTGAAAATGTGGCTTGTTGGGGATAATGAAAGAGACAGGAGGCAATTAAAAGGGAGAAAAGTGACAATCTGACAACATGCACAATTAATATAATCAGATCCCACATTCACTTCATAAGTAGTAAATCAAAGCATAAGTAGGAATGATATGAACTTTTAATATGAAAAACTATTCCCATAATATGCAAAGTCAGGGAATACTAGTAAATTTTTGTCTGTTGCTGATCATTAACTGATTTAGGATAGACCTTGTTGAGTGATTACGTTTAATGACAGCTTGTCCATACAGGCTGCTATCAGATGTCATTTTACACAATTTTAAGCCAGATATAATGGGTTAGATGTACATATTAACTTTCTGTAATACTGTAGTGGCTTTTTATGGGAGAGGGGTGGGAAAATTCAAAACTGATTGTTGTGTGGCTTCCTTTCAGTGAGTTGTATTTGATCTAATTTGATTTATAGCTGCACATTTTGAATGAGCAGAAATGTCTCGAGGGCAAAAAAAAGACTTGTTATAGTAAATGTTCACATTAATGTATTTTCACTGGCTTGCTTGGTGGGCTTCATAGTTGGCTGTATTCATTCCTGCTTGGAAGTCTTCTATATTAAAAAAAGCTACTCTATCTTTTTGCTCTGTCTTGTAGGGATGTAATAAGCTTCCCACACCCTCTGCAAGAGGTGATTGTGTAACTAATCCATGCTGGCATAACAGTGTCTTCACCTAAATTACTAATATTGCTAAACATAAAAGCAGGACAAAGGCAGATGTCTATTTTTGTGAGTGAAGCACAGCTGTAACTCACAGACAGTTGTTCCCAGGTGGTCCCAGAGGATGAATATCTTGAACCTCAAAGAGAAGTGAGTACAGAGGTTGGAAGTTCCACTGCTTTTTAGAGAAGTGTATAAAAGTTTGGGTGCTGATATTACTTGAAGGCATAAAACCACAAACAGTTTTCCCAATTGCTCAAGAGCTGCTGAGTCCCCAGTGAAACCCAGCTTAGTCTTTAATGTAGTGCCATGGTTTTTCTTCATCTGTGGGACATGGGGAGATGAACTAGCACCTTTTCTGTCACACTCTTTCTAAGAAAGGCATACACACTTAAAAAGGCATGAGAAAATGCATAAACTGCTATGTATCTGAACTACCCACATTGCGGTGCGAGGACTCAAGGTTCTGCTGCCGTTTAAACGCAGAATTAGAAAATTAGTATTCTTTGGGTTGACTTTTGTCCCTGACTTTCTGCATAATGGTTGGAAAGGGCCCCTTTGCAGTGAATTGTTACATAAATCCTTGCTCCAGGAGCAGTTTCTTTTAGGAATTTATTAGCATCTGCACTAATAAATACAGGATCCAGACTGTACCACAGCTTTGGGTACTCTACCTCTGCAGCTCTGTATTATGTGATTGTAGGGCCATGTACTGTTTCTGATACCAGCTGGACAGCAGGTTCTTCATATCAGCTGTCGAGTGATTCACACCATTTACTATGTTGGGTACTGATTGGCTCCTGCTCAATCTGTCCTTTAAACAGCATTGCTGACTGGCATCAGGGAGTCTCTGCATTGCCTGGAAACAGGGCAGATCAACTAAATTTTCCTGAAAGCATGGAGAGGGACAGGACATAAATCTCAGCACCTGAAAACAATAATCCACTCATTATAAATCCATCCTTTTTTTAGGTAGGTCTTAAGTTCAAAGTGGGGCTTTCCTTCTTTATTTAACTCAGGTAAGTATTATTCACTAGAACTGAAAAAAACAAAACCCACTTGTTTTTATTTGGCACTGTCTCTTCACTTCATTCTGTATGTGCACAGTTTCACTGGTGCTGTGTGATTGCAGTGGCCTTACTGAGGGACATCTCAGACATAGACTTTTCATGCTTCATAGTACGAATTTGTCTTTGTTTACAAATGTTTTCTGGGTTTGCCTTGATGCTGAGCTTCATTGGGTCAGCCCCACTTTTGCTCTATAGGTTACGTGGATGGGGCTCCTTCTCTCAAACAGTGATGTGGCATCTGTGTGGGCAACACGCAGACAACTCTACAGTGGTTGTTGCTGACAGTCTGGAGTAATACCTCCTAAATTAGGTTTTGACATGTTAAGTGTTAGCCATGGAGGTAATTTGTTCTGCTGACACTGGTTTAGATATTAATTGTGTTTGCTATTCACTATGAAATCTTTATGAGAAAAAAATGAGAATTTACATAAAGTTAGAGGAATAGGCATATATTTCAACATAAAAGGATGGGAAGCTGAGAAAATAAGGTAATGCATTCTGATATTCTCTTGACTTGTTTGGTAAGGTTTATGGTGGAATGTCTCCCATACAGCAGAAGTTCATGGTGTATTTCAGTATGGCCTGGGTGTATCTCTAGAACAGTCTGAATGAGGACAGCTCTAAATCTGTGGGAACTTCAGATTTCAATTTCCATCTAGTTGTGAAGGTTAATTTTCTCAGCTGTATTTGCATCCTGAGATATACAGAATAGAGAAAAAACAGACATTTGGTATTCAGAGAGGTGAATGTCATTTGCATTCACATCTCCAGCGACTGCTCATGTCACCTGCTGGTGCTCAGCAATGCTGCACGTACAGGCTTGGCTCTGTGTGTGTCACCCACATCTTGCAGAGCGCCTCTGCCTTTTCTCACATGCATGCTTGTTAGGGAACCTCTCTTATTATCTGGGCTATAATCCCTCCCTGGGGGGAAGCCTTGTGCACAAAATTAACTTCATTTGGCCGCAGAAACTCCCTGTGCCTTTGGCATCTAAGTCTTTATACATAAGGAAAGATCAGCTAAGGCAAAGCTACATTTTTAAGACCCAGTAGAAAACGTCTCACACCAGACTGGACTGGAGGTCATTGCTGAGCTAAACTCAGCCCCTGCTTGGTTTAGAAGAAAACTGCTTTATTTTTTTTTATCCCCTTTGAAAAGCCATTTGAAGCTTGATCTGCCTTTATTGACTGAGCTGACCAATGTGCAGGAAGGATGAGCTGAGCCTGCTCAGGTTTGGAGATAGACTGCAGTCAAGTCTACGCCTGGCATATCCTCTGCATCACACTTTGCAGCACAAAGGGTGTGAAAATTTTCCACATTTCCCATATTTTTTTAGCCTTTCCTTCTTTTGTTCCTCTCCTTTCTTTCCTTTTGGACAGGTAATTACATCTGATATTTTGAGAAGTAAATGTTTTTTGACAAAAAAAATAATTTTGCAGAAAGTGCCAGATTTTTTTTTTTTTTTTTTAAACCCACTGTTTTTCATGGAAAAAAAATTGAAACAATTCAGCTGGGGGAGGATAAAAGAAAAAAAAATGAAGAAAGATTCAGCCCAAAGCCTCTGAGCTTTCAGTGTAACTGAAAATGGTAGAATGGTTGAAATCCCTGCAGAGGATGGAGGGGGAAAAGAGGCGTTTTCACTACTTCTAGCAGTTCCAGTATTTCACCTCAAGGGGGAAGTTGGGTTTGTTGGCTTTTCCACAGCAGCTGCTATTTGAATCTTCTCATTCTCTCTTTCTGATTTTATTGCTTTTCCCACAGTTTAAATCAGATTCTAATATTTCTTATCTTCCTCCCGTCTTCTTCTCTCCATAACAACCAAATTTTGCTGTCATTTTACTCTTCATGAAAGGAAGGGGTGAGGGGGAGGGGATATGCAGCTGAAAATTACCATTTTTAGCAATGATAATGGAAATTAAAAACATTATATTGATTTTTTTTTTACAAAAAAAAATATTAATTCCCCTGTCTTCCAAAATTTAATAGGCTACACACAGTTGAGCATTTCTTAGATGGTGCATGGATCCAAGGGCTTCGCATTTCATCAGCATCCTTAATGAGCTTGAGGTGCATCTAATAAATCTCAGCCCTTTTAATGAATTCTTTATAGCTCTTAACTGCTTCAGATAGAGATTGTCGAGTGTAACCGGTAGCACAAAATCTTGGCATGCAATAAAACGAACAGCACCATCCTTTCCCTCTGGCATCCCATCTGAATTTCTGTGGCAGAGATAACCAAGAATCTGTCACTACTATGAAGTTTGTGAAATTTAATTAGGAAACTAATAAACCAGCTCTCATCTAGTACTACAGTTACCTAGGAGATATTATGTATGGTTTAAGAGTTTCTACCAATGGAGCAGGATTGCATGTGTTGGAGAACTCTTATTTGAGTGAAAGAGGGTTTAAGGCTGACCACTTCTCTTTTGTGAACCATCTTCTAGCTGGGTTAATACTTAACACTAGAAAGGCATATTTGCACTCCTTGAATGAGCCATTTAGACACCACTGACAAGCAAAGGCTGGGATATCAGATTTTCCAACCCATACTATTCTATGATTCTGTGTTTTAAACACACTCAGGAGAGAGATGTGGGCCTTTTGCTTTTTTCTTTTTCCTACTTTCTGTTCTTGACCACACTCTCAATCAAAATGGTTCATTTTCCAGTTCTAACTCCAACGCTTTGGAAATCATTTAGCACAATTAGAGCTTTTATCTTTGGGCTTTTCAGAGATAAAGACTAGGACAAGTTGTAATGGAGGAGCCATAAATGACAGTAAGAGTAAAATCAGATTAGATTCATCGCAGTAGATCTTTGCAAGATCTGCTTCTGAGGAAATGTTGGGTATGATATGTGGAGACCTACCATTTTCAACTCAGAGGACATTTTTGCTCTAATTTCACTTTAATGCAATGACTTTCATTATCTCTCATAGTTAAAGTAGATTACATTTTATTCTAGTGTTATAGTCTGTGAAACATAGCTCTCTCAACTAATCTCTAAGCATACACAGTACACAGCTGGTCTTGTAATTCACCAGAAAATAGGTTCATTGTACCTTGAGAACTTTAAAGATTTCAAATATTTTCCCATACCACACCAGAAAACCATTCATGTTTAGAATTCTTTTTGTGAAAAGTCAACTTATATTTTAAATTGAAAAAGCTGCTTCAAATAAAGAACATTTTTTTTTCCACTTTTGAAAATGCCGAAGAAAACTTCTTTGACCATTTCAAAACCATTGTTTTTAGGAAAACAATTGAAATGAAAAAAATCTACTGAAGCCATCCCACCCCTCCTAACTGTATCTTTTTGGGTAAAGCAGCATATTCCAGCAATAAAAAGAAACCACATTAAAAAGTATTGACCAAGTCTACTTAATATTTATTACTCTTTGATAACTGAAGAGAATAGGAAAATCTTCTCAGCAAGGCACCATGAGAAGGATTTTCTTGGAGAGAGAGCAGTTTTACTGAGAAAATCATGGCTCCATTATGACTTTTTGAGCTGATGGGCTGGTCTTTTGGTCCCTCAGAACACTGAGGTCTTTTGTACTTCCTGGAAGCTCATGATAAGGGGTGTTTATTGTTCAAGGTTGTAGATAGCACACTAAGCTGAAAGGGAGGCAGAGGGTGGTGTATGTGTTTGTGCAATAGCATGATTGTTGGAGCCTTCCAGTAATAGATGTTGTTAAATTGATTTATTATCAACATAAAGGGTGTTCAATAATAATAAAACAATGATGAATCCTCACTCTCTGCTGAAAGGCTCATGGCCTTTGGCTGGCAGATGACTGAACTTTTAAGATGAATTCTATGGAATTCAGCTCAACAAAGTCAAAACGTTTGTCCTTTAAAAATAAATGAGATGTTTAGCATACTTCCAGTCCCCCAGAATAAAGTCCTCCAAAATCAACTGTATTTCACAACAGCTCATAGCGTTGTTCTAAGAACAACAGGTTTTTCAGATGTGGTGTGTCTGTGGTGCAGGAAGGATCTTTGCCTGGTTGTGACAAGGGAGTCACAACTCAGCTTTATTATTAGATCTCTTGTTATCTTGCAGAAGTGTCAAGTGAGTCATTTTACCCTGATGAATGATGGTCACCTAATTAAGGTACTGTGAGCAGCAACTGGCTAATGAACATGGCACTGAGCTCCTTCTACAAGGTAGCAAGTACCCTCGAGTCAAGAAGTTAGTGAAATTATATCTGTGAGCATTTCACCTATCAGACAAACCTGGAGCTGAACCAGTGCCAGTGTTTGACAAACACATTGTTCAGAATTTCTCATGGTTAGGAAGGAATTGCATGGAAATAAATTATTTTCCTGCAGGCTGAAATGCTCTTGGGAATGCTATTTTATTGTGGAGCTTGCTGCCTCTCAATTATGGGTTCAAACCCAGCCTTATTAACTTACTGAAAAGTTACTTCTCTGAGTTATACCCTGTCCCTATTGAAGGGGCTCTGCTTCAAATGGGATGTCTATAACATGACTTAAAGTCATCTTTGTTGTAAGGAATATTAGGTGCCACCATATGGAACTGAGAATGAATATGAATGTGCCACAGGCATCTGCTAGAAGCAGAACATCTCAGAGTAAACTTCCATCTATATAGTATAATTACTGAGTGAAATGGGCTGGTTTAATATCATCATAATTACAACCTGATAACATTTTTGAGCCAGATTCTCTCCTCATTTACACTGGTATGAATCAGGAGACATAGAGAGGAGATCTTGGCCAAAGAGGGTTCTTCAGATAAACCTCAGGCTAAACAAGATTAAAATCTCCCACACCCATGATGCCTCTCCAAATACCTCCTTGTTCTTCTGTTGAAGGCCAGGTATATTTATGGTGCAAACCATATTAAGATTATTAATTAAGTGTGTTCTGAAGGTTTTAATCTCACCCTCTTCAGCAGCACTAAAATAATTTACGTACCAAAACAATAGCATTGAAGTTTCCACCTGTTTTCCATCTTTCCCAAGAATTTTTTAGGCGTTGACTTTTTCCCAGGAGACCATGTCCCCTAGGAAGCATATCCTGACCAGCATGCCTTTCAAACTACACCAATTAAGGTGTTTCTATGTGAGTCAAGGGGACTTTCCTCTTCTTTCGTAAGATATGAGTGATGCTCTTTGGGAAAACATCCTAACAGTGTTACTAGTGGGCAGGAAGTGTGATAGCCTATAAATTCACCTGATTTTAGCTGATACAGCTAGAACCATATATTGACAGATATATGCCATATCTGACAAAGACTGTCAGATGATGTGAGTAGCTTAACTCCACAAACTTGCTGATGAGCTGTCCATACACTTTCAATGTATAAAGCAAATATATGACATCAGTAAATTTGGCGTAGCAATGTGGTTTTGGATGTAAACCATTTCAAACACTGAAAAGGTTCAAAAGCAAAATGAAAAGCTACTCATGAAAAAATTACCAGAATAAAAAATCTAAATAAACAAACTTTATTTATTTGCAATGCATAATTTCAGCAGTTTTATTTATAACAAAACCTCAGTTCTTTTGGAGATAAAAGCTGTTCTACAATATGTTTTCACAGTGAGTATCTAGCAGTCATTCTTAATTTTTTTACTTAAACACTTGCAACTTCTCTTAGCACATACAAAGTGATGAGAAAAATCTTGATTGTTAAGTGTAATTTCCCTAAATCACTGCTCTTTATGACAGGAGTTCTAAAGAAGAAATGAAAACATGAAGCACTTCTGCAGCAGGCCTCTCCTTTCCTAAACTCTTCTCAACTAAAGAAGAAATAAATTCCCACTTTTGTACATTCTGTATACTTTGTATGTGACCAGAAATGTTGCAAAAAATTAACAAATTAGTGGTGTTCAACACTATGTGTTTGTTAAGAATTTAAAAGCTGGTTTGTGCCAAATGGAATTACATTTCTAGCAGTTGTCTATTACAAAGAAAATGGAAGAAGCTGTTTGTAAAGACAAAGGCATACTTTTTTTGTCAAGTAAGTCATAGAAGATGACCTCATAGCAAGTGATATTGAAACTGCTATGCTGACTCCAAGCTTCTGTGGTTTGCCGAAATTAAGAACTTGTCCACAGAGTGGTGGTTCCAGTTCAGGTAAAAACTGGAAAGGAACTTCTCCAACTCTTTGTGCCTGAGGGCACAAGATTAACGCAAAAAGTGGCTGATATTGCCAAGTTTTTATTATTTGGGACTACAAAATCCCCAAAAGCAGCTTACAGTATTTTGCCATTCCTGCTGCAAAACTCCACTGGTGTTGTTTGGATGCAGCTTCAAGGTAGAAAGCCCCACTGTCTGAGAGATAAAGACAGCAACTTTTTAGTCATTAAAATATTTTTTAATAAACAGTTCACTTATTCTCCAACTTCCTTAATTAATTATTTTATAATCATAAGAATCATTTTCTTGCTCCTTACCCCTAGAAACTGCTTCTTTGAATCCTTGTCTCTCAAGCTCTGCTAAGAGCATTATATTAATCATGTTGTAGAGTCAGTGCATCAGACTGAGGTACCAAGGTAGTTTGGGAGTCATTCCATAGTGTCATTTGGATCCAAGCATGTTCTCATGCCAGGCACACACCTCATGGGGAAGGGAAACAGTATTGGGGATATATATATATATGTCCCATGCAATAGGATGCAGTCCCCCTGCCCAGACCAGAGCGGCACATGCTCCTGCTGAAGCCTGGCAGGACCGAGTCCTCCTTGAGCAGCACAGCACAGGTTTGTCCCTGGCATTGTGCAGTTCAGCCTTTTCAGCACTGTCACAACAAACTGCTATCAAATTCTTGTCAGTTAGGAAGCAATTGCTGCCTGGGAGGCAGCGTTACATACAGAAAGAGCAGAAACAGGAGGGTCCTGCATGTGCTGCAGAGAGATTTCAGCCAGAACAGAGCTGGGCACAAGGCAGGAATTGGTTCTGCCAAGTCAGTGAACGGTTTGATTTTTGCTACTCTAGTGTCATTCAGATTCATCTCCAGTCTGTGCTAGACCGGCACATGCTCTGAACTGTTAAAGAGGAAAGGCACAAGCAAAGCAGCAGCCAAACCTGCACCTAATCCCCCTTGTCTTCCTTCCCCAGCCCCATCCTGGAGCTGAGGAGGGCAGGCTGAAAAGCAGCACCTGCCTCCTGCCCTAAGAGGAGCCCTTGGCCAACAGCAGAACCATAGGCAAGGACGCCCTGGGAATGGGTATTTCTCCTTTTTCCACCTGAGGAGTTATACAATCCAGACACAGATAAGGGCAGGAGGGAAAGAGCTTTGTTCCTCATTTCCCTTTGAACTGGCAATTCGCATCATCCTTCTATTTTCACACAAAAGAGTATTTGGTAATTTTCTATTCTGTAACAATGGGTCTGGTATTTCCGTAGTGATGCATATTGTTATAATCTCTCTCTGCTTTGTTTCCTTGACATATTTTTTTATTAAAAAGTCTTCCCAGCCTTAAATAAGTACAGAATAAGTGTGGTCATTCTGGGAACATGAGAGGCCTGATTATCTGACCATCAAAGCCTATGCTGTAAACAGGATACTAGTAAACAGGAACTGAACCCCATATGGAGAGTTTGTGGTTTTCTTCAGCCTCTGTTTGTTATGTCTTACATCCTGTTAATTATAGAAAAAGAGCTGGAAAGTTGGAAATAATCTTTCCTCCAGATTATTTCCAGCTTCCCTCAGATAGAAAATGCAGTATAGTACTGTCTTACCTTGCTTCCTTCAGATGTAAAGCATTAAGACAATTCATTCCAAGGGGATCACTTTTCAAGAGGATTATAAGTAGATTTTTTTTAAATTACAAAATTAAAATTAAGATCTTCGCATCTTACTTAGAGAACCTTTTCAATGTTTAGCACAGCTTTTCAGTGTAGTCTTTGGAGTCTGGGAACTTTTGATGCCTTTTTAAGACCATTTGTATGACTGGTATAATTCATATCTAAGTAAGCGGGTTCTTAGAATGAAGATTTTGTTGTGCAAAACCCAAATAACAGAATTTACTTTAAAGTCATAGTTTTCATGTTATCTGTGTTGTTGGAGAGCTTGTTAATAGTGTATCTTTCCTAGCCTTCTGGCATTGTTTGCTTTGCTAAAACACATTGTCCATGCGTCCAGAGCTGGCCAAATCAATGGGCAGAGTAGACAACTAAGTCTGTGTTCCCACTGCTTGTTCTTTAACTTTTATTTACATGAATGATTGCCCATCTTTCCAGCATGGTCCATTCCAGTCTTCCAATGATAGCAAATTGATTCAGAAGCAAAATGCTGGAAAGGGTTTATCTCTGAAGTTTTGCCTTTTGAGGTACATTCCCCATTTTTCTTAAGAAATCATGTTGGAGATTTGGTGCCTGGTGGAGCCACATCAGAGGAATGGTGTAAGGGGGTCATGCTTTGCTTAGACCTGCTCCTATCAGATCGGGCTATGGTTTTGCAAAGCAAAAAAGTCAAGATCTGTTTGGCTCAAGGTTCCATGTTATCTGTGACAAACAGAAAGTACCAACCACTGCTTGCGTTTCTTAGACAGCCGTGAACCAGAGACCACAAATAAATCTCCTGTTATGTTATTTTTCAGCTCTCTACTCTCAAAGCTGTTTCTTTAAACAGCTCTCTGATGCTAACCATCTGCTCCAAATTGCTCCATTACTCTTAAGCTCTGTAAGGCCAAGTCTTGTGCACTCTACCCCTAGCAGCAAGCTCAGCATTCAGACTTAGGCCAAGTCCTCCCTCTGTGACGCAAAGCCTCAGCTACTATCGGGTCTCATTCCCAAGGGGAGGAAGATAGGAAGAGCTCATCTGTCCCATATCCCCAGGACTCAAGGCCTTGCAGCATCTCCAGTTCTGGGACTGCCAATGGGAAAATAACAGTAGGATTATGGGATCAGCAGAAAGAATTAAAGAAATGTCAAGAGACTTGGCTGCTTATGAACAATAAGGTTTGGATGCTATAAAAATGCTCAGTTCTGGCATAACTCTGTTCCTATTACACTCAAGGAATAAAATTCCTACAAACTTTACCAGCAGCAGCGTGGCTAGTGCTGAGAGCTTTTGAAAATCCCACTGTCTAGCTTCACCCGCTTTATGTACCCATTTTAATGACATGATTAATAAAATACCAATGGAGCTCCAAACAGTTCTGTGTTCGTTTTCCAAAGCAGTTTGACTCATCCATAATCATAACCAGACTTCCAATTACACGGGATTTTAATTGTTCTCCCTTTAAGGATAATTACTAGTGCTCTGAAAAAAATTACTATGAGTAGCTGGTGATGAGTAGGAATAGGCATCCTAGCTTCTCTCAGTCTGTTCTGTCATTTGAGTTACGAGGAATGTAATTGGATATGTGACACCCAGACAGAGAGTGGTTTCTAGGATCTGAGTGTGCCCTGTTTCAGTTAATGTGTTAATTTGGGTTCCATCTTCTCATTTGTTCTGCTTTGATCTATCATTTCATAAAGCCAAAGCACGGATTAAGTGTGTGTGCTTGATTTATGTGCAAGACTGCATTTGCATACACATTAATATTTTTCAAGTTTTGGTCCAAATTTCTGCAAGACATGGAATGGAGTAATAGAAGCTGTAATTTCATGTTGCATGGCAACAACTGGTGTGAATAAAATTGTCCTGTGATTTGGCCATATTCACATACCAGAAGCTATTTTCCATTTGGAAATTCTGAATATTACCAATTGAAATCTATCTGTGAGCAAGCTATAAAGTGAGGCATTGCCTGAGCCGAAGGGCACGAGCAGTCAGCTGAGTCTCATGTTCAATATATCTAGACTTTCAAACATATGACATGAAAATCTCAGCAAGTGAGACTTCTTCCTTTTGCCTGAGAATAAACAACCAAGGACTTTATCTTCTGACTAGGAGGACAGTTAGGACTGAATGTTCCAAAGTGGTGCTTGAGAGATTAAACCTGTGACAGTTCACAGCACAGGGCTGGTTTTTGGCATGATTGTGTTTATACTCACCTAGTTAAAACACCAGTACCAGGATTCTGCTGCCATTTATCTGTAAACACAGATTATATAAGTGTGTCATTATATAAGGATGTCATTCGGACAGACTGCATCTTTAAACTTTTAGGGCTCTGGAAAATCAATTTGCTCTCTTCGACAGCTAGCCCAAAGGGGTTAGCAGGGCTGCTAATATCCAGAAATTATTGTACTTCTGTAGTGCTTACTTTTTATAATACATGTAGGATCCTTTGAGGCATAAAGTAATGCAATAGCACAAATATAATCATATAATCCTTTAAGTTTTATTATAGTAATTATTTCTATTAGACGAATATTGTTTTAATAACACTGTTTTTCTTCAAAGTATACCACAAACTCCATATTATAATTAATTTTATTTTTGAAAAGGTTTCCAATGGGATATTCTGCCTGTAAAATATCTATTCCAGTGATACTTCCACGCTCCATTGCTGGCGGTGCTCAAGGCCGGGTTGGACAGAGCCTTGGGTGGCATGGTTTAGTGGGAGGTGTCCCTACCCATGGCAGGGGGGTTGGAACTGGATGATCTTAAGGTCCTATCTAACCCTAACTATTCTATGATTCTATGAAAAAGCAGTTGGGATACCAACCTACAACTCTGCCAAACAGATCTCAGCCAGTTCAGCTGGGGGGTGGATGCCTCCAGTTCAACCTCTGCACCGCAGCCTTCAGCTGAGCAAGTGGGACTTGGCACTCTCTTAAATAAGTTGCCCCCTGAGCTGTCAGATAAGCTGTATCTCTCTCTTGGTTGGGAAAGTTTGACTTTGCTGGAATTAAAAGCTCTGCTTGAGTTAGTTTGATTTCTGGTTGATTGGTTGGCTTCAGAGATGCTGGTTTGTGTTTCCTGTGAAGTATATCTGCCCCATCGCTGCTGTGGTTTGCATGTTACAGTGGATAGATTTGTGGGGTTTACAGATTTTCACATCTCCTAGAAGTGGACAACATCTGGGTTTGCCTTCCAATGTCTGAGATTTTATTCAGTGGAAAGATGATCTTAAATGTGAGCATCACGTCCTCTGCCCTTGGATGGTTAATGATTTGAGTCTCCTGCAGAGGGATATGGCTGTCCTGCTGGTTCATGGCCTGCTCATCAGTGAATCTGAAACTGTAAAGGTCTGTGGCTTGCTCAGAGCCACCAAGCCATTATCAGATCTGGATTCAAATCCAGAAGTAGATGGTTTTGAGAGCTGCCCTCTCAGTTTGAAGACATTGCTTTCCCTCCATTTCATTTCTGCTTTGTAAATGCGTAGCAAAATTCTGCCTCCTTTTAGCTTGTCAGAATAATCTAATCCAGACATTTCTGGTTTAAATTATAGCCTTTTCCAGCTAACAAACTTCCAGAGCTGGCTTTCTTTTTAATCCCTTTTTATTTATTTATTTTTATATATCTTGTCTTAACAAATTATGTTGCTTCATGTCATCCTAAACGATGTGGTGTAAAATTAAAAGAAAAGCCACTTTGTAATGTATCAAAATGTTATTTAAAAAAGAAAACCCAAAATGTTTGTCATTTATTTCGTTCACAAGTAATCCCAAGCAGCAGCACACTGTGAGGTTTTCTGTGAATGCATTTACAATAGGAGCCAACCACACATTTCACTGAATCAACAGGCTTGTCTCCAGATATTTATGACATGAATGTTGAGACTTCTGTTTAGTCAGCCATCCCCGGTGAAAGCAGCATTTTTGATGGCACCTAAAGAGATCAGGCACATGATGTCAAAAGAGCTTTTGGAACACCTTGAAAATCACTGAAAACACAACTTGAATGCTAAGCCACTTAGGATCTTGCAAATGCTGTGCTGAGTACCTAATTCCCATGGCAAAGAGAATAGAAATGCAACACTCCCAACAGCTGCAGCCAGCGGTAGCACAGCTATCTTCACCATCACCAGCAGAGACAGAACAGCAACAGTCCCATTTTGTCACAGGAACTGAGAATCTGCCATTAGCTCTGGATGTGTCACCTATAAAAAAATCATTGTCTGTCTGCACAGCTTAAAGGCTGACTTTCTGTTACTCCCAGGGAGGATGCTGCCCTTTGGTTCACCCAGGGAAGGCTGATTGCCTCTGAGCTGGGACTCTCTGGCTCACTTCTGGTGGAGGACTATGTGCTAGTCAACAAGTTTCTCATTATTTCATGTAACATTTGCAGTCTGAGTTAACTCCAGAACAAACAAAAGTTTCTCCTGTATTTGGGGCTCCATCCATAAGGTTGCTAAGAGCATTAGCAAACCATGTGCCCTGGGGATGAAAGGCAGAGGCATATTCTGCAGTGACTTCTTGGGTACCCAGGGCAGGGCAAAGGAGACCGATCTGTGAGGCTGATGCCAACCTTGGTCCCTGTTCCCAGCCGCCTCCTCTTGCCGCAACCCCTTTGAGTGTCATCTGAACTATTTTTCCAACTAGAGCCAGACTACTTCATCATGTCGTCGGTATGAAAAACTTGTGAAGGGGGCAACCTTTGATCCCTAAAAGCTTTCAGAAGTGTTAATTTCATGTCTGGAATATTGTCACGAAGTGGCTGAACTCCAGCACGTAGAAGAGCACAGGCCGCACCCAGGGGGTGAATGCAGCCTGCTCAAAGCTGTGCCATGTGGAGAAGGGCACTTCTTGCTAGGCTTTGTGTCCAGGCTTTTATGATTCCTTTATTATGAGAGACTCTTATCATAGTTCATTTACTTCCATGCTTGTGGTTTTGCTGCTTGAGAGCAATTATAGGATCCTCTGATTCATGCTAAGGGAAGAACTGACGTTTAGACAGTGAATTATGTGGTTATTTTTTGGTGGACTTTTGTTGGTGTTGAGCTACAAGATGCTGACGCACTTAGGTCCAATTAAGCTGGCGATTATCTTGTGCATGGCCACACAGCATATTTTGTTAGCTACACTCCTCGACTGGTTGAAAAGGAAATATTGATAGAAGTTTGAACACAAGCTGTTACTGATTTGCCTTTGTTATAATAAAAGCAGGCTCTTAATTAAGATCCACTATGATTTTTTCCAGTGCATTTTTTACTCATTATTTGCTTTGATTTTCCAGAATGTCTATGCTCTAACCATTTCATTTTGTTTCATTTTTTTTGTCCCACCAGTATTGATGTCACATGGAGATCTCATCGACAACATCATGAAAACAGTGCTAGGAAAAGCCACAGTATATTGCATAAAGTCCAGAAGGACTGAAAGTTGAAGGATCTCTCTCAGGAAATGCATTTTTTTCACTGGTGAGTAGGTGGAGCCTTCTTATTTTTCCTGGTTGCTGTCTAGAACAAGCCAAGTTGCTGCAACTGATATTTTGGCGTCATTGAGCATCTTGCTGAAACACTTTGACAGCAGCAGTATTTTTTTTCCCCAGGCCCTTTGTTGTAAATTATATATGTTTCATACTCCATTATTAATTAAAAACAGTTTTCTTCCATTTAAACAATGTAATTTCTTGAGGTGGGAAGAGGATTTCTTTGATTGATGACCATTCATTTGGAAGTAGAAATGGTTTATATTTTCTGAGGTTGAATGTAGATCTGGCAAAACATTTATTGCAATGTCTGAAATTGGGCAAAACTCGTCAGAGCCCTGAGGCTTAGATGAAGTCTGGAGTGGTGGTCAGAAGACACTCCTAAAATGAGCCGAAGGCAGGAATTTTAAGGAGGAAAAAGAAAAAACAACAAACACCAAGAATGTTTGAATGTTTGTTTTCAAGCATTTGAGGGGATTAAAAATTGCACCCAAAGTGGAATGTTTAATTCAGCCTCAAATATGGGGATTTCAGGCCAGAATCTGTAGTCCCTTTGTAGCATTTCAGCAATGGAAAGAGTGTGGAGAAGTGCTGCAGCTAGCTCTTGTAGGAGCAGATCACTACCTACCAGCTGGGGTAGGTGAGTGTGTGGCTCCATTGCTGCAAACCTGAGCAGTTGCTCTGGCCACAGCTAGCCCTGAAGATCAGAATTACTTTCTCCATGCTCCCTCCTCTTTCTCATAATTTTTTTCAGATTAAACACTGATCAGATGTAGACCAGCTTCAAAACAAGTTTTCTTTCCTTTGTCAATTATCTTTCTGTGAAAAATCGCCTACAGACAGCCAGTCTAGTCCTTTCCAATATACTTACTTATTTCAGGCAAGTAGTGCTCCTGGACTCATTAGCTCAATTCATTGAAAACCATATTTTTTACATGGTATATTCATATTTCTTATTGGAGCGAGCTTCTTGCTTATTCTAAAACTGTATCAAACATCCTGCCATTTACAGAATATATACAAATAACATGCACTCATGGGGTTTAAGAGGATGAAATCCAGATGGAAGGTTGTTTTCTCAACAGAAAACGTGGGCCAATCCCTAATGTGCTGCAGACTGGCACAGCTGCCCGAGGACAATGCCAGTTTGCTGTAGGAAAGCCCAGACACATTTTCATAAGTATTTTCCTACGCAGGCTTCATCTTCACTCCTGCAGCTTGAGCTGCATCCACAGCACACATCTCCTTTACAATTACCTGCCATGGCTGCAGCAAGTTCGCAGAGCCTGTGCTTTCACCCCCCTGAAAGTGATTCTGAGGATGTGTGCTGGGGCAGCAGCATGAACACAACTTGTGTTTATCCCCTGGGCTGTGAGGCCGGCAGCTGCTCCTATTAGGATGATTTGCATATGGCCTTGGCATGGTTTTAAGTGAATCAACTGCTCTTCATGGGTGGGGACAAAAAATCTGTCTCCTTTGGACTTGCAGCCATTGCTGTAACATAAACCCTCCATTTGGAGTGCAAGAAGATTGATTAAAGAAATAAAGATCTTTTAAAATGAGAGTTTTTAAAGTCATTAAAACCAGAAAATAAGTGGTGTGAGAAGGTGAGCAAAGAGTACCTGTGCATATTCATAGCCATCTAATTATCAACCTCTTTTATTTTTGAATGCTAATCTCTGCCTCTCCCCATCCTTCCATGTCCCTTGGTAACAGGGCAGTTTAAATCTGGAACACCAACACATCCAGCAGTTAGTGTCAAACTCATTAATTCACATCACACAACCTCAATAGCTTATTGCTTTGCCATATAATATCTTATTTCTGTGCAGGTAGGTATCCGCTGGTCGAAGAAGGAAGGGGAATCTGGGACAACTGCATTGTGGCATTGTGGGTATTGGGTGGCAGACCCTTTTGAGTCAGTTCCACAGTTTTTAGGTTCTTTGGTTTCAGTGGTAGTCTGGCACCTATACAGCAGTCAGGGATTTAAACACCACTCTGTGTCTGGTCTTTCTGTTTTAAGAAGGAAGGATGGAAAAAAGACATCTCCAAAGTCTGGGTGGTGTGGAGAAGGTGAGCCGGGAATGTCTCTTCTAAGAAAGCAGTAAGGGGGCATCAAAATGAAATGAGCAGATGGCAGATTCAGAGTAAGGAAAAGGAGATTCTTCTGAACACATGCCATATTTAACCTATAAAAATCTCTATAGAAGACATTGGGAATGCTGAAAGTTTATGTGGGTTCAAAATTCAGTGAAGAAAAATCCATCCACAGCTATCATATCCAGTAATAGTACCTGCACATGCTCTTGCTAAAGAACTTTGGTGGGGATCACTACAGCCATTTCTAATGCTCTTTTGGAGCCTAAACAGATATTCCACAAGGCAGCTTTGAAACTTGATTAATGTGGACAAATCACTTTGAAATTTTTGGATGAAAGGGGCTGCATAGCTGCGAAGGCTAGCCCAAAACTTGCTTTGTGCGATGTGAGAACGATAACTGAGTTGACAAAACTCATTAAACGCAGCACCTTTATCATATGGTATAATCTGTAAGATGTTGCAACACAGAATCTTGGCAAGTTACCAGCACATCATAATCGTATTTCGGTTACAGAACAGTGACCAGGTGATAAGCTCCTATCTGTACAGCATCAAGTGCTCCTGGGATGATGTATTAGGAAATTCTCCACTTCTGCCCTGACAGCTTTGTGCTGGACTGGAGGGGTGAGGAGCTGCCCCCACCAGTGGCTCTGGCTGTTGTCAGCTCATGGGGCAAAGGCAATAGACGTGGGCAGCAGTTACAGAAAGCTGCTTTGAAAAGCGCTGTGCAGATTTCACAATTAGGACACATGTCAGTCTTTTGGGGATTAAGACGAGCCTGGTCCTTCTCATGCAGCTGATCTCCACTTGGAGGACATAAGAGTTGTTTTTCTGGTTTTGTTGTTACAAGCAGAGCTAATTAAGGTTTGGATCATGGACATTTATCATAGGGGGCAAAGAGATTGAAGAGGCTTTTGGCAGGGCGATAGCATTTTGGAAACGCTTTGTGAGAATCCGGATTTCTCGCTGCCATCTGGAATTGAGAAAAACTAAGTAGGTATTATGGAGGCGTTTTCCTAGATTTTCTTACAGTAAAATACATTGTAAGTAAAATAAGTGCAGTGTTTTAGCAAAATGGTCTGCACAGTCTATTGTTGAGTTCATAGGGAAATGTAACAAACACTATTTTCAAGTGGTTTTGTATTCCAGTGAGACTATTTCACAAGCTTGCTCTTAGCACTTATGGAACCCTTTATATTTGCAGAGCTCCTGAAAACAACAAGCTTGCTAAAAAGTATATAAATAAAAAATAAAAGCAGCACTATTTTTAGCACTGTAATGGCTACAATAATAGCACATTGACAGCAACTTCATCAGTTTCAATAGGATACCACAGTGCTTGGTCCCTCTCCAGTTCCCAACTGGCTCAGCTCAGACAAGACGAGCCTGGCTTACTCTTTTGGAGCCTGGGTGGGCACATTGATTGGGGTGGGCTGTGGCAATCTCTTCACCTACTGCTGAAATGCAGCCACCAACGTGGTAAAACCTCGCTGGCCTCTTCTGAACATCGCCAGAAAGTCTTTAGCTCTGGCTTTCTAATGCAGAAGCCTGAGCTTGGGAAAAGGAGGTTTTCAACTGGAGCGTTTCTCCCTTTTTACTGATTTTTGACCTTGACTTCCCAGTGAAACCTCTCATCTGTTTTTCCTCCCATTCCTGGATTCTTTTCCAACATTTTATGACAGATAGCAGAGGCTCTCTCCAAGAATTGAGCACCTACTTTGGCATAAAGGGACCTGCACGGGGAGTAGGACTGCCATGCCATTCCCATCCCATGTCTCTCTGAGCCAGCCATCCGTGCTGCCACTGAGCAGCGTATCCATTCTCACTGTAGCCCTGTTGTTTCTCCCAAAATGTAACATGAATCCAGGAGCTGCTTTGTTGAACTATAATCTGGGTCAACAGTGTCTGGTAGGTTGAAAGGTCATGCTGAAACCCCATCTGTTTTAGCTCTCCATTGGAACCATGAAAGTACTTTAAACTTGAGATGTTCTGTAGCATTCCTAAATTATCAGTAATGTGTAGTGACACCAAGAACTGTGGTCTAGAAATGCCATGTTTCTCTCCTTGGTTTTTTTTTGATCTAACTGGGTGAAGCATCAGATTTAGGAAGTAAATTCAAATCAGCTGGACATAGGTCAGTGGCTGAATGTGGAAAGGGATGGTATGGTAGGTGCCTCTGGCCCATTAAAAAGCCTGTCCTACTGAGATCTGGCTCCAGGGCTTATTAAATACCAGCCATTTTTGACTAGTAAAAGACCAAACAAAATGTGCTTTTTCTCCTTTGATGATTAAATTCAGCCTGAAGTGAGGGGTATCATTTATATAAACACTTGCTTTTATGTATGTGCTGTCCTAAGAGATTAACACATTTACATGCTTACTTTCAAGGCTTTTGTTTTGCTTTCAGGTGATAGCAAATGTAACCTATAGACTGAGGGAAGTGCCAAGGTGTCGGGGAGGGTAAGGCACATCTGCCTTTTCTTTGTTACTTGGGATCCAGCCAAGTGTCTTCAGAACCTGCCCTGGAAATGCTCAGCCCGCTGCTTCCCACTGCTCCTCGGCCTAGTTCCAGAGCTCTCCTGAATCATTTCCAGTGCCATTAATTTCTGTGTGCATCAGGGACCCCTTTTTCAGCACGATTAATTCAGGAACATAAAGGAACAAATTCACATGGGAGGAAGGTAAGGAATACTGACACCTTTATTTCACTCTAGGGGCAAGTGTAGGTGAGGTCTAAGTTTCTCTGGTCAGTTGATCTGCTTTATCCATTTTTACATTATGGTCTTCAAGCAATAAGGGCTGACTGATATAGGGCTGTGCTTGGTCGGTCAGAGCTGTGAAACGTTAAAGGGGTTTTGCTGTTAACATGGGGCAATCAACAAGCCTGAACTTCAGTAACATTTTGTAGTTTTCTTAATGTCTCTGTTGTGCTGTGTAAGGCACAATTGAACCGAGGGCAGTGATGAAACACCCCACAAGTGATTCTGGCTATGCTCAGGAGAGAAGAGTATGCCCCCCAGTCTGCCTCCCTCTCAGAGAGCGCATCCCTCCAAGACTGTTATGATTGACCCAACCACAGCACCCAAAATCATCCAAGTTACCTTGGAAATAAGCCTTTGCAAACTCAGACTGGTAGGAAAGGAGCAATGTGTGTCTGGCTGGGGGCGGGGACATGGGAGAGGACATTGCAATTGCAAGACTGTCAATAGATGGCTGTGATTTTTCACACAGAGTTTTTTCCTCTATTAGAGACCAAAGAAAACTGACTGGCACTGGGATTTTTTAGGGGCTGGAAAGCAGGAGCAGCTTCTTCGTACTGGAACGTTCTTGAAATGTCTTCTCCCACCAGCAGCCCCTGCGCTGTTTGGAGAGGGTGCAGACCTGCACTGGGGCAGGACAGCTTTCTGTACACATATTCCCATCACCTCAGTGACAGCCCCAGATACAGTGTGAGTTTAAAGCTGGTCTATAAACCAAAGACCACACTGGTTTCTATTATTTATGGCTAACACTGAGATGGTGACACCCTTGGCAACCTCCTCCCGCCACCTTTAACCTTTCAGCTCTGTCCGCTGCCTCCCCATCCTGAAGTAACACAAAAATGAGAACCAAACTTCTTGCTCTGGACTACAGTGTGATAATTGAGCGGAGTCACGCTAGCTACACAGAGACAAATCTGCAACTGATTATGAGGTTTTCTTCTCAATTAATTGTCAGAAGCAAAGGGATGTTTGATGTTTCATGTCTTCTTCTTCCTCTTGTTAAATGCATTCTCTTTGCCACCAGTCCTCAGACACTGGGAATCAACAGAACTGTACAAAACAAAGCTGCAGAGTTGTCAGTGTATTCATCCGTAATCCGTCTCAAGCGTTTATCTGCTGGTTTGATGTGACGCACAGGTCTGTAGGGGAGCTCAGTTTTAGATTTGTTGGCAAAGTGACATCAGCATCTTACTTGGGGGCACCAAATGAATCCTAAACCCAAGTTCAGGGCACGAGATTTAGATGCTGTCCATATTCTTTGGTCCAAGAGAGGGAGGATGCATCTCTTCTGTGCTCTGTGGGCATATACCTGATTGTGATGTGTCCTCACACATCTGCCTTCTGACAGAGGAAGACAATTCCTCTGTCTAACAATCTTCCTTGGAGCTGATGTTTCTTCATGTGGTCTGAGCCCAGGAACAGTCCTTTGGCTGTCAGGAGTATTTTTAGGGGGAAAAAGTAGAGAAACAAGAAACTAGAGCAATGGGAAGGAGGTTAGTGAGAGTTTTTAAAGGTGAGAGTTCTAAAAGGGAGAGGGATCAAGATGTGCCTTGTGCAACTGAACGAGAGTCTGTTTTTAGAGAGAAAACCTGGGACCAAAAGGGCCATTAGTCTGTAAAACCTTCTCCTTTTGTACTTAATGCACTTTTATTTTTTAAAATGGTGAAAATGTTGACAGTTTGTGGACTTTTTTGAGTCTTAAGGAATGACAAACTCCTCCAGGATTTCATAAATGCAGAGGCTTTACAAAGGCGAAATCTGTTCATTTCTGAGATAAGAAGATGAAGCTCAGCATCCTGGGGTACATCAGCGCTGCTGAAGGAGCTAGCAGAGAGCACCTGTGTTGTTCAGAGAGCAGAACACCTCCAAACAAGTCCTGCATGTGAAATCTTGATCCCAGTTAGGTCAGTGGCACAATCTGCACTGTTCCTACAGGGCTCAGTTTCAGCCTTAGTGTCTTCCATAAGGCTGCTCAATACCATTGGGACTCAAAAAGTAAGCACAACTTGAAAGATTTAAACTAATTCTAATTCAGCAAATTACTGGCAGAGCTCTGATTAAGACTTTTAGAATTCCTGGCTCCAGGTCCTCTGCTGTGACCACAGGCAGGATTGAGCTGATTACAGAAAGTCTTTGGGAGGCTCATTAGTTTAGATCTAATATTTTGAACTTTCAGGAAGATCTAATGTAGATCAGAAAGTAATTAATAGCTCTATAAAAAGGTAAAATAGAGACTGGGCTCTTGTAACTTGGAAATTGCCAGAGAAAACAAGTAAACCATTCTTCACTAGACTGTATTTTAAGTTACCAATTACCTAAGATAAATATCTTATTCTTTTCTGTTTTAGAAATAACAGGGATCCCATATTTCACTTTAGAAACCTAATAAAAGACATATTGAGGTACTATACATCCTTTTTCAGATTTTATAGCAAATCTCATGTTGTATCTGTGATGTTTTACATTCTCCTTAACCACTTTATTACAGCTAGAGGGGAGGTTTATATATGTATGTTAATACAGATATATGTATATAAAATGAATAATTGGCAAAGTCTACCAATTCTTGATGTGCTGAATGAACTGATGTGCTGAATGGGATGGGGTGCAGGACAGATTTGGGGGAAATCTCAGCCCTGCATACGAATCTGTCTCATTGATTTTTCTAGTGCAGTTAATAATTTCCCTTGGATGCTCTGCAGAAGCAGAGTTGATAATTATTTGTTCAGCCCAGATGCACAAGCCAGTTGTGCACCATGTACAGGCCAGCTGGCATTTCTCCTGACTGGACTATGCTTTTCAGGCATACAAGTGCAGAGATCCCTGACTATTAGAGGTGGAGGTTTAAATAACATACAGCTAAACTTCAGCACTGCCTGCTTTGGTTGGAGGTTTTGATTCTCCCTCATGCCTAGGGGAAAAGATTACAGTAACATGGACTTTTGGTTTAGATTTTTTTCCCCATATAAATTAACTAAATGTTTAAATGTGCTGTCAGATTTGATTTCAGTTGCAATGAAAGTTTAAGTCACTTTGTGTTTTATCCAAACCACTGCATCCTATCTCTACCTTATGCACACACAGTCTCTTTCAGATGTGTCAGATTGAGCACCCAAACTCATGAGTGACTTTTGGAAAAGCTGGGCAGCATGAATGCCCCGTGTCCTGCTCAGATAACCTCCTCCTGCTTTGCTGAAATAACTCCCTGTATTTCAAGCACAAAAGATTCCAGGCAGCAGTAGCAAAAAGCAGAGCAGCTTTTCACAAGAAAAATAAAATCACTTCAAGAAGTATGCACACCAATTCCCCCCAAAAGCTGTTGGATAAAATTATCTGTTCTTCTTTCAGGTTTATCAAACAGACCATTGCTTTTTGGGAACCCCAGGATGTAAGGACAAGTTCAACTTGTGTCATCCTTCCCAATTTCTTTTGTTGATGTGTCACTTACAGTTGGATGCATCATGTAAGTAGACACAATACTTTGCAAGGGACTTTATATCAAGTCCTTCCTATGAGCTTCTGTGGGCATTATAATATATATGGTAATACTGTCTCGTGTTTGAATGGCAGCTACGGTTGCAGCAGGAACCCTGACCTCCCACAGCATGGATCTCACTTCTGAATATGCTACAAAAATTGGTGCATTTGAGTCAAAGCTCACTGCATACACTGGCAGAGACAGTACATAGCATGAAGCACACTCAGAGAGGTTGCTTCTGTATACATCAGCTAGGCTTTGTAACTCGTTTTATTCAGGTTATGAGTAGCAATAAGAAACTGAAGGGAAAGGAGGGAGAAAAAAGGTGTTTTCAGAAAAAAGCAAAGTGAATACATTTATTTTCTCACTGGAACCCCGTTAGCATTTCTGTTCTTGATGAAATTTTACTGTTTGAGACAAGGTTTTTCATGCTGAATCTTGTACCAATAAAAAAAGAACAAAAAGTACAATGCTAGCATTGAGGAGCACTAACCAACATGTGGAGATGCAACGTGTTCTTGTCTACTCCTAAGTTCAAGGTAAGTGATGCAGAAAAGCTGTGTTAGGTTCTTCTCTTTGCTGTGCTGTTTTGAAAACAATTGAACAAACAAATAAAATCTCTGGACCTTAGAAATCACCTCTCTCATAAGATTATTTGTGCCTTTTCCAGGAGTCCTTTTGGAACTGTGCCCCCAGATCTCTCCCTTAAGTGGTCACTGAATTTGGAGAGATGATAAAAGTTGGGTTTCAACATCTCCTCCAGCACTCTGAGGCTGGATCTTCCCCAGCCTCACCTCCTGCTCTGACTGCTGATGTACAGGGAAGGGGAATCATTTCCCTGGCTGTGGCACACTCACCTTGGAAAGATTTCTTTGTTTGATAATGCAGAAATGGCATTTTGAGTGAATAAAATGATTGTGCTTGGATCTAGCTCTTAGTATATCAAAGCAGCTGCCAGGCTTGATACTGGGGTTGAAGTGAGGTCCTGGCCATGGCTCTTGCATTGCAGACAGACTCCCACATTGTGAGGTCTCCTGCCACCACCAATAACAGATGATGAGGATGGGATATGTTTTGCCCATCTTCTCACTCAGGCAGCCCACATGAATTGCCAGGACGTGATTCTTTGTTGGGTTTTTTGCCGTTGCCCTTTGTGCTGGTCCAGTGCTGGCTGGGGAAGTACATAATCCAACTGTACTCGCATGCACACGTCGTCATTTTGACTCACATGGGTGTACAGAGGCTGACATGTGGTTTGTTGGATCACTGTGTTATCTCTCAGGCTGTGCAGGGAGACCCATAGGCTAGAAGCTGAGGGTCTTCCAAAATTAAGCCTCAAATCAAATGCAGTAAATTAAGCTACGGCATATGCAACACATCATTTCAGTATTTATGTTTGCAGCCTCCAGCTCTGGTATCAAAAAGCCGTGGAGATGAGTGCAATAAATAGCCAGTTCGCAGAGGAGTTGGCAAGATTTATTATGTTTATGATTCTGCACAAATAGTGTTGACAGATTTCTTCTGATACAGAGAGACTTCCTGTGCTCAAATCACAGAGGAGAGCTGGACTTGGGAGCATACGTCCCCAGCTGAAATCTGTATCATTAGGTGCCTATAATTCTTTGCATGCTGTGTTTAAATACTGCCATATAAGGGGGCTTTATGCAGTGATTTTCTGCTGCCCTTCTGAGATGGCAATACTAGCTTTATCTCTTTGGCTGGTCTTATATCATTGCAATTAAGTGATAATCGTTATTGGCTATTCAGTAGAGTCCTAAATGTGTGTGATGCGCAGCAGTAATTGAAATATGCAGAAGGCATCCCATTAAATTTACAGGCTGAGGCTTTGGTACAAGAGCCATGGAATCAATAGGAAGTTTTCCCTTGATTTCAGTAGGAGCTGGATCTTGCCCAAATAGCACAAAGCAGCCTCCCACGCTCCAGAACAAATACAGAGAGGCATATGGTTACTGTCTAGGGAACAGGTGGATATTCATAGGCTTTGTAAAGGAGCTGGAAACAGCTTGATGCATTTTGATAAGAAGGTTATTCCAGGCAACTGGAATAGTGTGAAAACAGGGAGAAGTACAGCATGGGTGGCAGAGGCAGCACAAGCAATCAGGGCTGAGACTGGGATAAAAGGGAGAGGGAAAGCCTCTTGTCACAAAGTTATGTTGAGCTCTGGAAATGTGGAGGAAAAGCTCAACTAAGGATGTGAACGAACTGGGGGAAAACTGGGCATGTTTGAAAGCAAAGTTCCTTGTGGTGGGTTTTGCCTTATTTGTGGAGGATGGAGAGAACCAGATGGTCCACAGGTGGGTGCAGTGGGGACAAGGCAGGGTCCTTCCCAGTGCAGAAAGCTTCACCATGGCTGCTGCTGAGATTTGACCCCTTTCTCTGTCTTTTCAGGCATGTGGTTACAGGGAAAAATAGCCAGGCTGGCCTTGTCACCCAGAGCATGGCACTGAGCGGCAGCAGGGGTAGCTGGGGTTGGCACGCACAGCAGCTGCCTCATGCAGCTTCATGTTGCATACACCTCTGGAGAGCAGTAAATCAGTGTATCATGGGAACTGCCTTGTGCTGGGTTTGAAAACAGGATCCGATTTCATCCCCTGCTATTCAGCACAGCAGGAAACCAACAGCTTCTGACAGAGATGAGATATGGCTTCAGTGGGGCAGAATTGGGCGCAAGGGCTCTTTACTGTGCACTTGTCCCCACCATGAAGCTGGTATTGCTGTCCTGCAGGCACGGAGCATGGTCAGTACAGCTCACACTGAGCATCTTCAGCTCCTTCTTCTGCCCTAGGCTTGGAATAATCTTTGTGTGTGCTGGGACTGGGTGGAGTGGGTTTGGATCAGCCCAGGCTGGGAAACTGAGATAATCTCACGAAATGAGCAAGTGAAGGCATTTTTTATGCAGCAGACCTGTACACAGGTTAGCCCATTGTGCTGCGATGAGATACTGCAAATGCTCAAAACAGAGCAAGGGTTTATAAGGTGTTGTCATGCAGTAGATCAGAGATCTGCTAGAGATCTCATAAAGACTATCACAAAATGTTCCACGGAGTAAACTACAGTGCATAACTTCATAATGGGAGCCATTGTGTTTTTGCCGTTTCAAAATGAAAGCAATAAAACATAATTAAAAAAATGAAGAAGAATCCTGTGTGTATGAGAGAATTTTGTAACTGGAACTCCTTGTTTATACTTGCTCAGCAATTACACTCTGTGATGCTAAAATAGGAATGTTAATAATTTGGAAATGCTAAATCAGCAGCGCAGCAGTTACTCTTCTAAAGGATGTTTGAAAAGGTATTGAGAGAGATAACCGATCCTTGCTGCTATTATTCTGTTAACTGAGGAGTAGTTTGTAGGAGTCCTCTCCAGTATTTATCTATTATATCTGCCAACCCCAAGGAACTATTTCTGTGTGAACAAGGCCATGTTTCCCCCCAAGAAAGTGCTGACCAGTCACCACTGTTAAAATAGGTGAGGAGAAAACCTAGCGGAGGATCCTTTCATGATCATGCTGAGATGGCATGTAGGCATGTCAGTGCAAAGACACTCTTCTGTGCTCAAAGGAAGGTTTGAGCTGCTTGTCTTTGAAACCGAACTTTCATTTTATTCAAAAATATGAAGCTAAGAGCAAAGGATAAAAACAGATCATGCACCGGACTCTGAACTCGAGAGAAATCCCTGCCCACCTATGTGAGAAATATAGCCACAGCCAGGCGCTGCAGCAAGAGCCCGTGCTGCACTGCCGACATCCTCACACTGGTCCTGGTCGCTGGGTGCTGCTTGTCACCAGCTGCTGTGGGCGCACCAAAAGGGGCCTCAGGCTCGATGTCGCTCATCCCAGAAGAATAGTAATTGACAACACAGGGCTTGAGATGGCCTGGCCCGAACCCGGGTCGGGCTCATACGTGTTTGCTCGGCGCATTTACTCGGGCTTTTGTAGTTTCTGCGAGTAGCCGGGCAGTGCTACACAATAGATCGCGTTACTTCCATTGCAAAACCATGCAGACCGCCAGGAAGCGAGCAGACAGGCGAGCATGTGGGGCTGCAGGGAAGCGCGAACAGCGCAGCGTGAGCTCCCCCTGCACGCAGCCACCGGGAAATCCTGCCTGGCCCGAGCCCACCCTCCCCTGCCCTATTCCCCTCTGCCGTGGCACGCACTGCGTACAGCCTCTGAAACAACAATCTCAGTTGTTTAAGCCTTTGTTAAGCGCATTAAATACTGATGACACGAAGGAGATGTCCATAGGGTGAGCACTGGCCTTGCAAAGTGCTGTCGCTGTGGCTGCATTGCCTCCTCGAACCACCCTGGCTTCCCCCAGGCCCTGTGTGATGCTGCAGCCCCTGAAACAGCAGCAAAGCCGCAAAGCAAGCCTTCCTCACTCTCCTACTCTCTCTGTTACCAGAAACAATGCAATCAGAAAGTAAAATTGGCATTTAGAGCATCTTGCACTGTAAGCATAGCCAAATATTTACCTAGGTACCTCATTTCAACGAGGTGAAAGGTTTGTGGGTTCCTATTTGAAGGTGGATGATGCCAGAGGCCAAAGCCACAGATCAGGAATGGCTCAGTGATCCTCTTAACTGGAAGGAGAGCACTGACAGCATATTCTCAACAGAAAAAAAAATAGATATGTAAATGAAAACATAAGGCAGCTGGAGTGATGAACAGCCTAAAGGAGAGGACCTGTGGACCAGATTGATGCCCTGAATGATCTGAGATACTGTGTGAGTTGGATGGCAAAGGAGAAGGAATACCTCATCTGTATAAAAGGTGATTAAATATGGGCTTTTTTACTTAAAGCAGGAGCATTTATGGTGTGGCTAGCTCAGTTATTGGTTCCATAATTGGTTCTGACTATCCTCTGTTAATGCAGGAGGCCTGCTGTATGCCAAATTTGATGTACCATTTCTAAGTGATATAGTTGGACCATGCAGCTCCCATCCAGTTTAGAAGCACAGTAACAGTTTCCACTCCAGTGTTGTGCGTGGTATAGAACTGTCACAGAAGTTAGCTCAGGCTGGCAAAGTGGACCAGCTGGAAAATGCTCTTATAAGGAAAGCAGCAAGCACACGTGGCTAAAAGCTGCCAGTCTGGCAGTGCTCACACAGGTTCTTCCCTGGCAGCATGGGCATGTTTTGAAAGAAACTGATGCTTTGGCCCTGTGCATCAAACCAGAGGCTCAGGCCTGATGCAGAGGATGTGCAGAGGGTGACGTCAGTGTCTGCACCTCGTGTGTTCTTAAGTTTGGTTTTCCAAGAGCAGGGCTGACACTGGACAACTTGTTCACATTCAGCCACGCACCTGCCTGTCCCTTGTCTCCATGAGTGGCCTCGCTCCAAACCATGGCTTGGGGCAGCTTTATGGTTGTGGGATAACTTACTGAATGAACCCTGCTAGTGCAAACAGACCTGGCTCTGATGCCAGCTAAGAAGCTTAGTGAGCACTTTTTAAGAGAATCCAGACTGTGTTTGGTTTTTAAGCAGTATTGCTGGGAGCAGCGTGTGTGGCTGAGTACGGGGCAGATGCAGCGGGCACTGCAGTGGGAGAAGTTGGTATGGGACCAGAAAAAGAGAGGTGCCTTGATTTGCTCATGTTTCTAAGCTCTGCCACGCTCCTTTCTCACCCCTCCTGTTATGAGACTTCTTCTTGACACTTTTCTTGTTTTCCCCAGTTGTCCTCAGCAGCTCCTGGCTTTCCAACTGCTCCTGTAAAGCAAGTACCCAAGCAAACCCCCCTTGTCCTGCTCTGTTTCTGGGCCATCCCCCTCTTACCGGGCCATGATTCTATGCCTGATTCTATCGTATCTCGGCTACTCCGTTTTAGCGCCGTGTTGCAGGGGTTTCTCTGCCGGCAGAGGTCAGCAGGCCCATCGCCGAGCCTGCAAGGAGGTTCCAAGTAAACCCGGGAAGAACGGGTAAATAAATGGCCGTGTCCGGAGCACAGCAGAGGACGGGGGGTTGAGGACAAAGCTCCCGAGGCTTTCTGCTCTTCCCAGAGTTTCGCAGGGAAGGAGGAGGGTGTTGGGGCTGTCCTTCAGGGGTCAGGAACGCTCCTGACTCTAAAACAGGAGCTGATTTACCTGCTGTCTCCTCAGAGATCTCAGTGGCAAGTGAGAAGTGCTGGCTAAAAGGTCCATGCATGGGGTGGCACAGGGGCAGGCAGGTAGCATACCTCAGGACAAGGCTCGCTGAACTCAAAGAGCATTAAGGGAGCGTTTCTATTGCAGCTATGCTTTGATAGCAGCAAGTACAATAACAAAACTCTTGTGACCTCACTTTGTGAATGGTGTGATATTATTCCATTTCAGTAACATGTCCAGGAGGTAAGAACTGTTTGGCTCAATTCAATTTGTTAAGACAGTTTGTGAAAAACCACTTAAGCCCAATGGGTGAAATGATTTTACCTAAGCAGAACAAAATCCATTGATACTGCTGACAGTGAGATTGTGCCTGTGAGTTGCAGAAATGGCAGCTTTTTACTACTTTCATCCACAATGATTCCATAGTCAATAGTGAAACGTTCATTCTGCTGCCCCAAATATGCTGTCTCTAATATTTAGGTCTAGCTCTGGCATTCAGAAGAAGCAATTTTGGGTTTGAAAAGTTCAAGGGAGGTAAAGACTTGCACCCTGGGGAAGACACTTGGATCACAACAGCAGGAGATATAAACATTTATCCCTGCTTGACTTTATGAAACACAAGGCAACATAAGGAGGAACAGGAGTGGGAGCCGTGTGAGGCAGTGTGATCCTCCCCTTCTTACTCAGCCCTCTGGGATGCTGCTTACCAGTTTTTCTGTTGGTAATAACAAATAACAGCATCGCTTGGTTCTCCTCCAAGAATTTTGGAGTGATTGCAGTGGAATTACACATTGTCCCCGGGTTACAAACATCCCCACAGAAAAACAGGATTATGTGGTCCTCTCAGTTTAAACCATTGGGAAGGACTGGCCTTTAAGATAAAAGAGACTTTTATTCCTGGAAATCAGTATTTCCTGAGGCCAGGGCTTAGCAGAGCTCTTCCAGTGGCGCTGGTGTAAGCTCTCCATCCTGCAGCCCTGGTGCAAGGGGCTCACTTTGCAGTGCTCAGGTCTTGCTGGACCACCACATTGTGCATGGGGCCACGAAGGGAGTGGGAGCACCCACAGCACTTTTCCCTGTTCCAATAGCAGATGTCCATGCCAGCCCTTCCCTGACATGCAGCACCAGGGCTTGGCACCAGCCTGTTCCTGTGAATAAAGGCTGCAGAAAATCAGGATTAGGGAAACATTTTTCTTCTCTTGCCTTTGGTGTTGCTGGGGCCTCCAGTCAGGGCTCTGTGGGGCTTGTGGCACTGCTGTGGGTATTTCTCCACTGCCACCAGCATCTCCATGCCCTGGTGTTAGTGCAAGTAGGGGCTGGAAGAGGAGGAGCTGCTCCTCTCACAAGGTGCACACTCAATCTGGACATCTACATCTACCATGTCCTGGTCTTGGTGAGCTCCCTTCTTGCTTCATTGTTAGCACCATAAAAACCATCAGTACAGTTTTTCCACCAGAGGCAGTTCTCTTTTCCCATGAAAAGGCACCTGACACCAACTACCCATTTGGGAATGAGGAAAAATTCTCCAGAGATATCCACAATTACCACTAAGTCCTTCTGTCCCCACAGTCTCCCTAATTTGGTTTCCGTCATACACATGGGTCACCAGCAGCCAGAGGGAGCCCTAATTCCCATCACGGCGCTTCGGCGCTTGTTAATTGAGTCTCTCTCATTTATCATTCCTCCTTCCCCGCCTCCCTGCTCCTCATTAAGACACAGCAGCTTCAGTCTCCACAGTTGAATGGCTTAATTAGGTGTAATCTGGTCCACAGCAGAGACAGCCTGTGCTGTGAGCTGCTCAGAGCAGCCATCCTACGGTGTTAGAGCTCATCAGTGGTCCCCACAGGTCTTACCTGGACAGGGATGTCTACAGGGTGCATATAATGGTGTAAACTGCTGCTTGCATGGAGGTAAGGTTGATCCCTTTAGAAGTTGAAGCCATACTTAACAATTAATGATTTTTCTCAAGTCACACATGCTGCTACTGTTGCTCCATCACTCCTGGCCCCAGGGCAGCAATGCCCATCTCCAGGCAAAGTCACGCTGGGGAAACAGTGTCATGGATAAATTACAAAAACAGAGTTTAGCATCTTTTCCTGTTTCCTTTATATAATATAACATTGACCAGGTATTTAAATTGAAGCAGATTCTCATGGGATACAAATGAGTGCAGCTCAGCTAACTCCTGGGTAAGGTACTTGTTTCCTGGGAATCTGGTACTGTGTCTTAACTCCTTGTCTTCAGCATGGGCTGCTAAGCTTTTTTTGTTGAAGGATGTTGAAATATGCTGTTGTTATTATGCAATTTGCAGATCCTGCCTCAGAGCTTTTAATCTCAGGTTTGCCTGTTACTTTGATACATTTAGATAAATATTGTAACAAAGCACTCATTTGCTCTCTCATCAGGACGTCAATCAGAAGTGCTTTGTATAATGAGCTTGTACAGTGTATAAAGAGCTCTATGTTGTGTATTAATATTTGTAATTTTTCTGTGTTGAAAGAGTTGATTATAACTAAAAGCAGGGGATGTATTCTTTTTCATTTGCAATTTGGATTCTTTTCATTGCAAGGTACCAGTGAGTCACCCTGTACCAAAAATAGCACAGACAAGAACGGTTTGGCTACTTAAAAAATGCCATGAGAGATTAGCAAAGTATACGTAGACACAAACCACATGTAGACAAGAAAGAAACAGGACAAATCAAAACAGTTTTAGCAGGTAAGCACCCACACAGCACCATGTGTCATATATCAAAGAGGCACCAACTGTAAAACAGCATCCTGCAGTTTGCAGCAAGTAGAAAGTCTCCCAATAAAAGCTTGATCATCCCTGGTCTTCGGTTTCACAAGCCATCCTGGACAGTGGTTGCAAAATTGAGTTGTGAGCATCAAAAGGAGACTGGAGTCAACCTGAACCATGTCTGTAAGTTTCCCTGGGATCCAGGAGGCTGAGAGTGTTGAGCGTTTCGCAAATGCAGGATTCCTGCTCTGTTGGAAATCCTCTTTTTTTGCTTCTTGAGCCTTGGATGACTTGGTCTAGTGTGAGGTGTCCCTGCTCATGGCAAGAGGAATGGAACTGGATGATCTTAAGGTCCTTTCAAACCCAAACCATTCTGTGTGTAAAGCTCATATACAAACTATGAGGTAAAACCAGAAAGTGCAAAGGCAATTCTGCTTTCCTCTCAGCATCCATAACATGGGTGGCATTCGTAATTCCCCCTAAAAAATACCAAATAATACTAAAAAATAAACAAATTTTTATTATTTAATTTACCAATTATTATTATTTAACTTACCTGAGAGGAAAAACTGTTTTTTTAGACTGTAGTAATATAATAGGAGAAAAAAGTGCCATTTATTGTTTATTTATGAATGTTTATACATTTATTGTATTTATTTAGCTTCCAACTATTTTGGCTTGATTTTGTGGTCTTTCACATGTTAATTTCCTAGCTGGGCAGCAATGCTGAGAGGCAATTCTATAAGGCCAGGAAGAATATGCAGTGCACTCTCTTATGGAGATATTCCTTGTTTAGTGGGTTTCTCACACGGGAACAAAGGTCACTGCTTTCACATGCACAGGATAGCCCACATTTAGGGAGCACACAGCTTTTGGTGCTATGTCAAATGCAAAAGTGCTTACAAAGTTGTTTAAGGTTAAAATTATCCCCCTATCTCCTGTCTCCCAGCACCTGTGGGAATACACCAGTGCCTGAGGGCAGTTTTTGTCTGCTTAACAAAGGCACAGCAGGGAAAATGGCAGATGTGTTTCAAGGTGCCCCAGTACTCAGAGTCACTCAGCTGACCCTGGTGGAAAGTCCTGATGTAACTTAGGCTACATCAGCTTGAGAAGGAGTTGGATCCCAGCCCATATAAACTAAGGTCAACACAGCTGGAAACTGCAAAACACTGAGCAGCTTGGGCTTACATTGCTCCAGCTCCGAGGTATCATGGCTCAGCAGGAGCAGATCACCAGCACATGAGATCTGGGACAGTCAGGACTGATCAGCTTACCAGGGTATATCCAAACCTAGCACCTCCCTGGCTACAACAAGAAGTCTTTAAGTGCAATTAGGACTTGGGTTACAGGCTGGTTTTGCTGTGTAATTGTTAGCATTACTGCAGCATTATCAAACTTGGATTTCACCGCTGATCTGCTGGATGATCCTTACATGTGAGAAAGGAAAACCATCCTGGCACCAGCCATCGACCTCCTCACCTGCAGCTGGTGAAGCACAGGACTTACCATCCCAGTGTGAGTTGTGATATCTGTTGTTCTCTGCTTTGGTGAGTACATGGTGTGAGAATGGGCCAGAGCAAAGGAGGAGCTTTTTAGCTGAGCTCTTAACCAGGGCTGAAGAATACGAGCAAAAATTAGCCAAAAATATTTGTGCTTCCTGCCAATCCCTCTCAGTGATTTCTTTCTTTATCCTTCTTTTTTTCCCTCCAAGTTTCACACAAAGCTCTGTCTTTAGGATTAGCTGTCTACAGGCAGCCCTTTGTATTCAGCTGAATTTAAGATTATGGCTGAGCTATAAAATGGGAGAAAGGTGACACTGGAGAGTTTCTGCAGCAGTAATTCTTGGAATATTCAGGCCCATGACATTTTTGTAGCTGGCAAATGCTGAGCGAGGCATATCTGGTTGACACTGAGGCCCAAACCTGGTTAGATTTCACAGAAGGACCTGCTGTGCATCTCAAGTTTGGGTGGCATCATAGGCATTTAAAGAGAACTTTCCGGTCAAATATTGAAATGCTATTTTCATCTGCTGCTGTTTGCAGTGACAGTGCTGTTTGAAGTGATCCTGTTGTTAAACCTCACAGGCTGGAGAGCAGCCAAACAGTGGAGGAAACGCAAGAGGGAGCATCACACTGATAAGGGCCAGAGGGACAAACATTTGTGCTGTTGTAGCATCAGGCCCTGCTTATTGCACATTGGTAGGCTATTTAGAATTCACTGTGAGCAGTGGGAAGCAGATGCTCCCACGTGTCTCTGCTCTGGGCTGGAGGAAGGTAAAGGATGAGGAAGCACTTGCCTGAGTCATCTGATGCTCTGCAGTGGATCCATGGCTCAGTGCAAGGGATTTGCATTGCTCAGGCATAAACCTTTCTGCTCTGGTCCGTTCCATGGACCTCTCTCTGAGGAGAGGGGTGGTATGCATACAGCTGTCCTCTGGTGCAAAACCCAGTCTCCAGTGTCTGGATGTAACTTCAGCGCACATGTTACAGACATGTTCAATCTCGGTGAACAGCACTTTCTTTTACAATTCAGTGACCACTGCTACTATTTACAGAGGGGCTGGAAGTGTTAAGCTGTGCAGTGCGCAGTGTGTGGTGTTTATCAAGGGAAACTGGCTATGGTTGTGTGGAAGCTCGTGCTTTTCCTGGAGCTGTACAGCTGAAGTTGGCACAGGTAAAGATCCTTTTGGGCGAGAAGGTCTGTTACCCAGAAAGTAGGCTAGAGCGAAGGGTGCTTCTTCCTGCTGGTTTCTGAACTTCTAGGGCTTCAGTGTCAAGGCCCTCCTGCGGAGGCTCCTACCCAGAGGATTGCTTGGAGGGATAAACAACTTGAAGGGAAATGAACCACTGGGAGGTTTTACACTGGTCTCCAGACAGTCCTGAGCTGGAGATAGCCATGGAGTACTGGGATATGCTTCAACTGAGGTGTAAGTGCATGTATATGTGCACAGACGTGCATGTACATCAGTTGACTCTGAAAACGATAATGGCTTGAGGCTGTGCAAATCCAAGCAGCTTTACTCAAGTTCCAGTTCATCACTGGAATGGTATTAAATCAACCACTAGTTACAGCCACATGTCTAAGTCACCGACTTTGGATTCACAGCCTTGAGACAAATGGGATCTTGCGGTTTATTAACCTAACGTGGTTACCACAGGCTTCCCAACTGGAATTCTTGTTCTAGAAATCATACTTATGCCAGCGAGGCTCATATAGGCAACTGATTTTAACTTCAAAATTCATGTCTTTAAAGTTTGGAGGCAGGAAGGCAAGTTGAGATGCGGTTTGTCCCCATATCTAATGAGTGCTATAAGGAAATCTCCTAATTGATGAGATGCATCCAATGATTCTTTAAAAGGCTCTGGCTGTATTTAACAGGGTACCAGAGCTCACCACAAATGAGAAAAGGAAGAAGTTCATGAAGTCTGAGGCTTTGTCACCATGGTGACATCGATTTGAGTTTGAAAGTCGCATTACTTAGAGCTCACAGACTTTTCTGTCATTAGAGTCATGCCTTTTATCCTCTCAGTTACCTCCTCCTGCTCTTCCTACCCTATGAGGACTGCATTCAAAAACAAAATTTCCTTTCAGGGAAAAAATACACAGGATAAATTCCCTCCCTCCATTACTGCCTCCAGCAAGCTGCAACTGGTGCAGTCCATATCTAAATGGACCTTTTGTGTAAATACAAAGAGAAAAAAATAGTCTCTCTTCTCCTGTGCCAAACTAACATTTGTGATCAGATATGTCCAAATGTGAGAGGTCTTTATCCATCCTTTAATAATCACAGAGCTGACCACATTCACCCCTCTAATGACTGCTGGATTAGGTGGAGTTCACAGCAGAGATGAATTTGAACTAGTAAGTACATCAGTGGTCTTTTTGGGTTTGCTTTACATAGCATGCAAAGAAGGTCTTCAAAGGTTTGTGGTACCACATAACCTTGACTTCAACTCTCATTTAAATGGCTACTTGGAAGATGACAAAGACCGCACTCTTTGGGAGACTGCTGTAGGGTGAGAAGCCTCAAAACCACATGGCCAAATCTAAGCATGAGTGAAGTCTATGCAGCCCACACAACAACAGTGGCAGCTGTCAGAAGTATGCCAGAGAAAGCCATGCTCCTGGCTGACAACTGAAGGGTAGAGAGGCTGAAGCACAACTTAAAGGAAAAATGTTCCTTTGATGGATATCCAAAATTGGTGACTGCTTCCTTTCAGGATGAGCATGCTGTGCCTAGGGACATGCTGATCAACTCTTGAAACAACACTGCAATCACTATGGATTGATGGTGTGACAGGAACCATGATCCGTAAGCAACGGCACTTAAAGCACTTGGTTTTGATGATTTTGCGCGTTTGTTTAACTTGTCAGAGGGAGAAGCCAAGTTGTGGTTAATGGGCAGAGCCGTGACCAGATTTATCCATTTGCTAATAGTTTTCTGGCCTCTGAGAAGATTTCTCTTTAGCAGCAAAAATTCTTTCCTAGCACCTGATGTTAGGAGGAATTTTCTCCCCTGCCCTTACCAGCATTACACATCATCCCTCCCTGCCTCAGACTGTGCTCACGATCAAGCTCACTCTCAGTAGCACGTATTTTATTAAATTTGGCTGTGAGAATGTCACCCACTATGAAGGGAAAAGCAAGAGTGAGGGTTAGGGGGGAAAGGTGAAGGTTAAATTCAGACATTTATGAGTTTATGGGGCAGTTTGTCCTCAAATCAAAGCCAGGCATTCATGTTGAGCTACGTAAACAAGAATACACACTCATGTGTAACGCTTCAGAAGCAAAAGCCCATAAGAATGTTTGCCACAAAATATGTGCTCTCTTCTCCCTTCCCCTCCTCATGGCCCCAAGAAAAGAGGCTGCTCAGAGCATGTTGTGATCCTGGACAACGCCATACCTCTAAAAACAAAGAAATCCCTGACGATAGACACACTTGTGCTTAGGAGGCTGCTGTGTGCTGCAGCCACTGCTGCCAGCACAGCCTGCAAACTGGCTGTGTAGCATCCTGGAGCAAAGGTGTGTTCTCAGTCCTGGATTTAGTAGGACACATCTTGGTCCTTCTTGAGGTGTTCAGTGACATTTTTGCTCGGTATCGCACTCTGTAAAACTTTTAACTCAAGGTAAAGTTTTGGGAAGGAATAAGAAAACTGGTGAGAACATCTTTTAAATAGCAGATTAACCTCAGATCCTCAGCTACCTTTTATTTACCAAACAGAAGAAGTTTCCCTGTGTGATACATTTCTTAAATTATAGGTTTTCCATTTCCTGGCATCCTAATAAAGTCTAGATGAATGATGAGAGAGTCTGCTGGGAGAATGAGTAAACATCTCCTACTGTCTGGAATGTAAGACGACTACTGTCTTATCCTTTGTTACAGGTTGTTAAGATAAAATTACCCTATATATCAACAGCACTGTCAATGAAATTAGAAAGGGCATTCTACCTCCAAGCTGCCTGGAGGGTTTGGGGAAGGAGGAGGGAAAACAGTTGCTTCTCTGTTTATTTTGGTTTTCCATTTGCTGTGAAAGACAGAAAAGGGTTTTGTTTTGGGGTTTTTTGGTTTTGTTTTGGTTTTTAATGCAAATGAAAAAGAGGAGAAAAGCCAAGGAGGATGTGCAAGGCAGGTTCTGGATATTTCACCAGCTGTGCAAGCAGGAGAGGAGAGAAACTGTGGCTTGGTGAAAATCCTGGGACAGCCTGAACTGCAGCAGCACCAAAGCTGGGGTGCAGAGAGACCCCACAGCTGTAGATGTTACCCCCATGTAGGGCAAAGGCTGTGAGTCCCTGAGCTAAGGGCACTTTACCTCTCCTGGGCTTTTGTCCCCCAGCAAGATGTGCTCTGAGCAGCGCCTGCCTGGCTGCAGTGTTCTTAAGGATACACTCCCGCAAGGATGACAGTTGCCAGCAAGCATGGAGGACCCCAGAGTGTTTCACCAACAGCACCCCTCATTCAGTGCTTGAAAATCCCTGCTATCGAATGTGAATAAACGTAGCCAGTGGGTTGAAAAGTTGAGAGATCTTGGGAAGACAGAGGCATATGTGCGTGACGTATTCCCCAGAGCCTCGTTCACATCGGAAGCGAAGCTGGCAAGGAACACTTTCCAGACAAGTGTCTTCTTTTCAATTATTTTCAATTCCCTTCAAATAGCAAAGGCTCCTGGGGTAATGTGTGCAGGCTCTGCTTGCTCTAATGAGTATTAGCTTGTGCAGTAGGTCCTGCTGGTGGTGAGCCAAGGGCACGCAGCGCTGTCCTTCCCATTGTTCGTTTTTGCCAGCACAGTTTTAGGAGGACCCTTGTGCACATGCCTGCGATTCATGTTTCTGGTGTATTTTTCATCAAACCTTGATATTATTGCAGTTTCACTGGTCTTTAGAGAGAAATCGTTGGAGAAGATCTACTTCTTCCAGAAAGAACTTTCTAGAAATGTGGGTCTTGTGAGCGTGCACTTTTTTACCAGAATACTAGAAAAGAGTCTATATTATCTGTCTGTACTCAGGAGAAATCCAGTGTTCACCTGTTTTCCTTCTAATCAGGCTGTATTGCCATAGTAGTTAGCTAGTTTAGATTTGTTATATTGTCTTCAGCCGTCACCACTCTTGAATCCTCTAGCCAGGAGAGTGGGATCCAAAACTTAAATCTCATTGCCTCTATTCCACAGAAAAGTAATTCTCTGCTCCAGAGAACTCCTCCAGGTGATCCCTATGCTCCAGAAGGTGATGGGCTCTGGTGGAGCTCAAGGGTTTCCAGTGGAGGCAAAGGACTGTCATGCAAGTCAAGGATGGCCTCATCACTTACATGTCATAGAATCATAGAATCATAGAACAGTTAGGGTTGGAAAGGACCTTAAGATCATCTAGTTCCAACCCCCCGTCCTCTCTTGTATCCATGTCAGCTTCTGTTACAGTCTCACTCCTTTGCCTTTTCTTTCTGTTCTTGCCAAGCACTTTGTTTCACTTCTTTTTCAAGTTGTTTTCCCATTTTTGAAACTCAGACACTTCACACTTAGAGTATTTTTGTTTTGAAATGAGAAAAAAGTGTAACTGAAAACAATACTGGAGAAAAGCTGGAAATAAAAAGCTGGACTTGGGTGCGAAATGCTCTTGGATTCACAAAGCATTCCTCAGTGTCTACCATCTCATCTCGTAGGGTGTCAGAAACTTTACATGTCACTCTCTCATGCATTTATGTGTGTGTCCATACATATACAATTTTTTCTGACAAGCTGCAGGGCTTTGTTACAGATTTTCCATCCCTAAGTATGTCAAGAAGAAAATATCTTAATGCTCTATTCACAAAATACTTTTGGCCTGTTTCCATTCAAATGTTATGATTTTTGCATAGCCAATTCATAGGGGAGTTCATGAAACCTCTTTTTGCCTGAATTTCTGAATGCCTGCCCACTGCATGGGCTTAAAATGAATTTACATTGGAAAAGGGACTTTAGTGGGATGCATACATTCTGCACATAGCCTTTAAATAACTCAGATGTTTTCAAAGGAGGAAGTTTTTCCTATGGGCTGAAGAACACGTTTGTACCACCTACTAATTTCTTCAGCTCCAAAACAGCACTAAGAAAATAGTTGAGGTTTTTGCCAATTCAATGTTTCCAACACTTGTATCTTCCCCTCAGAGAGATCCCCCATTGAAGGACAACCTCTTACTTTAATTCTTGATGCTTAGTTCCAGCAGGAAACCCTTCTCCTACCTCCATTCCCAGCCTGTGATAATGGGAACAAAACTGCTTTTTGCAGTGCTCTCCCCAGCCCTGTGCCACGGTGCCAATAGCAGCCAGCACAAAACGGATGTTTGTCTTTATTAATCATACACACACAATCTGCAACCTGAGCTGTGTACAGAAATGAGTGGAAAAAGTGCAACCTGACCGCAAAAGTATTATTTTATAAATAAGGTCCTTTAGTAGTAGTTAATTGGACACACATTTTGCTGGATTCATGGAACATTAAAAACTATCATATCCGAATTGACTGAGTTCATGTTACATCTCCAAATTACCAATGACCATTTTGCCTTGCAACATCAGACCTTGGGTTCAGAAATCTAGCTCAAGGGCCTTTTTTAAGTACGTGGTGCTTCTTTTTTTTTTCCTAATAGAGATTGATTTAGTGTATGTTTAATGGCCCCATAAATCACTCAACATGCCCAACTCACATACAAATTCTGCCAAAAAAAAAAGTTTTCAAGGAAGCAGATGCCTTGTTCTTGGAACCAATCTGCCTTGCTCTCTGCATGTGCGTGAACCCACCATTTCAAGATCCTCCTTATAAAACTGTTCTGCTCTCCCAGGTCTGAACACTGGTCGTTTTCCCTGGGACTGCTTTCTTACGATGCCAAGTTAAACTCGGGCAATTCCCCTGCTGTGCCCGTTCTGTTCTAGTGCCTTTTTGATCAGCAATAAATAAATTCATTGTGCATTTCAACAAGAAGAAAAAGCAAAAGCCGGAGTCGCATTGTACTTGCTCTTGTGAAGATCTATTGTGTGCAAAGTAGTGTGCTATCAAATGGAGTAGGTCATTTTTCTTTACCGCACTGAGGATGCAGCTCAAAGCAGAGGATTATAAAAACTCATTTCCTATGGTTAAGGGAAGAAAAAAAGAAGAGTTAACATTCAATAAACTCAAGGGCTATGACACAATGTGGCCCTCAGAACCTTCCGAGCAGAGCTGTTAATGGCTTCCTTTCCCAGGACGTGGGTTTGCCCCGTTCACTTATCGACTTTGATGCATTAGTAAAAGAAAATATCAACCCCTCATAACTCTCAGAAATGATACAATACATCACTTGAAAGTAAGCTAGGATCAACACATTGTTAACTGTTTGATCTCTCGAGTCAAAATTAATGATAGGTGTTTTGCACATAAAAAAAAATGAATGTTAAAAGCCTATTTAAGCTAACTAAAGACATCCATACAACATCAGGGTTGAATTGGAGGTGATTTCCTGCAATGCAGCTGTTATAAGTTTATCAGTCTGCGGGTGGCAGTAACCAGTAATCATAACCAGATTGCAGAAGGGTGGGATGGAACTTATCTTTAAATAGAAGATCCAACTAACTAACTAACTAAAGAAAGCTGGTTGAGAACTAAGTTCATGGTATTATGCACTAGAACACCAAAGGGTCTGGGGGAAGCCAGTTTTCTGTATATTCTAAAGAACTGAAATGATTCTGAAGGTTTAACTGCTAGGCAGGGAGAAACCAAGGTTCATGATGATTAACAGCAGACCTCCTGCACTCTTGTACTCGCAGCATTTACAAAGTAATGATAGCTAATAAGAAATGGCATTAAGAAATGACATCAACTTTCTCCGCTGAGATGTTGCCATAGGCTGTTGATGAACTTTTAGCTCATTCTCTTGTAACATGGAAAGGAAAGATTCGAAATGTAGCATATATTTCAATCAGAAAAGAGATTGAAAAAATTCCAAGAAATCTCTCTGAAGAGCCAAAGAGAAGTGTTGCTCTACGAGACAATGCCTCTGGACTATTACAGCCTGTTATTTTTAATGCATCTCGAATTGCTTCCGTCTGCAGCTAATCTGACCACTGGAAACAGTCACTTTTGCAATGCCCTTTAATTTTTCTGATTTGTGTGTGGGAGGTATCTGTTGGTATTAATATGAATGTTTTCCGGATTGAATTAGAGAAAACAAGACAAGCTTTCAAAGTAGAATCAACTTTCTTTGAGAACTATGAACTCAGGAGCACAGATGAGGCAGTGGCAAGCCATGCAGATGATTTAGGTCTGCCCCACGTCACTGTCTTGCAAACACGGAAAGGAGTGACAGAGAAGTCCCACTGGATCCTCCGCTACCCCCAGCACCAATCCACAATCTCTTTAGCCCTCTTTGTTCTTAATTTTGCGGAATTCTCGGCCCTTTCTTGGCACTGCTTTAGGCGCTCCAGCTCCATCCGTTAGAGCTGTGCTTGCAGCCAGCGGGGATACCCCTGCTTCCTAACTCACTGACCCATGCAGACCCACTGTTTTCTATGAATGAATGAATCCTTTAAACAATTAAGGAGCGAACCAAAATCTTCTTCCATCCCCAAAGTCAGCCGAATACATGCTTTGTTTTTAAACTGACACAAGTTTAACATAGCCGCTGTGTTCGCCTTTCCCATCAGCATATCCAGCTCCTGCCATCTCTTCACGCTCCTTCTGCAAACAGCCACTGACTTCTGGGAGCTGTCTAATGCTTAAACCTGGTTTCTGGAAGCTGCAGGTTTGGGGAAATTCAACTTTGCTTTTTTTATGGAGAACAGACTGAAAAATGGCAATGACATTTTAACATATAATTCTGATCAAAAAGGGTATGTTTTTGAAAATACTTCACACAGCTTTCCTTCAAATTTTGATGAAAGTTTAAATCTAAAATAAGCCTTCACTGTGTCTGACATCTGTGCATTATTTATACAGCACCTTTTTTCATAGACTTCTTATTTTGGAGGTGTTTTTATTGATAAAACAGAAAATCTGAAATATATTTCAATTAAGGCACTCAGCCACTGCCATTTTTTTGTTTCCTGCATCTTACTCAACAAAACCTCTTAATTATTTCTCCACAGCCATGGGATCAGCTCACTCCCTTCTTCTCCCTAATGGGACTATAAAATCCTCAGCTGGCAGATCAGCCTGTATGCCAGGCTGTGAGATGTGACACATCACAACTATCTGGAGAGGGTAAATTTTCCATTCAACAAAGTAGCAGAGAGAAAGCAATTTCATTGCTCATGTGAGGGCAGGTGGATGGTGGCCAAACACTTCCCAGTTTTTGACTCGCTATGTGTTTTCCCAGTTATTACTGCTTTGGAAGTGGTCCATCCCAAACAGTCCATTTACCCGTGTGGGACAGCTGGACTGGACAGGACCTGTGGCCACTGAGTGCTTGCCCTTGTGCCTATCTGTTCACTGAGTGTGATTACTCCTTGCCAAGCTCCTTGGTGTAAATCATGCCCTTCTGCACGCAGTGTCATGGCTTTGCCTGCTCTACAGCCCATCTCATCATATCCATTCATTTAACAATTCTGCCACATAGAAATTTTGCAGGCAGGGGAACTGAGGCATTGATGGGTGACACCTCCAGCCTGGAGTTATGGAGTGGATGATGAGAGACATCAGGACTCCAGACCCAGCTCCTTCCGTATCATACTGTTATGTCTTGTTTGAAGTACAGAAATGAGTGCAACAATTATCAAAGTTCAATGTAGGAACTTCTGTAGTAGGCTCTGAAATACTCAGATGTGTTAATCATTTGAAATACAGTCAGGGCTGTGTTAAGACATTGTGTGGTTTAATGCAACCCTTAGACTCAAATTCACTGTTAAAACACAGCCTTGCTAGTGTGGGAAGCACTGCCTGCCAATTTAAACTGGAGGGAAATCTATATGCAGAAAACAGGGAAACTGGTAAACAACCAGTTAAGCAGCTCAGCCCACTGTCACTCTATCCCCACTGCATCACAAAGTGCTGAATTCCTAAATGTGGAACCCAGATGCAAAAATAACAAAGACCACATTAAAGCGATGCTAATCATACAAGCTATGGCTCTAGAGGAAGATGCGGAAGTGCTTGGGAGGCTGATACAGAACTGGGGGAAAGACAGCACAGCCTACAATTGCTTTTTCAAAGACTGTATGAGGGGAAAAAAGGTTTCTGTGCCTCTAGCAAGCCTCCTTGTGTGCAGCCTTGGGCATCTGAGACCATACGTGCACATCCACACATGTGGGCAAGGCTCCCAACCCTTCTGCAGATGTGGGGCCCCCAACTTTGTAGACAAGCTTGGGAGAGGACTATCTTAGGAGCAATCCTTATTACAGACCAGCCATGGGATGTGAAAAATATACCTTTTTTACACCGGGCTTTCCAGGGAACCCATGGTCTCACTAGAAACACCCCAGCTGCTCAACTGGCCACAGGAAAGCAGCCCACGTCCCCTGCTCAGAGGCATGCCTGGCCTGCCTTCCCCTCCTTGGTGGTGATGGATAGGGCAGGCCTCACAGTGAGAGCCCCTGGGAAGAGGAAGGCAGGCCAGAGGCAGGTTTCTCCCAGACCCCACAGTGGGGTCAGGCATACAGGTAGCTTCTTGTGGCTGGCAAAGGAGTCTGTGAAAGGCTGTGTAACACCACAACACAATTAGTTGGTGACCACCAGTATGGACTTAGTAAATGGATGATTGCTTTGTTAGTGAGACCTTCAGTTGAATCCTGTAAGAAGGGTAGATACAGGCTCCTCCACACTTAACCTATACCACCTGGGTAGGAGGAAATGATGCCTTGTGATTGAGAAAACCTGATGGGTAAATTACCACCAAATGAAGTGAAAATCAGAAGCTTCCAGAGAGGACTGAATCAGTTACTGGGAAATTGAGCTGAGATCGTGGTGCTGAAGGCCTGGTTAGAGTTTATCCTGAGGACGTGAAAAGTCTTACGGCCTCTAGCGTTTTGGTGACTTCAGGGAGGTGTGAGCTCTCCTTTTCCTGGAAGGATAAAGTGTTGGTGCTACCTGTTTGCTGCAGCCTGCTTCTCCTGAGAAGACTTTGCAAGGGAGAAATGAAAAAGGTGATCTCTGGTACTGGAAAGGTAAGCTTTATCTTTTATAGTCCTAAGTAAAGTTATAAATACAGTTGTTGGTACTGGAAAGGTAAGCTTTATCTTTTATAGTCCTAAGTAAAGTTATAAATACAGTTGTTTAGAATGACTGAATAATATAGCAGTGTGGTTGATGTGGGGTTGGAGTGGCCAGAAGCAGGGTCTGGAGGAGCCCAGGCTGGGACAGAGCTGCCACCCTTTGTGGCACACAGCAGATGAACAGCCTCCTTCACCTTTATCTGTTGGTTTCCAACAGATAAGCCACCCTGGTTATGAGTCTGGAAGCAGAGGCATTGGGATGTTGGGCTGATCACTGAGCAGGCTGCAGTTTAAAATAGCATGTGAATCTTGTGAGAAGAGTTTCTGTGCAGTGGTTTTTGAGTAATGTTATTTAAGTTATTATTCAAGTGCTTGACTTGCTCTGGTTTCTTTTTTTTCATGGTCATGACCAGGATTGGGGCTGGTTATGTACAGAGAAAAGTTAGGCAGTTGCCTTGCTTGCTGTGGCTAGCAAAACCTATCTGCTGGCTGTGTGTTTTGTGCCTTGTTCTGATGCTATCCTCTCTGCTTTGCTCACTGCCATGGTTGAGCACAATACAAATTAGGGGGAAGGTTAATGCAAGTTCTTCCCACCCTGCAGACAAATGATCCTGAACTTCTGAATTATTGTAACTTGAGCTTGTTCTCTAAAAAAAAAGAGTGGGTGTTGCTTTATCCATGTAGGGAACCAAAAGCATTACTTGGAATAAGAGATGCAGAAACAAGCATAGAAGGTGATGTTCCGCCTTTTGTTCTGGCACCGGTTTGTTCTGGCTTTTGAGACAAGAGAGAGCTCAGCCTGAAGTTCTGTCTGGAGTGATACTGCTGGTCTATGCCCCAACCCTGGGTGGGATGTGGTGAGCTTTGTCCCAGAATGAGCTGATGCCAGCTTTCTGAGTAATGCTGGCTTATTGGAATATGCTTTCCTTTGATCTTGTAGACAGGAGTCCACAGCAGCTGTTCTGCAATAGACAAGGGCAGCCACTCTCCAAGCTGATGGTGTTTGGAGATTAGTCCTTGGGAGGTTGCACAGTGGAGGGGCACAGCCCATAAGGGTGAGATGAATCCTGTTGGTGCGCACGCCTGCAACTGGGGCAAGCGGCAGTGGGGAAGGAAGCTTCTGCTTGTCTATCAGGGCTGTAGCACGCTGGGTGTGATGTAGATGTATGAATCTCTGTTTTGTCTTTCTGCTGTATATCCACAGCTGTTTCCTGTTACAGAGACTGGGGAGAAAGGCCATTCTTGGCCTGTAGAACCTGGGGTGTGTACACTGAATCTGGAAATTGCTGTAAAGATTTGGGAGATTTTATTTTATTTTTCCCCTTTTCAATGGAAATTACTTAAAAACAAACTCTTAGTGTTTTCAGTAAGATATTCTTAAAGGTTTTTTTCCAAATAGATCACTAAAATGCCTCCTTCTGCATTACCTAAGTGTTGCTTTGGTCTTGTGAGAGAGAATGACAGCATTCACTCAAGATGGATGCTTTTGGCAATGTTGACTTTGTGGCTTCCTGCAGTGATCACAAAAACCTGTTGTTTGTATGTATTTTCAGTAGAAATGTAGCTCTGCATTGGCCTCAAGGCTTTTGGAGGGGATGAAAAATACTCTGTATGGATGATCTCTGAGTGCGGGTCACCATGAGTCCAAGTGTCAGTCCTTGATAGGAATCCACCACATGTCTGGGCAAACCATCCAGCAGAGTGAAGGGCACTTACTTAATGCTTGAAGCAGGGCTGATGTGCCTTGCATTGCCCCTTGGCCTCTGCATATCACACCTTTCTTGGCACTTGGGGATGCTGTGATCTGAGATTCCCTTCACAGTGACGCCAGATCTCCCTGTGAGGAGTGGGGCTTGGAGGCTGCCAGAAGCGTGGGCGAGACTGTGGAAATAACCTTTGCTGTAGTCAAAGGTAGTCAGGAATGGTGGTGGACATGACTTCACTATGCCCACTGCTTAGCATGAGTAACCAGTTCCATGCATTTCCATGCCAACCATTAATTTCCAGATGCAGTGACTAGCACGGTATTTTCCATTTCCAGATCTTGTTTGTACTGGCATGATTTAAAATACTTTGTAATTACAGTGGTTCCTATAGTCAAACTGCTAGAGCGATGCATGGTGCTTAGAAGTTTCTTCCTTAGCTAGCAATTTCGGTAATGACAGTAATTCAGTTAATCTATCTTTGTGGCCTTGTGGTTTTCGGAAGTATAGGGCTGGGGTTTTTTCTCCTTTTGAGAGAGGTAGCTCTAGCTCTATATATAGTGCAGTGGATATCTAGTATTCTGGATGTGTTGAAGTAAACTGAGCTGAGAAATTCCAGTCCCATCACCACAAGCTTTCTGATGTTGCTCTTCATGTTAATGCAATCAAGTAGATGGAGGAAGTAAATGCAGAGGGCAGAAGTATGAGCTTGGCTGCTGCTGTGGGCACCAGCTGGTTGTATTGCCAGGCAGCTCTGGGAGCTTGGGTGCTTGCCAGCAGCACCTCATCCTTAAATTGATGAGTGACTGTGAATATATTGGAGTTTCCCCTGAGCCAAGGAGGCTGGATAGAGGTGAAAGAAGCCAGGATAGTGTGAGAAACACAGGGTGTTGGCACCGAGGTGTGCAGGATGGGTTGTCCCTAGAGGAGCACCCGGGTGATGTCTGACCAAGCTCTGCATTGCTTGTGTCTGTTCCATGTAAGTTAACAGTTGAGATGGGATAGGGCAGCTTCCTCTCGAAGATGAGGTGGCCTCAGTGAGTACAACTTCAGGCAGCAGTTGAGCTTCATTTTGGTCAACAACTCTTAGCACAATAAACAGTTTCAGCAGCCAAATGTGACAACATCCTACTGAACAGGGAAATCCTTCAGTTTTGGGAAGATAGACGAATCCCAAAGCTGCCCTCATTTGCTGGTTGTCTACTACCAACAGAGACACTCCGAAGTTACTTCTGAGAGAAACTGGTCAGACAGATCAGAGGCAGACATCTCCCTTGGTATGCAATTATGTGTACTGTTTGCTTTGAAAAGAGGCCAAAGCAAATGTGAAGCAGCAATTAAGGTAGACACTAGCAATGAAGACCTCAAGTATAGGGCACAGTGTTTACCAGTCATCGCAGTACAGAAAAGGCCTCTCCTTAATCTGACTGAAGAGGGAAGAGCTGTAGCTCACTATTTTTGTGTATTGTTGACTATTATTTTCCTCAGAAGACTCTCATATGTGGAGGAGGGAGGGAGGGACAGTTGTTGATTGAAACTCTTCTGTGAATGTGTGTAACCTCTGGCAAGTTGCTTATCCTTGAGAGGCAGGGAACAGAGGTGGAGAGGTTTGCCATTCTTCTGTCCAATTAACCCATATACTTTTAACTACAGGCTGTCAAAACTGGGGGATCGTGAGCCTAGAACAAGCCCTTGAGGTCACTGCTGTCACACTAACAGTAAATGAACCAAAATCACTTTTTTGAAGTCTTGAGCAGTAAACGCAATCTCTGATACTCTGTGATCACATTGGTGATTGCAGGAAAGAGCTGCTGAACACACAACAGGTTGTGTCCAGGATGTATTTGTATCCATAGTGAACATGGGAAGTTGTGTGTTTCCTGTAAAGCAATGAAACCTTATTGAAATCTAGCTGAATTCAGAATCTCTACAATAAAGAGAGATTTGGGTATTAACAGTTTTTTGTGGTAACCTGTGTATAGGGTTTTTTCTCACTTTTTCAGAGATGTGAAAGCTAAATCAAATGAAATACTGTTCTCACCTAGCTCTAGATCCAGGGAGCACTAACAGATGCAGGTGCAGGACAAGTGAGGGTCAGCACTGTACCACCTACTAAGAAGGAGAAAAATGACTGCTACTGCTGAACCCAGGACAGAAACTTAACAAAAGAGATGCTGGATATGTTCCACCTTTCTCCATAGGTGTGTAACTTGAGGTTATCCCCATCAGCAGAAATACACTATTTGATCCACAGAAATCTGTTATCTGAGAAAAAGACAATGTGCTTATTCCTCTTTTTTCTTTCTCCCATCTCCCTCTGCTACTTTCTAGGCTTTGCTTGAAGTGGGGTGGGGAGTTCAACTACCCAGTTCTTAGAGCAGTAGTCAAGTTACCTTGGTTTTCTTAATTGTATATGTTAGAAACATGTGAACCCATATACACACATGGCTGCAAGGGTATCCAAAGCACAGCAGTGGTAAGGACTTGACAAAGCAGGCTAAGAGCTAGAAAAAATTGGGCAGTTCAGGAAGATGTCTTGAAATTAGTGATGGAAAATAAACATCAGAATGGTTGGAGCTAGCTCACTTGCAAGTGCTGGATGAATTGTCTGTGCCTGCCTCCCTAGTATTTGGTCCTTTTCTCTGCAACCACCCAGTACTATAAGTGGGTCCCCATCAACCTGTCTTGGAGGTGTCCTTCCTTGCTTGTGTCCATGTCATCTGAAATCCCTTCTCTTCTAAACAGCGTTGCAAGACTCATTCCCTAACAGCATGATCCTTGATGTCATCAGTTTTAATAAAGGCCTTAGAGGATTAGTAGTTTGTGGTCAAGTTTACTGCTTTCCCCACCGATGAGGGAACTATATCCTGCTGCCATCAAGAAGCAGTGGGAACAGCAAACCTCATTAATGCTTGCTTTGCCAATGAGAAATAGGAAGTATTACTTTCAGCCTCAGAGCCCTACTTGAAAAACAGTTGCCCTCATAATAAAGAGGAGCCATTCTGCCACAAGATGCAGAGTGCTATGCTCATGTCTTTGTCTTGTAAGTACTCTTGCTGTAGGAACATCAGCATCCCAGGTGTCCTCTTGGAAGCCTGTAGCTTACACAGTTCTTTGGTATTTTGTGCTAAAGAAATATAATTTGTCCCAATGTATCTGCAGAAGGCTGTTGTTTCTTACTTGTGGTGTGGTAAAGGGCTGCAGAATATCTGTGCCAAGCTCTTACAAGCTGAATATTTATCTTGTGTTTGATTGATCAGCCAGGGACTGACCTAGATGATGACAGTCCTCATGATTTGTTCTAGCTCTCCACTTCCTGAGCGTCTTTCAAGAAGAGGTAGGTGAATATGGTCTTCTAAACCCTTTTCACAAGGGGAAGAGGACACCTCCTAGGAGGCATCAGCATATGCATGACACATGGTCTGGAAATGAAGCAAAAGCAACTCCAGTATCCTGCAGTGTTGGCGGAGATGTGTTTTCATTTTCTGAGAGGTGCTGCAACAGAAAACCAGATCTGCTTCCTCAAACTGTCACTCCCATCTGGAGAACATATTTGACCTGCAAGCTTAATTTGCTGTCAGTCTCCCACAGCTCCCAGGAAGGAGACTCCATCTCTTAACTTGAGGCTGTTACCTTTTCCAAATAACAGGTTTCCCAAGGCTTGTTCTTGAGCCAGATGAGAAACATGAAATAAATGAATGCAAAATACAATCTTCTTCCTTTTAAAATAATACCAATAAAATTGCTTTGAAGATAGAGTGCTTTGCAAGTGCTAATTAATAGGATTGTCATTGCAACTTCACATTACCACTGCAGAGGAATCAGGCTGCAAAGCACAGTGTCACGGAAGACATGCATCTCTCCCGGGTTCGATGTTTTTCTTTTGTTGAGCATCTTGTTCTCAGCTGCTGGCAGAAGCAGGAAATCTCTCAAAGCTGGGAAGAGCTGATAAAGTTTGTGCCTTGAACTGGTTATGCTTTTCACCTACTCCTGTGAAGCTGGAAGCTATTGCTTCTAAGCAGAAGTCCCCCCAGCAGCTCTTGGAGGTAGCTGGCTGCCATTGCTGACTGAAGACTGAAATGACTGCAAATTCATGACTGAATGAATGAGGTGGGTGGGGGATACCTCACCCTGGAGCTTAGACTTTATCCCAAGCCCACCAACCTCAGGAAGTCCTTTACTACCTTGTCTCGTCCTTTTCTGTGGATGAAATTGCAGGACTTTGGGACTCCAATGTACTGTTGCTATCAAGTGTGGTCTAATGATCATTCCCACTAGTATGGATTAGGAAGAGCCTTGTTTATTCCTGGAAACCGAAAAATACCAACTTTTAAAAAATATCTGGAAATAAACAGTTACATGATCCACTGAAATTCATAACAAAGGACAAATTGAATCCTTCATGCTGTGTAACAGCCATAAATAAAGGCTTTATGGCTGCGAAGTTGTAGGCAGTGTTCCAGCAAAACCGGATTTATTCCCTCTCCACCTCCTGCAATAAAATTCTCTGGAAATGGGGGTTCCAAGGGCTGTTCTGACACAATGTTAACTGCAGCTTCTTAAACCAGACTCCCTCCCAGTATTTATAGTTCTGTGCGTGGTATGTGTGTATATAACTGCACCAGCTTTTACAGTTGATTTCTCAGTAGTCATGTGAAACCAAAACAACTGATGGGCTGAACGTGGAATCAGTTGTGCATTTGTCTAATTTAAACAAGAAAAAATATCTGCTTTGCTGTTATGAAAAAGATCTCTTGATTAAAGCAGCTCTAAGACGGTGGTGGCCCAACCTCTGAGTGTCATGTTCCTTCTCTCCAAAAACACTGGCTGGGTTTGCAGGGGACCCCTGCAAGATGGATTTCAACACCTGGTTGTACAGTTGCAAAGCGAGTAGCTGCACACTTTCTTCTCACAGATGCCTGTCCCTACCTGTACTTGCTGTCCACTGCAAAGTTTAGCTTTCAAGTTTTATGATATGCACCCTTGGAGTAATTAACCAAGTCCTGAAGCTGCAGTCCAGCCAGGTCCTTCCCTGTTAAGGAAGGACAACTTGGGTCAGTGGATTTAAGAGTCAGATTTTGGCTTCAGGAGCCAAATACAGGCCAGCAGTGACAGCAGATCACTGAGAAATTAATAAGCAAATAGGAAGCAAAACTTTTACTATGTCAGGTTTGTGCTTCATTCTTGTATGCTTGCTATATAGTCAAAGATAGAAGCTAAAATGAGGAATTTGTTCCCATCAAGCAATTGACCAATTATCTTTAAAGAAGCTGACTGGTACTTGTGCTCTGGGCAGACAGATGTAGAGCCATCGACCTCTCTGCTCTTGTCTACAGCTTGTCATAAACGCTGAACAAAATGGCTTAAATTGTTGAGACCTGAGAAACGATATCCTTGAGCTCTGACCCTTCATAACTGAATCCAGACACTGAATGTCTCTGCTTCCACATATTTTATATGAAGCACCTGACACAGCAGCAACAAATAACACAGGAATAAATCCAGCAGCCTGCAACAGTTTGCCTTCATTAGCCAAGCCAGAGGTCACCTTGCTGGTGTCACCATTAATGTCTGGCCACTACCAGGGCCATTGCCTGCTCTAGACCTGAATGGAAAGATCATGCAATGGAAGGAAAGGTGGGGAGCCAGGCTGAAAGCCTCTGTGGGTTTTTGGGGTTTTAGTGCCTCACAGCCACAGCTTCATCTCAAACCTGCTTTGGAAATCTAGCATAAATGTGAAGTCCTGGTGCTGACACACTGAAGCACAACAGTTCTGCTGAGGTCCTGGCATCCCCCCCTCCTTTTTCTTAAGAGCTGCTTAAAATAAGACCATTAGCCCAAAGTTAGCAGCAGCACAGAGTTGCTAACTTAGGAGTCACTTCAGCTTCCCATTCAGAAAGAGTAAGAGTATGTTTTTAATTACAGGCAAGCCCATGGATGTTGTAGTGAATACAGCCACTTGCCCCCTCCCAGTTCCAGACACAAACGCTCCAGTCCCCAGATTACTGCTGACTGGCCTGGGCTGGGTTTTACTGCAGACAAGCAAGCTCATTCTTTGAGGGTGAGGTTAATTCAAGCAGCCCCATGTAGAGCTTTATCCTGCAAATAATAGAATCATAGAATAGTTAGGGTTGGAAAGGACCTTAAGATCATCTAGTTCCAACCCTCCTGCCAGGGGCAGGGACACCTCCCACTAAACCATGCCACCCAAGGCTATGTCCAACCTGGCCTTGAACACCGTCAGGGATGGAGCATTCACAACTTCTCTCTGGGCAACCCATTCCAGTGCCTCACCACCCTTACAGTAAATAATTTCTTCCTCAGATCCAATCTAAACTTCCCCTGTTTAAGTTTGAACCCATTACCCCTTGTCCTATCACTACAGTCCCTAATGAAGAGTCCCTCCCCAGCATCCCTATAGGCCCCCTTCAGGTACTGGAAGGCTGCTCTGAGGTCTCCACACAGCCTTCTCTTCTCCAGGCTGAACAGCCCCAACTTTCTCAGCCTATCTTCATATGGGAGGTGCTCCAGTCCCCTGATCATCCTCGTGGCCCTCCTCTGGACTTGTTCCAACAGTTCCATGTCCTTTTTATGTTGAGGACACCAGAACTGCACACAATACTCCAAGTGAGGTCTCACAAGAGCAGAGTAGAGGGGCAGGATCACCTCCCTCGACCTGCTGGTCACGCTGCTTTTGATGCAGCCCAGGATACAGTTGGCTTTCTGGGCTGCAAGCGCACACTGCCGGCTCATGTTCATTTTCTCATCAACCAACACCCTCAAGTCCTTCTCTGCAGGACTGCTCTGAATCTCTTCCCTGCCCAACCTGTAGCTGTGCCTGGGATTGCTCCGACCCAGGTGTAGGACCTTAACCATGCCTGCAAATATTAGTCAAGTGCAAAGCTACCTTTCTAAGGGTTCATGGGACTGAGGATGAAGCCCCCTTTTTCTCCCTTGGTTCTCCCAGTACTTTTCCCAGATGGAGAAAAAAGAATGTGAAGTTGATGAATCTGGCTCTGACTTGGTCTGTTTTCCTTTTTATATATAGAACCGAACTCAAGCTGTCTAAAGATTGTGCTGTCTTCATTAATTCAAACATCAGGATTCTATTAATTGGAAAAACCAACAGATCTGTCCCGAAGTGGCAAACCTCACAATATCAAAATAACTCTCAAAACATTAAAGGTCTGCTCCTTCTGCCTGACCCCAGGCAAACCAGTGTGCAGGCTAGGAAACAAATCAGTGCATTAAACGTGTATTATCCAAAACTTCTGATCTTAGTTTCTGGTTTAGGAATACAAATTCTATTGCATTAAGCAGAAAAAGGGAATAGATGTTTTTATTTAAAACAGAGTAACTTGAAGTGGCCATTTGTGTAGCTTTTGTACTTGGGTAATAAATGACTGTAGCATAAAGTGTTCCTAGTTTTTGCCTCAAGGTCTTGTCAATCATTACCTGATAAATAAAAACTTCAAACAGGCTCCTTTTAGCTTAATTGGGCAGGGTTTCTCTCCAAAGGAACAGCTGAATACAGAGAATAATGTGTTTGTGGCAGCAGTGGAAGTCAGCAAGAAAGGTATTTGGATGGAAACGTACAGAGGACGCAAATTCAGACCCCAAAAGATGAGTCTTTTTGGTTTGACTTACCCAGAGAGTGTCTGTTCCCATTGCCTGCAGAGCTGACGGGATTGAATAGAGCAGCAGATGAAATCCCACAGTCCTTGGCAATGCCGCTGAGCTGTGCTTGTGTGAGCTCCACTCTCCCTCTCTGGTTTTAGGCTTTACAGCTGACGCTTCCATAAAAATCAGGAATCTTAAAATTACACTAAGGCTTACTTAAATCATTATCTTTTTATTATATAAACGTTGGCAGCAATGGAGGCAGTTTCCTGCGTAGGGACAAAAGGGTTGTCAGTACTGGAACAGTTCTAAAATGGCTCAATTAAGCAAACATAACATCCTCAAAGTTTGGCCTGAAAGGAAGTTAAAATAACTGATCTATAAAGTGTTTCAAATGTGCTTTAAAATGTCATTACTGAGATAAATCTAACCATTTTGAAGCTGGTTCGCTGGTTTTATGGCCCTGCCAGTTTATGGCAGCATACGTATTCATGTCAAGAATTCCTCCTCCAGAACAGTAGATGAGGAGACAAAGCCACAGTAGCAGTGTGGACTGAGGGGAGGCTGCAATCAGCTCAGGAACGAAGTTTTGGCTCCCAGGCTGGGAAAGCTGCTCCAAAGCATATCCAGCAAGCTGTGTGTGTTTGTGGCAGGGCTGGAAACCAACTGGTATTTCATGCTATAAGGCTAGATGTGTTGAAGTTAGTGGTGAAGTTTCTGTTGGCTGCAAGACTGCCACTGTAAAGCTGGGGGATTGCTTTTAAATGTGATTTTCCTGCCCTAGCTGGAACCACCTCAGACTTACACTGGGTCTAAATGCAGAGAATTGGGACCATACTGAGAAACACCAGAGGATCCTCCTTGTAGAATTAGGCATACAAAAGCGGAGTAGGCATCAGTTTAGGTCAGTAAAAGTCTTTCCACCAATGCTTTGCTAAACTTCAGTTCAGTGCACGAAGCAAATTTACTTATGAATTTGTAATTGCTTGTGAAAGATGGCAGTTCAACTCCAAAATGCTGATGATTTAAGCCTCTGGATCAGCAAATACATCTACATAAACTGGCACAACTCTGCTCACAGTTTAAAGTAAACAAGAACCCCAAAATTGCTGTTATGCCCTGAAGACAGAATGTTTAGTTAATACGGGGATTTAGACCATTATTTTTTTTCAGCTGCCTCCATAGCAATGCAGTGTGGTATCCACAGTAGGAAACCTCATGCCAGCAGCATCTCTGAAATATGCTAAAACAATCTAAATCAGAAAATGTCAGCTTCTTGGCTGATGTTACTTTGGAGTTTCTTTCTTCCTTTCTTGTGCCTCTATAATTTTATTGGGATGACTAAATCTCTGAACTATGTTAGCAGTAAACAGAACTAATTTACCCCCTGCTTCTTTGAAACAGCTGCTGACAGCTGCACTATAATTCAATCGTGGATCTTTGCAGTGCAGACTGCAAAACATATTCGTATCTTTTTGTATTCCTCCCCTTCTGTTGTATTTGGACTGAAGGAGTTGCACCAAATAGCCACATGTGCCGGTTTTGCTCATACGTAGAGATTGATCTACAGGAAAAGAGAGGCTCAAGATTAAATACTGCCCAGCCAAGAAGCATTTCTGAATATAGGAATAACCACACAGATACACAATGTTGTTGGGATATCTTTTGTAAAGTTGCAATGATTTATTTTACTAGTTTGTACAAAAGGCTTCTGACAACTGCTCTATGAAAAGAACCAGAAACGTGTATGCATTTTTGCCAACTGTTAATAAATATCTTCTTAAATAAGGAAACAAATGTGTTTAGGAACCGAGATTCATTTTTCCTGGATGTGATTGAAAAGGAATTCGGAGATGGAAATAAATAATTCTTCTTCCGCTTGTGACAACTATTTACATAAAAATGTACAAACAGTGAAGCTGATGTTGAGCCTAGCAACAGAAATCCTGTTATTATGTTTAAAAACAAAAACCAAAACAGAAACAATCCCCACATAATATTTAATATATGAATCCTATACAGCAAGATACCGTGGTCCAAGTTAAAAATGCAATACACCAATGCAGTGACCACCAACACTGAAACACCAGCAAGAAAAACTAATCCTTGACTACTAAATATTGGAAGTTTAGGCATGATTAGCTTTTAACTTTCTATGCAGCACCTTAACTTCCTTTAGAAGTTTACAGAAGCACTGGTGTATATACATATACAATGTCAAAAGACACTTCCAATCTGTGTGATTTCAGTACCTCACTCTAAATAAGAGATGCACCAAGGCAGTTCTGGCTGTTTATTGCAGATGGTCTTGCCTGCATGCTCCAGGGAGAGATGGTCTTTTGGCTCCTTCAGCTGTTGTCCTGCCATTTGGCTGTCTGTAACTATTGCTCAAGGTCCCACATTGGGGCAGTTGGGAAGTCTGCTGGAATCATGCTTGCAGAGTGCGCATCTCCCAGTCAGACCGGTCTGAGTCACCTGGGTTGGAAGCCGGGTATATCTGGCAATGTGGCGACTGCTCACCAAGGCCCTGGTCCAAAACCTACCGATGTCTTGGAGAGAATTCCACTTTTTCATGAGCCTAAGTCTGCTACTGAGAAAACTGCTGGGAAAACACCAACTGACTTATATGAGATTAGACCATCAGAAACAAGTTTCCAAATTATTTCATAGATAGTAATTTTTTTTTCCTTCTTTTGCTTATTCTTTTTAAAGTGAGGCATCTGGTCTGGATTTGATCTGTGACTTAAAGGAAGAAGAGCAGTGAGTGATTTCCAGAATTGGGTGGTTGCATTCATTTATCTTCTTAACTCTCCTCTAAGGCAAGACATGGAGCCAAGTTCCTGCTGCGGCTGCACTGTCCTGTCCACTCACTGAACAGAGAGAACCATCTCCAAGCATTTATTGTGTTCTGGACCCATCTGTTGGAGGTTTAGGTTTTTGAAGCTTGGAGATTTAGAGCTGCTGTTTTATTGGTCAGAATTTTCATCTCTGTGACATTTATCCCAATCCTACTTTTGTGATTGCAGCACATGCCAAGTGGTGAATTCGTTTGTGATTGGTTACTGCTACTTTGCATTCTTCTTCACAACGCCTTTAACTGAGTTTTAATTACCTAAGCGTGATGTTTGTGTAACCTGTGACTTTAAAAGAAGGAAAAAGAAATGCCTCAAGGGGATGTTTTCATGTTCCTTATTCCAGCTTGGTGCGGCTCTTGAAAGGGATTTAGTTGGGCTTTTTTAAGGTGAAGCCAATAACAGAGCAGGGGGTTTATCGTAACCACTGACCCTGCAAGCCAGGTTTCCTAGCTGGTTCCTAGCTGAGCCTGTGTGCTGCTGGGTCTATGGCCCAGCTCACAGCACCTTCTGCACTTGAGCCTCCATGTTTTTGAAAAAGCATCAGAATTTGTTCTGTCAGTGAAGTCAATTTCAGTTACAAACAGGAGCAGGATCTTTAGCTGGCTCACACAACTCCCTAACTGCTCAGGATACCCCAGCAAAATGTTAGGTATAATCCCTGCTTCTTAACATTCTGCTGTGGCTCTCCTGTTTCAAGTTCATAGCAAATCCAAATTCTTTCTGGTTGCTAGAGGAAATTTCCTTCCCTGTTGACAAAAACAAAAGTACACCCAAAAAGTCTTGCTCTTTGGAATTATTTTGTTCAGTTCTTTTGGTTGCCAATTAGAAAATCCTCTTTTTTTCTTAGATTGATCTGGCTTTGAATTTGCATCAATCCAGATACAGCTTTTGCTGCTGTAGTTTAAAATTGGCAGTTGCATGTAACTGATCTTTGTTTTTGCTTATGAAATTGAAGCAAACAGAGGGATGGAAGTAATAATTCTCTAACAAAATACCTGTTCACTCCAGGTATATTTTGCTCACTTATTTTATTGCAAACTGTGTTACAGGAACTACATACGCTTGTTAGTCACAGCACATTCTCACCTTGGATCGATTTTTGTGTTTTAACTTGCAATCAACACTGGTGAGTTTGCAATCTTCAGAAAGACTCATTTGCAGAAGTATGTCTTGCAGGAGCCAATTTTGTAGGCAGATTTGGTTTTAAATGGTTTCTCTGGCTTGTTTCAGTTTACAAGCTCATTGTCTGTAATAAACTCAAACAAAATGTGTTCAAATGCCACTTAAGATCCAGAAACCGTTCCATTGTCTGAACTTTCAGAAGCCTGGTCCTAAAAACTGTTTGGGATTTTTATAAACCCATTGCTGGAGTGCTAACCTTTTCCCCTCCCCCACACAGCCATACAAAACCACTCTTTACAAATAACTTTTTTTTGTCTTTTTTTTCCCTGTTTTTCTTTTTCTTTCCTACAAATCTAATGACAGCCACAGGCTCGCACCACCATGTTCCGGTATTTTTTTAAGATAACATTGGAGCTGTCATCAAAATAGAGCACGGAGATGGCATTGAGTTGTGTAGGAGCACAGCAGGGTTTCGGCACAGTCTCTGGGTTTATAAAGTGAACCTGCGGAGAGAAAGTAGAGGCACGTTAAGGTTTACTTTTCCCCTCTCTCCTCTTATGGTTCTCTTTCCCAGGCATCCTTCTCTGTCCCATGCACTCACTCAGACATGTTCTGAACACCTGGCTTTGTGTACAAACATCAAGATGTCCCCTGCGTGTCGGGAGGCTGACGCACGCACCCAAGCCAGATCTAGTTGGAAATCTTTCAGTGGGGCAGGTTTTCATTAGAGAATTCCCATTTGTCAGAGCTCTGCAGAACTGTACCAGTTCCGATAAACTCCGCAGGACATGCGGGTGAGGCTTTGTGACAAATCCATCAGCCCCAGGCAGGGGTCTCTGTGGCTGGTGAGAAGGGCTCTGGGTCCCCTGTGCTCCCTGCTGTGGGATCTCTGAGGAGAGGTGGGGGGGTGGAAGCAAATAAAAACCATTCTACCCGGAGAAAAACATACAGATATTTCTTCTTTTGGGAAACCAGAAGCATCTACATTTCCTATTACTTTTTGCAGCGTTGTCCTTCAATAAGCACAGGACATGGGATGTAGATGAGAAGGTGCAGTGAGCCTCCTTGTGCCCTGCAGATGTGTGCTGGGGACCCAAGCTGGGTAGGGGAGGGTGTCCAAGCTGGTCAGCTGGGGGTGCTGCGTAGCCAGGGTACTTGGGACCAGCATGTATCTTGTGGCCCAAGCCCAGAGCTGTGGTGCGCTGGCTTTGGTGACATGGCTGGGGCCGGGTGACCGCCCTGAGCACAGGAGCTGTGTCATGAGATCACGCCAGCTTGGGGCTCCCATCTGGACATCCTTGCACAATTTCATAAAACAAATACACCCACAGAGCAGCTGGGCTGTGTAATTTTGGGATTCACTGACCCCTTCTTCAATCTGCCCCCAAATGCAGTTTTGGCAGCAGCATTCAGTGGATCCTTACATAGTTTTTCCAAGAGATGCTCACAGTAGGTCTCACATCCTCCTCTTCCCATGCAGTGGGACTATACTATTAAGATGTCTATCATAGGGCCCTTTTAAACTAGAGAGAGCATGTCAATGCTTGCAGCAAAGACAGGGTAATTCCTAGCCAACTATTAATTCAGGCCACTTGGCTAGACATGTTGAGCCAAATGCTGCAGGCATCTTAGCGAGCTAATGCAGACCTTCCTTCTCTTGGTAGCTTAGAGATTTCTTTTGTGTATAAACTTATTTCTGAGTAGCACCTATCAGATATAACTCTGCACTAGGAGCTACAGTGCACCTACCAGTGTCTGTACAATGGCATGATTTGTAGCATTCATGTATGAATTCAGCGGGAAAGCACATTCTCCTTCACAGTAATATGCAGCATAGCCCTCCGGAGCGATGATCCAGTCCTTGGTGAAATTGAAGATGTTAGATTGTGAAGACAAATAGTGTGCAGTGAAAGAAGAAGTAAAACAGCACATAAACCTGTCAGCTCATGCATCTACATACAATTACAGGGGCTGGTGAAATAAAAACCTGGTACATTGGCCTTTCAAAAAAAGCAGGCGCTTTTCCTGGAGGGATGTATCCCACTTTGCAAATGTGTCCATAGAGTAGCTAAACTTCAGGATTTAGTTGTTTATCCATTCAGCAGTGTCCTGGCTGACCACAGGGATCACTTCACTCATCACTGAAGTACAGGTACAGGCTTTCAGAAACTAAAATGTCTTTAACCAGGTCTAAAAGAACTGTTAGGTTAAACTGGAGGGCCCTATGTGTGTTCAACACTGACAGAGGAAGCTCAGGGCCGCAGTTTCTCAAAAGGACTGAAGTGTGTTGAGCTTCCAGCCAGTCTCACTCTAAATATTTGTATACCCTAACTTTGCAGAAGCACTTCTTAAGCATGCTAAAGGCAATGCATCATTTCTTCCCTCAGGGCTGGAGCTCACTACTGCAGCTCTAAGTGATGTGCGAAGGCACCCAGCTCCCACCCCGATCACACACAGCCCTTACCTGCCACCCTAGGTCCCTGAAGCTGACGTAGAGCTCATGTTTCTTGCAGGCTTGTCGCTGGTCGCTGCTGCTGTTCTCTGCTTGGGGAGAATGGGCAGCTGTGAGGCCAGGCTGCTCCAGCGCCCACAGCCCTCAGCAGAGCCCTGCCAGGGAGTGAGGCACCACTGCTCGGCTGATGCACTTGGGGCTTGCTTTATTCTTTAACGCTTTTGGGTTTGCTCACAGAATAATGGCTGGGTTCAATAGCAGTGAACATAGGAAATGTCCCTCTGACTTCTTGTGCAAAGGCAAAAATGGCCTGGGGAAACAGCTTTTTTTTTTTTTTTTTTTTTGCCTTTTTTTCCTTTCTGGGCTGTGCCTGACCTCATAGTAGCAAAAAGCAGCTCTCTGATTACTGCCTGCGATATAAACAGAGAACCTATGGAAGGAGTGATAGCAAAGGCACCCTTTACCTATTTCCTAAATTTCTGTCATTGAATCACCTGTGTTACTGGTGATAGTTGCACCTTCAGGTCTACAAAAGCAACATGACATTAAGATAACGTGGAGTCTGTTCTTCTGTCCAGGGCAGCTGGATCCAGATTACAGACTTCTCTAAATGAGTGACTAAAGCATGGGTATGAGTCGTGGATCTGAACAACCATGACTACTGTGTGGACATGTAGCTGGAGATCTAAGTAGAAGCACTGGAAATGCTTCTTCCACTCTTCTTGTTGGAAGCTAACTCAGTGTGGGATCCCCAAGCTGGAAGCAGGACACTGGTCCCGAGACTTTTTTAACCTACTTGTAGAAATCAGGAAGTCTTTTGTCCACTACTTATCCTTTAAAAAATTGCACTGATAAAGAAAATGGGTGATAAAAATGCATGCCCAAACTTCAGACCATCTATGCTTGGCGAGCTGCAAGACCCAGAGCTTGGAAACGTAAGTGATGAAAAACCAATTTAAGAAACTCTTGGACTTCAGGTGAGAGGTGCAGAAAAACAGACATCTGGGCAGGTCAGATAAGGGTTACCTATTGCCAGGGCTGCAGGAAAACACTGTTAGTTCTAGGACAGGAATGGCCTGATTAAATATAGGGAAGCTGCAACAAAACTGATGGGAGAGTTTTCCCGTAGCCTTGCAGGTAATCCCAAGCAACCCAAGGCAAAGGTGAGTCACATAAGATGATATTGTGCCCTATGCTGTCCTTTTCCTTCCACCTCTTGCAAGTTTTCCTTCCATTCAGTGAAGCACTTGGAGGAATAGAGCTGGAATTTGCTACTGCCCTCAGCAGCGCTAGCCCTGTGTTGTGGTTCCTGCTGGGAAGGTCACCAAGGGCCCATTATTCTGAGGTATCTCATAACTAAGCCACATTTCTATTTCAAATGCCTGATGGAGTTTTCTTCCATATTAGGATTCCCCCCCAGAATAGCTGTGGTTATCCTGAGCAACCAGTGGGGCTTCCTCTTCATGCAAAAGTTTTGGGGCTACTAAACGTTTTGGAGGCTAAACTTAAAATCACAAACTCCGAAAATCTACAGCATTTTGATTCAGATCCACTGAAATACCTTATTTTGACCACCTACTCACTGCTTTAGTGTAATTATCTTACATTTCAGAATGAGAATCTAGTTCATGTGGAAGAAAAGGAGATTTTGTGGTTAGGTGCCTTTTTAAAAATGGCCAGATGAAGAAATCCCTCAGTTTAACACTGCTTCAGAGGAAGACTGTTTTTCTAAGTTTTTTGAAATAATCCCATATCCAAGTAGTTTCAAACCTGCAGCTGAACACTAGTGGTAGACCAGAGAGACAACAAACAGATCATTATAACAGATATAACAACCCGTGCTGTACCTGCGATGTTTGACACGCGGAAAGCTTCCTGGTTCTTTGGTGGTTTTGATCGATTCTGGCTCCTCTGCTTCCCTCCTGTGGAGCGAATACTGCGGAGATGGACCTCGGTGGCTTTGAAGAAGGCTACTGTGAATGGCTGCTTGTTCTGAGGGCCATGCCTTCCTATAAGACCCGCCAGTTTGGGATTGATGCTTTGCCCTTAATAACAGAATGGAGTGATAAGAGAGCCTGCAGTAACTTTTCATTTTGAGCAGACATAGTAAGGGTAGCAAGGAGAAGAGCTGCTGTCTGGTTGGTAAAGGTGATTCCCAGGCACGTGTCAATCTGCAAAGGGCCTGGACTTGATCAGCAAAGCTGCTTCTGACAAAAGCAGCTGAGCACAGCTAACTTCATTTTACATCTCTATGTAAAAGTTACATAAAATAGTCCTACATATAATTATTTTATCCTAAATCCACTTAGCATTAACTTTTCCTGCATTCTTTAGAGGGGTTTCTTTAAGTTCACCAACCTATAATTTGAAGTGATCCTATAAAAGGAGCCATAAACTCAGCCCATAGGAACACTAAATTCCCACTGGAAGGTTATTAACTTAAAATAAAAATGCCTCATATAAAATGTTGTCAGAGTTCCAGATACACTGTAGCTGAGAGAAACAAATACTTCAGATGTTTAGAGACATTTGGTGATTGCTGTGTCTCAGCACCGCTGTACCTGATAATTGTGTTGCAAAGCTATTGATTACTATTCATGCTTCCATCATCCTGGACTTTTAAAGTAATTTGATTTTTGGTAAAAGATGATTAGGTGGTTTATCTGCAGAACAAAATCAATTCTTTACTGCAAGGAGTGGGGATGGCCGTGGGAAACTCAATATTCCTCTCTGTTGCCTCCAAAGGGTGCCTGGGTGCTGTTGTGAAATGCAAGGGTGATATCCAGAATTATCCTGTTCCAAGCTACTGAGTACTGCTGCTAAGTCAAAGTTATGTTAATGGCTTTTGTGATCCTTTTGCTGAGGACAGAGCTGGGCCTTGTCAGCCATAAAACAAATATGTCAAAGGAAAGCTGGTTCTTTCCTAGAGAAGCCCTGAAAGGCAGCCTGGCCAGGGAAAGCAGGCAAGGGGCTCTACAGACTCCTGATAACAAAAATCCTTATTTTACCAGTTCCTCACTACTTTGTGAAAAGAAGCTGATAACCTGCAATATTTCTAGGTAATATTCTGTAATTGCTGGGTTTAAGATGACTGAAGTAATAGCCAAGGCTTATTTATAAATTAGGGTCTTTATGGGAGTGTTTCCATCTTTGCTCTTGTACGTGGTCAAAAGATTGGTAAGTGTGACAGACCCAGAAAAAGGGGGGCTGTGGTCAAAGCTCAAGGCCAAGAAACGAACTGGCCTTGGCTGAAGTCCTTCCTGCAAGCGTGCAGCCCAGTGAGCAAGTCCCAAGCTGCAGCATATGGGATGTGTGGAGAGGACTGTCTCAAGAGGTGCTTTAATGGGAACTTGGCAGCAGGACAAGTGCCCAGCATGGCCAAGCCTTGCAAACTAGATAAAGCAAAACTAATCTCAGGACGGGGCACCAGTTAAGCTTGGGCAAAAATAGCACATGTAAAAACCCATGTAGGTAAATTTACACGTGGACATGTATCAACAACTTCACCTTCTGCTTAAGCTGCTTTCCGGAAGCTTGTCCAAACAGTTTTCATTTTAAACATTGGAGGCAGAGCCCACAAAGTGCTTAAGCAAGTAGCCGATGCTAAATACGTAAGTAGTTCCACTTGTGCTCAGGCTTTGGCAGATCGAAGCCTTATTTCCTCAAAACAAGCTCAGCTGCAGGAGTTACTGCCCACCGAATGCTGCTCCTCAGGCTTTTCTTGCCCCTTCAAAGAAGCCTTTCTGCTTCCCAAAGCTGTTTAAACTAGCAAGTACATCTATGGCTGTGGTTTTTCTAGTGTAACTGATTTTACCTTTACCATGCCTCTAGGGAGTAGGTCAGCAGTATGGAGTGAGGGAACTTGACTTCACGCTGATATGTTTAATGGATTTGCATTAGTGCAGCGATAAGTAGCATCTGACCAATTAATTCCTTGTGTAACATCAACACGTCATGTCCAGGACGAGTATGGTGGCAGTGTAATGCTCTGTATGCAAAGTAGCATATTTCTTTTTAATAAAGATGGGAAAAAGCCACTTTAATTTTCCTATACATCCAGAAAGCAAGGTTAAACACAAGGACACATGTGTAGTCGCCATGAGACAGTGACAAACTTCTCCCAAAAGAACTAAAGATGTACTCTTGAACCAGAGTGCACAGCTTTATCTGCTTTTATGAAGCTGCTTTTTTAATACTGTCAAACATAAGATCTTAATAACAAAGTCAACTTTCAGCAGGCAGGGGCTGGTCCTGGGCGCTGGGCTCAGAGCTCACTGAAGGAGACTGTCCTTTTGCTTGCTGCTGAAGCTGATCACCATTTTCTAAGAGTAAAAAAATACCCTTTGATTCCAGCATAGTTCTACTTGTTGATAGACTTAGTTGGCAAGATTATAAAGAAATACAACAATCAGTTAATTTATTTTGTATAATTTCATCTGGACAGTGCTGGCAATGTCAGAATTTTTCTTAAATAGACTGTATTGGCTCTGTGATTACAGATCTCTGTGCAATGACGGACACAAAGAAAAGCTGGGGTGGTTTTTTTTATCTAATTCACTTAAAGCTCTGGGGATTGCCAAGTGTACAGTGTTGCATCAAAATCCTGCTGTGTCTGCAGCATATGATTTTCATATGCAGTCCAGGTGTAAAAGCAGCTCTCTTCTTAGACACACAGTTGGTCTAAATCCAAAGGGAAACTTGGGTAGCAAGGAAGGACATGTCCTTGCCATTCAAAAATAGACAGAAAATTTCACGTGTATGGTGGAGAAACATGAGCACAAAGCTGTGCTGTCAAGGGACTTGGTTACAGAAGACAAGCACACAATTGAGTCTTGTATCTCTCTATTTACCTTTTAAACACTGCAATTGGCTTTTCTAACTTTAATGGCAGGCTGATTAAAGTATTTTGTTAATTTGCTTTGAGAAAGCAGCAAGTTACTTTTCAAAGGGTTGAAATCACATACAAGCTCAGCTAGATTTCTCAGGAGTGCAGTAAAAATAATCAGACTCCTAATTTTCATTGAGTCAAACAACAGATGAGACTGAACGTGGGAGTTTATGTCTTTGAAAGCTTTCTCTGTGATAGATCTGGCTGTATGCTTTTAAGGGTCCACTTCAAATTGCTCCAGGAGAGCAGCCAGAGTTACTGTAAGTGTATGCAAAGTTGCAGCATTTCCTTGGATGCATGATCCTGAAAAGCCTCAATAGAAATCCGTAACAGATTCAGAAATCAGCTGCCTTCCTCCTTAATGCTGAAAAACAGGACTGACTCTGGCTGTAAGATCACGAGGTAAGGATGGGGGAGGACAGAGTGATAAGGCTTTATCAGTAGAAAAGTGTGAGTGTGATACTGTAGTGTATCCATGGTGGTTAGAGATATTAAGTCTACTTCCAGCTATCACGTGGGCTCTGCACTTGGGTCTTTATGGCTTCCCTATATGTGAACCACAGCTGAGCAAATGTGCCATGATCATGGACACAACTTCTGTGCTTCCGAGTATTTCATTTAGGAGGCAAGCTAGAAACTAAAAGTAAGGACAAGTGCTTGAAAACAGGTTAAGCTTGTCTTGGCTGTTAACTTGCTTTACTGTTTTAAGAGTTAATCTTAACTTGTAAATCAGGTTGAATTTGAATCTTTGAACAAAGATGGCAGAAGGCATCTGTCATTGGGGTGGGAACTAGTAACTTCCATGGTGAAGCTCCTGCTTTGTGTCTGTGTTTGGGTTTCTGCATTCACTGATCACTCAGAAAGGGCAGGTTAAAACAAACCCTGTGCACTTCTCGGTGTGCAGGTCTCACATAAGTAAAGTCACCCTTTTGTGTAAATGGACACTGTAGGGAGCCTGTTGCAAAACTGCTTTGCACAGTTGTTATGCAAAATAGCATATACTGGAAAAGTTCAGAGTGTTGCATTAATATCTGGAGAATAAAAATATCTCCTTAGATAACTATATTTGGAGTACATACAATAGTTTTGAACTCGGTTTTGCTTAATCTCTCCTGTAGGGCAGCCAGGCAGTTTCAGGTGGTCTCGGGTCCTCCGAAACCCCAGATGATCCAGGCTAACTTGGTTTCCTTGTACAAGTCTCCAAGGGAGCATTTTAACTTTAAGACAAACACGACCTTTTAGTTAAGACCTGGTTAGCAGAATTCCCTGCCTAATTCTAAACACATCCTTTCTGGAGATGTTTCAGAGCCAGACCTTCCCACCCATTCCCACACCTCACAGGTTTTTACCATAAGCACTCTGCAGACCCTGGAGTTGAGACCAGACGTGACTTTACTAGTCCTTTCTCTGCAAAGGAAATTAAAATGGTTCCTAGCTGTTTTCTGAATTTAAGAGGACTTTTGTGCCAATTAACACCAGTCTTTTACACCTTGGTTGTCTTTCTGCACATACCAAAGCTTATTCCTCCCTCCTCCACAGAACTGCACTACTTGCAAATTAGCAGAGTACATATACCTCGTCAGGGAGGTGTGCACGGCTAATACTGAAATGACTGCAAGCAGGTTACCAATCTGTTGCAGCATTTGAGTACATCCTTCATCTGAAATTAGTTCATGCATTATTTTGTTATAATTACTATCTCCATTTTAGGCAAGTTCAGGAAGCACATGTTCAATAAATTCTATTCAAAGGAAAGAGTACTGAATGTTTAAGGCTTCCCCTGGCTGGGAATCATGTACCTGGAACAGAGACTCACTGATTGATGTGTTGGTCTGACACTCACCATCGATGCCTTCCACGGACAGCTGCAGGCCAAGGTTGTGTTGGGGATTCACCACCCAGTGATTACTGGTTGCAGTAATGTCAAACACCAGCCACCCTTCTTCTGCAGCCCAGATGGTCCGAGAATCGAGCAGGAACAAATCTGAATCCCTGAAAAACAACAGTGTAATTCCCAATTACCCTCGCTTTCCCCTGGAGATAGGCATTCCCATACATGCTTTAAGCCTTTTGGCGATAGGCAGATTCCACAGGAGCTGGGCTGGTACATTTTCCCATCTAATCACCTTCAGATGAAGCCCTTTTCTTCCCTTTGGAAAAGGGAGGATGGGTTTAAGCAGAGTTGAGGTGGTTTTGGGTTACTTTGCTGTTACAGTTAACCTTAGAGCTGCTGACGCAACTTCAGAACAAGCGCTTGCCAGGCACAGCTTCGCAAAATTATTGTTTGCATATGCAAACTTGGTAATTGGGCAGACAATGCTGCTCATTATCCTTTCCACACATCATTTCCTGACTTTTATGCATAATTGTAGCATTGGTGCAAGCCAGCTGGAACACTAGAGTGCATATATTAACATATGTAATGGTTTTTCAAATGTGTTCGTCTGAGGTTACAGATAATGGATTGAGGCAATAACCCTCTGCGCAGTCATAGGTCTGCATTACTTTGAGTGGCAACTTTCTTTCAATTCATTGCTAAATTTTTTTGAAAGGCCACTGCCGAGTTATTCTGGTTGAAGAACTAATACCAGAAAATGAGAACGATACAAAATAAGAGAGGATTTCATGCGTTTGAAAAGGGTGAAATCAGTCTGGATTTACCAAACACTGCCAGGAAGGTTTCTGTAAAATGAAAAGCTGAGAAAACACGCGTCCTGACAAGGAAGGAAACTTCCTTTATCAGAAATTAAGAGAGACCTAGAACTTGGATGAAAAGCTTGGATACCGGTGCAGTTGCTGTATAAAAAAATGACTTCACAAGAAGAACAAAGAAACACGGTGGAAGTGTCTAGACAAGTCCCGTAAGAGCTGCTTTTGTACTGACAGCGCACAAACATGATAACTTAAGTGTAATTATATCCTTTTGAATGAAGAACTCTCCTCAGAAAACCCTTTAATCATGTCCTCAAAGCTTAAAGAAGGCCTTATTAATTTTGTCGCTATTGATTTGTCAGTGCAAATAGATATATTTAACTTAGTTTACACAATGCTTCTTGTTTGCACAAAATATCAAGTAATCAAAAATGAATGTGAGAAGTGCTGTCAGCATAGAGGCTTTTGTCTTGTAGCTTTTAGTGATTCTCTGCCCTGCGAGACACCAAGAAATTAAAGGCTTTGTCCCACACAGCTGACTCAAAACAGAAATGGAGTTTTATTGCAATGTTTTTTACCATCTACCTTCTCTTTCAACCTTAGTGGCCCAGAGCATGCAAGAGACAATGTCTGTCCTCCGTGAACGAATAGATGCCACTGCCTGTGGCTTTGCAATGGCTTACATGAAATTGAACTTCTGAAATCAGAAGCACATTGTGAGCACATCATCCAGGGTTCATTAAGAGAAGGATTCTGCCGTCTCCTCACCAATGCACCATACCTTTGGATGCCACACAGCTGGATATGTAGATAGAGCAAATGCTGCTGAGGGTGTAGTCAGTGTTGCCTGTGGCAGCCCAAGGGAAAGCACTGGCTTTCTGTCAGCTGTTTCACAAAGAGGAGGCAAGGTCTGACGCTTGCAAGAGATGCTTTGGAGGTACAGGATTATAATGATTGTGATTTCTCCCTTCACCCAGCATGTCCCTGCCATGGAGGAAGGCATGGGAGGAAAGGGAGTTTTGCTTCCTTTTAAGCAGAGTTTGGGTTTGTGGAAGAAGCCCTACATCAGAACTGAACGTGCTGCAACTCTTTCTTGTGTATTGGGAGTACTTCAGTAGAAGTTTGGGCAGCTGAAGTGAGTGGCTCAGGAAGGGGCTGTGGTGCAGCAATGGAGAGGCTCAACCCATCTGCTGCCTGGAGCTCAGTCAGCTTTGCTGGGTGCACCTAGGACAGCTGAGGACGGATGACCCCCTCCCTCCACGCAGACATCAGCTAAAAGAACATAAGATGCTTGAACTCTAAGCGGGGGACAAATTTCCTGGGGTTTCATCCCCACCCAGAAGCAATGGCTCTGTTCCCACAGTGCATGACACAGCCGCGTGGACACCTCCCATCCTTCCCTGTTTACAATATGCTGAACAAAACGCATCCCAGAGGAGCCAGGGACGAGGGAGTAGTACGGATTGGCCCATTCCACTGGCTGAGTCCAAGTTTCCAGAAGTAAAGCATTTTTATATTCGCATACTGCATCATTTAAGCATGGCCCTTGACTGGAACTCATGATTCACACAAGGTTTAGTTCATAGGGACTTGGCTTGCCTCATTTTTCTCCCTCATAGTTTGCAGGTTGAAGATAATAGCAATAACGATAACTTTTTTTTTTTTGGTTTTAGCTACTGCTGAAATGCAGCATTATTACTCAGAAAAACCAGTCTTTAAGCTTCCCATGCTGACATGATGCAATCAGGGTAACCAGACAATATGAGGCATCAAGTACCAGGGTGAGTCAGTCTGGGAAATTGTATAATGCATTTGTTTTCCTGTAGTTACAGCAATGTGCAAACAATACGCCTGGAGGGGAAGCTTGAAGTGAGAGAGATCAAACGGACCCACTAAAGGGAAATGTCCTTCCCACACACACTTGGAACATTTGGACCCAAAAAGGCCACATGTCAGATGCTCTCCCGAGAAGTTCAAGCCCTCCTGGATTAGCACTTTCCACTCTGGCCCACCAGCAGCGGCCAGGAATAGGAAGCAGAACCTGACTGGAGCTGCAAGCAGAGGCTCCTGAGATTGTGGCGCCTGTTCCAATGAAAAGAAACCTCTTGTTCTTTTAAAAAGAACAAGGTCTCCTTAAGTGAAATGCTCTCCTCTCCAAAGACTTATGGCAAACAATATTATATCACTAGCTAATAGACAGCAAGCCCTTTAGACATCATTGTCAGACCAGACAAAAATGGCAGAGAAATGTTACTCTGCTTAGACTTCAAATGTGCTCTGAGAGTTTCCGTCTAAGAACTTGTCTTACGGGATAGTGCTAGTTAAGTCTAGCTAATATGGCTGGTTTGGGTTTTAGCTTTAAGATAAAGATCTGAGCACAAAGGGAGGAAGTTTCTAGCGCACATCGCACTCGCTGGTCCCTTACCTAACAACTGTACGCATATTTAGAACATTCTCAGAGCGACTCAGTAATGGCTCTGCAACTAGGAGGCAGAAAAGCCCTTTGGTTCCTTGGCCCTGCATTCAATCCCTTCATTTGAAAACTGCAGAGCACGTAAGAAACTATACTGAACCACTTACCATACCAAGAGATAGCAAAACGCACATGATCCTCATTTTACAGAAAATTAGGCTGGGACATGGAAATGTTAATGTTGAGATTAGAGTTACATAAATTATGAAGTCTGGATCCAGACCACAAGTATGTTTTGTTGAGACCACATCAAAATGGCTCAGTGCTCAAAGTACTGACATCAGCAGGAGTGTCGATGCTTTTAGCAATACTTAAAGCTCAGGGCTTTCAACTCAGTTTTCTCCATGTCAGGCTATCAGTAGAGCCTAAGATGAGGACAGGAGGTTAGCACTTGTCTACCAATAGCTCTGGTAGTGTCTGGCACTGGTTACCAGAAAGAATCCCCTCCACCAGAAAGCACTCCCAAAAACTTATCTACAGGTCATGTAACTGCTGTGTGGTCTGTGAATCTTCCTTAGAGAACTTGTTGTTTTCTAGACTCAAAGGTGAGTAAGAAGCACTGCAGTGAGGGTGGTTGTGGACTATGCATGTGTGTCAGGAGTTATGGAAGTGGAAGGGCTCAAGCTACTAAAAGAGCCATGGAGGGCTGATGGCATGAATGGGGCAAGAAAAGCAATCACAGGTGACTAGTAGAAGAGAGAAAGACTGGAATGTGGGGTAAGTGGAAAAATAAGGGGAAACAAAATGCAGAAAAAGCAAGTAAAAGTACCCTGAAAGGAAACAGTGAGGAAGTGAGTTACCATATTGCAATGTGATAATTCTAAAGTAAGAGAAAGGATGAACAACCATGAAGCGTGAGCTTTTTGCTTTTTACTGGGGTGTTTTTTTCAGCCTCTAGGATATACTTTATTTTGAAGCCATAAACACTAGAAGTGTATCTAAAAATAAGTGCAGCATCTCCCCTATCAGCTGCCTTGACAAGCTGGGACACGAGGAAGAACATGGAAGAGAGACTTGGTGGAAATACGAGTTTGCAATTGTTCAGTAGCAAGAGAGAACAGGAGATGAAACTCCACATTTATAAACTTCTGAGGTCTACGCTGCCCTAGAGTAGTCTTCTTACCAAACAGCCCCTACTTTTGAGTCTGTGTTCTTCACTCACTTCCCCATCCCCCGCATCAGCTCTCTTATTTCAAGCTGCTGGTTGACAAGTGGTAGTAAACACTAATGAGCACTTCCAAGTGGGACAAAACTAAATGGGACGAAGGAGAGGCAGCAGTGGAGGTGACTGCAGCTTTCATTACACTGCAAGGCAAGCTGACTTCTGTGATGTGCTGGCACTCTGGGTTGGGAGCAGACTTGGAGCCCTGGCTGTGTCCTGGAGCAGCCACCCCAGGGCCACTTCCAGCAAGTCCTGCAAGTCCCCTGTAATTCCCAAATTCAGGAACTGTGCCAGCCCAAAGAGCACACCAAGGCTACCCAGCAGCTGCACTGCTCTAATCCCTACCTGCTAGATTGTGGAATTACAGATTTAACATTTCAAACAATAACTGTACTGTGATACCTTGCAACAGACTTCGAATGGCTTTACAGATATGGGTCAACCCTCCCGCTTCTGTTTTAAAGTGGGAAAGCCGAGGCATGGGTATGTTAAATGTCTTACTGACTAGGCATATAAGCCACAGCCAGTAAACCAGAAGCACAATCTTATTCTCTTAACTGGTGTTCTAACCCTAGAGGGGCCATCTGGGTGCAGGATAGCAAGTTTACTGACAGGCATCCCAAGGGCAGAGACGGCACGGGGAAATAGGAGCAATTCACATCCAGGTTTGAGCAGGTGGAGGGAGGAGAAGGCAGAAACGGCATGCTGGGAGGATGAGAGGAGATGCGGGGTTAGAAGACATCCGTTTGGATTAGAAAGGCGCAGTGTCCCGATTCCAGCTCGCTTGGTGTCATTGCTCAAAGCCGGCTGCAGCTGTCCAAAGACAAGCTTAGGAAAATATTTTTCAGACTTTCCTACTTTGAGAGGGCCCCAGGATCTCCCTGGGCCTCTCCCTGGCACGTTTGCAACACCCTCAGTACACAGACCTGGTGCAGCCCTCCTCCCACACCTTCCCTTCCCCGCGTGCCCAGGATCCCGCTTATCCTTTCTCTCCCTCCCCGCTGATAAAAGCCTTCCCCATGCCCACTGGAGGAGCCACCAGCCAGGCACAGCCTGGAGTCTTCTTCAGGTGAAGGGAGAGGCACAGCCTGGAGTCTCCTCCAGGTGAAGGGATGGCCACAGCAGGAATAGAGTTTGCTGGAGGTGGTTTCCAGGGACTGGTCTGAAAATTGGCTGCCCTGGTGCTGAAACAGATCTCTGAGTTATGGTGAATCTTGGGAGAAATTCCATTTACTTTAAAATTTCACCAAACTCTTAATTCTGGTGTTCCCTTTCTTAAGTAGTGTTTGAGAAGGGCAAGACCTAGGCTTCAAAGACTTATTAAGAGTGGCAATGGGAGTTTGTTCCAGAGAAACACAACATGTTTCCTAAATATGAAGCCTCTTGTAAAAGCAGTGCTGAGAGAAATGAGGTTATATACATTTCTCTGACACTTTATATCCAGCTGTTTCTATTCAGCATTGAATCACTGTTCATTAGGGCTTCACTTAGCTGAGCAAGAGCCCACTGCGGTATGCAAAATGCCTCCTGCAGCTACTCAACTGCCTGTGAAGAGTTGTGCCTTACTAAGTGAGTTCAAGATTTGTCAGAGGTTTTGCAGGCTGTAGTGGCTTCTAGGAATGGTCTGAAAGAGATAACTAGATGCAGCTCTGTTCTTGGAGAACTGAAGCTCCCTACTTGCTAAGAGCTGAGTACAGTCATCAACTGACCTGCAGAGAAGTCACCATAAAAATAAAAATCAAAGCTATTGTCAGCACTTTTCTAGATGGTGTCAGTACTTGCACATACTGTCATGGTGCTGGGCAGCAACATTAAAACAAACTAACCCTTCTTTGCAGCACCATCCCTGGAAAGATCACCCTGGTACTTAAAAAAGCCCCAAAACAAAAGAGCGGCACATCTGCTTCACGGGCTGGGTGGGCCTAAGCCTTCGTTACTAGAATTACATGTTTCAACCCACAACATGGAAACAGACTCCAATCAATGGGAAAAAGGGGTCTGGAAAGGGCTCAGGTTTGATCTGGGTGCAGAAGTGGTGCAGTCTGAAGCACAAACTAAAGCGTTCCAGCTGCAAGTCAAACCCAGGAATGCATCATGCAAGATCTTATTTTTCTGTAGGGCTGGTAACATGAGCTTTCAAACCATCCACTGCCTTTGAAGCCTGTGAAATCCATAATGGCCATAAAGTGAACATGTAGCAACTACATTTCAATTACCAAAGGCTGGTCAAGTACCTGGCTTTATTCTCTCAGTAACAGAACTCCCATCAACTTCAAAGGGGTTGGGATTTACTCCACAGTGCAAGTGCTGGGTCCAATGAAACCTGAGATGTAACTCTGGGCCAAGGTATTTTAGCTTCTAAAGGTGCAGACAGACGGGCAGGATCGAGCTCTGTGTTGAGGGGAGCTATGCAATCTACATCTTTTCTGCAGCGTCAGGTTAATACATTGAGGATGATGCCCTGACTGATAATCTACCCCAGAACCACATGGGAACTTCTTGAAAACATACAAGTTCAATCCTTTGCAATAGGTGCTAGGTATCCAACCCGCTTGGCTGCTGTCAGAAATTCCACTGCATACCTGTACGCCTCTTCAGCACTTAAGTCTCCTTGAAATTCTTGTGTTGGCCATTGCACACAACAATAGGGAGAGTCTGAGGGCAACAGGTATTTCTTTTGCAAAACAGTTCACAAACTATTCTATGATTGCACTGTAAAAGTATAATTTTTCTCAGGCTCATATCTACAAGCTTTATTTTCACATTCTCTACAGAGCTGCCTGGGATAAATGACCACCACCACCTTGTAGCAAGCCTTGTGCCCTGTTCAGCCTGGAGAAGAGAAGGCTGCATGGAGACCTCATAGCAGCCTTCCACTATCTGAAGGGGGCCTATAGGGATGCTGGGGAGGGACTCTTCATGAGGCACTGTAGTGAGAGGACAAGGGGTAACGGGTTCAAACTTAAACAGGGGAAGTTTAGATTGGATATGAGGAAGAAATTCTTTACCGTAAGGGTGGTGAGGCACTGGAATGGGTTGCCCAGGGAAGTTGTGAATGCTCCATCGCTGGCGGTGTTCAAGGCTGGATTGGACATAGCCTTGGGTGGCATGGTTTAGTGGGAGGTGTCCCTGCCCATGGCAGGGGGGTTGGAACTGGATGATCTTAAGGTCCTTTCCAACCCTAACTGTTCTATGATTCTATGATTTTATGATGTGTTCTCCCTAGCACTGGAATCTGCTTAGAGAACTTTAGTTGGAATCTGCTTTGCTTTCCTGCAGCACCCAGGAGGGAGGAGATGGAGGCTTGAGCAGCATCCAGATCCCTGATGGCAACCTTTAGTTCCCACTAGCAGGATTAGTGACTACAAACAGGGACTTGATGTCCTGCTGATCCACACCCTTCTCAAGCCCCTCACTGGCTTTATAGAACTCTCTCCCAGCCTTTTGGGTGAGACCATGAAGACCAAACAGAAGTTGAAAATGAGTCACTGGACTTCGTTATGCACACGAAAGCTTTGAGACATGTTATATTAGTCAAAACAGCAAATGTTTTCACAGAGTTTATGATATAAGGAACATTTTTGTTCATGAATGTACTTGTTTGCTTAAAGTCTAGATCTGATGCTTTGTGTCTAAGGAATGCCATACATGCCTTTTTATAAAGGAGATGTTGCCAGTTTGACAAGCTTGCCTTGCAATGAATTCATAGATTTGGAAAGGCCAGAAAGAGTATTTGATTATTTATTCTGATTCCCGATAAACACCCGTCAGTCTGACAGAGATATAATGTCTATCAGTCAAAGTCCAGAATGGCATCCCTTCTGCTGCAAAGGTCAGGGCAAGGTTGTTAGGTGTCTGTTTGCCCACGACTGAGCAGGCAGATGGAGAACTTCCACTCTGTGTTCAAATGTCAGTACTACTGAGGGGCAGGATTTCAGGAATAATGTGCTGTGGGTGCAGCTGTTTGCCTGGAAAAACCGATGCCTGTGTTTTTCACTGACAATAAATTGCAGACAAGAGCTGTTGCTGGTTAGATACCTGCCAACCTGTCTGAACTCGTAAAGCAAGTCGTTAATTGTTGAACCGCTCGTACTTACGGTTTATTTGAACTGAGGGCACACCATCACACCCTCCAAACTGGAGGCTCATCTGAGGTTTAACTGCAAATCAAGCCTTCAGCATATCAGATGGTCCCTTCACACTCTTCTCTAAAAACAGATCCAATCAGCCTCAGCTTGGGCTTTCCAGCTGCATCCCATGCTGGTTTCGTGTCCCTAGAAGCTGACCTGGTCTCTGCTGTGTGTTCGTGTGTTACAAAGGCGAGATGATGCTGCAGCTGCCTCAGGGGAGCCTGGCACCAAGCTTCTGTCCCTTGGTGCACTTAAACAGGAGGTGCTCAGGACCGGAGAGTACCTGGTGTTCCAGATCCCGAAAGCCAATTCCAGCAATCTCCTGGGAGATCCCACTGCTCTTGCACCGTCACAAAAGCACAGGGAAAAGGGGAAGCCATTTGGGTTTTTATTGTCCATTGTACCTGCCATGCTTTAGGGAAAAGAATCTACAAAGCCAAACACAAGCAAAGGTTTTCATGCCTGCGTGGGGGGGAGGGTTTGGCTTTGTTTTGCTCTTGTTGCTAACAACGTCAGATGGGTCTGACTTTCCAGCCTGCTCAGGATGAGACAAACAGCCAAGGAAGCATCAAAGTGAATGGGTGTTTTTTGATCAACGTTGGAGAGAGTTTGTTTTCTTTCTCCACTTGCCCAATGACACACTGCCTTGGATGACTGGTCTGTGACAGAGCCGGTTGGAAAATGTCAGTGGAAAAATGCAGAAAAAGAGCAAATATTTTTACAAATGTTAGGGACAATATTTTTACCTTTGGTCAGTCCAAACCAACGGGAGTATTTTTTTGGGACAAACTCTTCAAAACTCACTGTTGCCTGTGCCAAAAATGTATGCAAAGGCTGAATATGCACAAACACTCGTTAAAAACAAGTGCTCCTGGGGTAAATATCATGCAGTGAAATTGCATCTAATCTTGTAGCTGGAACATCTGTATAATTAGCAAGATTTCTCACCTCTTCCAGCCAGTGTTTCATGTTTATGCCAGCCTTTTGCATACATTTTTTCCTTTAGGAATAAGAATTTGTGAAAGAGACAGTTTGCAGAAACATTTGCTGCTCCTCACGTAACTATCCCCAGTGGGTAAGTTGCAGCCTCTCTAAACATAGTGGTAACAAAAGTGTGGCTGTATCACTGTAAAATTAAGACACTAAATATCATCCTAATTCTGACAATAAGATTGCCAGCAGGCACCTACCTCGCTCACCAGGATCTGGAGGAGAATTCCCCTGGTGTCTGATGAAGGACATTTACTCCAAGAACAGGTTTCTGGCAATTCCCTAATGCCCCAACACTCTGGTTAGGGCCTCTTCATCTGCCAACACATCTCTTGTTTCTGCTCTTCTCAAGAGTGAAAAGTCATCCCTGCATGCTTGTAACTAAATAACTCCCAAAATGCAGCAAAGGGACGCTTCTATCTCTGGAAGAGTCTAAGATGGAATAAACTTAAATGCTTATGGTAAGCAGGGTAGCCAATGGGTCCTGTGCACATTTGTGGCTTGTTGTCTTCTCCTTTAAGAAAGTTTGGTTAAAATGGATAGTTTAAGTTATCATTGTTTGGTTAAAAATAGATTAATGTTAGCATAGTCCCCAAACCCTGCAAATAATCATTTAATTAGAAAGGCCAAGGAAACCTTGAGTTTTAAGCCAGAAAATTAGAATTTCAGATATGGGAGAAAACACACCAGTGGGTTGAACACTTTTACCATACAGCAAAGCCGGTAGAAACGCTCACCATTTAAAGAAGTTGATAACGTTCCCATCATATCTCAAATTTCTTCTGCATTTTTATTAGGTCTTATAAAAATATAAAGCCAGAGTCCTGATTACACTGTTTTTTTCTTACCCTTTTGGACTTTCCCACTTTAAATCCCTAGTGGTTCTCTTTTCATAAACCTAAATTAGGGCTGTAGTATTATTACCCCATGTTTAGCAGTGCTAAAGAATAACTTCTGACTAGCATGTGACTGTAAATACTTTTCATGTAAATAAATACAATCTCACTTTTGGTAGGATTTGTACATAAAAGAAATATGTGCAAATGAAAGTAACTGCTTTTGATAAATGGTTGGGGATTGCTGATTAATTGGAACTAAAAACAGATGAGAAAATTGAACATATGTTCTTATTCAAGTTCCCTGGAGGATCTGTCAGGGAGCTTGGCATACATTAATAATTGCTTGGAATGGATTTAATAGCTCATCTTGTAGTTTTGCACAGGCAAAACAATCAGTCAATATAAAAAGCATGGTGTCATCTGTCTTTGTTAATTAAGGATCTCGAATGCCGTTGGTAATAAAGGCTAGTAATTAAGCTACAATTAGAAAGGAAGCATTCGGATGTGGTTTCACCACCTCGGAATCCATAAGCAGCAGGAGGAAGAAGGCAGGTCTTCCAGAAACCTTGAAACACTCTGAGTTTATGACCTTTTCCTGCACTAGCTCACAGCCAGGCTTGTTGGCTCCTCAGCTACTGAGTGCTCCCAGGGAAGTGCTCGGGATGCTCTCTGGGTACCCCCATGCCCTCAGTGGGTGACCATGCTTGGCAGCTATGCATTAGCATTGTCTGAGATTTCACTGTGTAACAGTGATGCCTAAAACAAGCTCCTGAGACACTTTTGCTGACGATGGCACCAGTATTTCTAGAAGTATTGGACACAACTCTCTGAAGGAACATACTGCGCTTGAGCTTTCATTGGGATTTCCCTGTGGGTCACTCACCTTCCCTGGTGCTCCTGGAGTACCTGGTAGACACTTATCTGGAACGTTTCATTATCGAAACGTTCGCGGATGTAATCCTTGTATATCCTGAATTCGGCAGCCGTCACTGCTTCCCCCTCTGGGATTCTGGAGAGATCAAACCTGAACTCTCGGAAGTGGCAGCGCTGATGGTGAAACTCTCTGTCATGCTCCACTGAAACAGAAAAACAGCCCATTAGCCACCTGCTTTGTTTCCTTTTCCCTCGCCATCAAACAAGCTTGCGAGTTGCCACAACAGGAAAGGGCAGGAATATCTGATTGCAGCATCTCATGCTGTTGTTCAGTTCATCAAAGCATGTAGGAAATACAGGACTCTCTCTGGGCTATTATAAGCATATATGTGTTTATCAGACTCTCTTTGAAACAGTTTTCCAGCTGGCTGGTATGGGGTGTGGGTGACCATTGTGCTTTAATGATTTTTGGCAGCTTCGTGCTTGACAAGTGACTCTGGACATTTGCCACCGATAACGACCAAGCTGCTGTGGGAAGGAGCTGAGAGAAACAGATGGGGCTTTTCAGGAGTGCTGGTTCCTGGCCTGACTCTGCTTCTGAAAATTGCACATGCATACCCACACACATGTATATAGAAATTCCAGCCCTTGATGCTTTTCACGCCAGTGACCCACATTTGGTGCCAGCTGAATCCATCACAAGCTCACAGCCCCACTCTGAAGGGTCAAAGCTTTCATTCTAAAGCATCTCTAGTGACCACAGCTGTGAAGCAAATGTTCAGATAAGGACTTTCTTCTACCTCCCAACCCTGGCTGTGAAATAACGGAAAGTGCCAGAGTCCTCCAAGACAGTGTTAGGATGGCTGCATTATCCCACCAAGTGACAGGTCTGCCTGTCTTCTGATGGGCAGCTGATGGTCGTGTGTAACACTGCTTGTGGATGTTGAGGGTCAGTGTTGTGAGGAAACAAAGACTTGACTGTCCTTCAGCAAGGGGGAGGTGAGGTGTCAGTGCCCTGTTCCAGCACATGAAGTGAAGCGCCCTTCTTGGAACAAATTCCAAATTGAATAGGCAAGTCAGACAAAGGAAGATGGGGAAACAGAGGTATAAGGAGATGAACTGACTCGCCAGAGGTCACACCACCTCCCATTTTAAGAGCTGAGGTCTGAAACAAGGACTTCCCATATGTCCCAGTCCCGTCATCTGTCCACTTGACCTCCCTGCAGCTCAACTGCACAATTCAAGTAGTTAGCTCTGAGATTTTCTTGGCAAAGAATGTGTCTTTCTACAGGCCTGATTCTCTTCTGGCAGCGGTAAATCCATTGTGTAAATCCATTGACTTAAATGGAATTACTCCTGAAAAAGAGGAGTTTCAAGCCTAAGTCTGGAAAGTGCTATTTAGATTTATAGCGCTGCACAGCACAAATGTACATCAGCACTCATGAGGGCCTCCCCTGTGGCAGGGACGGAGCGTGGGGAGCTCCGGGATCCGGGCTGTGTCCAAGTGCTCACACAGAGCAGGTTCAGTTCTGCTCTGCTGGCCAGGGCTCAGCAGCTGGCCACAGGCTCTTCCTCCTCTCACACATCACTTCTGCAAGGAGTCCAGGACTCGCAGTTTGCCACTGTGTGATTGCTGTTCAGGGAAATACTTCAGAGCTCTTTCTAATAGCTGGGATTCATCATAGTGGAGTTTTTCAGGTATGAACCCCCTAAACTTTCCAAGGCAAAGGCAATTAAGTTCAGTAAATGGTTTTATAGGTTGAGCAGTCTAAGCGTGAACTGAATGAACAAAGTTGTTGTTGCACTTCTACCTAGAACATCTCGTGCAGCCTGAGGAAGATCACTCAGTCTCTCATACCCTGAAGCAGAGGAATATTGTGAAAATTCACCACGATTTGTAAAACACTTGGCACGCTAAAACTGCCCTGTAAGTGCTAGAAACGCTACTGAATGTGCCTCAATCCCTTTCCTCCAAAGTAGTCTCAGTAGAGTAAGATATGAAGAGTACGAGTTCAGCCTCAAGGGAATTTGTCTGCATCTAAATTATAGAGGGCAGGAAAAACTATTTTAATATGGTATAGCTCCTTTAACCACAACTATAGAAGAATGAATATAATGTAGTGTGGTTTTAGTTTTATTGCAGATAAGATCACCAGCAGGGTGTATTACAGAGAGGTCTAGCAGTAGGATGTACCAGTGCGATTTGCTTCCAAAGACATGGGAAGGCTGAATTTTCAAAGGAAGGTGGGTGCACCTTTTCAGTGTATGCATGTGATGACAACTACATCGGCCAACACCGGCCTTTAGCTGCACTTGATACACAAAGTCTGACAACAAACACATGAAGATGAAATTTTTTCAGGTGCTGCTGGAGTTCACAGGGATTCCCAATGCAGAGCCCTAGGAAAAATGTGTCATATTAGTATGAAAAATTAACGGCCAAGGTCATAAAATAGAAAGCCCTGAAGTTTGAACTTTCCCATGCTTCACAGATGTTTGGATATAGGGTTTTGGCCTGAGCCATCTTTAGTGTCAAAGCAAACATTCCTGTGGCTATAGTCATCAAGATCATGAAAATATGTGTATATGTAACTGAAGAAAGAATCCCAAGAAACCCTTCAACTCTGTTTATTGTTTTTCCCCTTTTTCTTTGCACTCTGGACCTATCTGCTGACCCAGAAGTAACAAATCCTTTCAGAACTAATTTATGAGAAACACTGACCCTGAATCAACATCTGTTAGATGACTGCAGTAAATCTTATTACATAATTAAACACCAAAATCTATGTTAAAATAACGTTAAGGGTCTGACTCTAACTCATAAAAGCAAGACTCTTCATTATGAAGGCTGAAATCCTATCCTTAATTCATGCTGCTGTGTGCTGGTATTTGTGAACATATGGTACAGTACATACAATCATGTGTTTTTTGTAGACCCCAGTAATACCTTCAGCACAACAGCACGAGGTAAGCAGGGGAGCACTCAAGAAGCCTGAGTTTCCTGGGTTTGATGGGTGTTAGTCAGACCTTTGACAACACTGCAACTGGGTCATTTCCAATTAATTACCTGAGGAGTTTGAATGGGAGGAGAGGGAGGGTGGTGGTTTAGAAGAAAAAAGAAGAGAGAGTGTGGCTTTTTAAAAGTTCACCCAAACCATCAAGAGAATTGCTCCAGCTCTTTGAATACAACTGCAGTTTCTCTGCTAAAGATCTATAAAATCCACGATCCCCATTGACACAACATACCATAATGAGAACCTTTTGGTCACTCTTGAAGGACTTAATTTCAGCTGTTTGTCAGCCATTATGTGTTAAATGCTCCCCTAAAAGTCATCAAGCAGTATGAATATTTGCTGGGTATACTTAATAGCCCTTCTAAGTAAAGAATTTGAACTCATGTTTATCCCAGGTTCATAGTTCTTACAAATCACTACTACCCAAAGGCTTTTAATGAATGTGACTGGTACAAGCCCAGTTCCTAATTTCAAACATTGGAAATTCCAGCTCAGAAACTGTCACAATTCAAATGCCTTGGCAAGGCAGCTGCTTGGAGAGGAAACCAAAACTCTGGATGTGCAATCAAAGGTTGCAAAATATGAAAAGGAAGAACACCCCTGAAAAATAACTGCTATGAAACAGAATGTGTGCCTTAGCTTGGGAAAACAGTGGATTTCCTCTCCTAAAGAAACAATCCAAAGTCACTCACAGGTGATACATGTGTAAATTCGTGCCTCTCCTCATGCCTAGAACCGGCGTCACATTTTGGAGGCACAACCACTGCAGACAAATTTTGACCTAATTTAACACACGGCTCAAAATCTGCTGGTGCAAAATAACTCTTGGGCATGGTAACCGTGGCAGTTAACTGTAGCTACAGTAGATGAGGATCATCAGACACTCCTTTGGCACAGTCCTTTGGGAAAGGAAACGTTGAGATGATGGGGCTTGGGAGCTGTGGGATGGAGGCAGAGAATGGATTCATGTGAAAATAAGCAAGACACTAAAAAGTACACAGGATAATTAAGGTGATCCAACCAAAACAAGCACATATCTTAGGTTAGTGGTTATCAGTAAATTTGCCACACCTCTGTTGCAAATATGCAAGTAAACTCAGCATCTTTGAAAGCCTGGCCTTGACTATCTATCCACGATCTGACTGCTGCACAGACTGCTCTCATCTACCTGATGCAGATATGGCTCTCATCTCTCTGAAGTCTTTTGTCTCCCCAAACCGACTCTGTTGTGGCATTATGGTGATGCAAGAGGAGGCAGGATGGCATAGTTGTGCAACAACAGGGACGGTTAAAAGAAAACAGGATGGATACATGCGCTCAGGTGTGAAGTAGCCAGGTATCAGATCCAAAAATATGGGAAAGCTGGAGATAAAATGTCAACAAATACTTGGTACTTGTTTTGACATGTCCTAAAGTGTACTCCTCAGATACAAAACTTGAAAACAATCAGATGCAGGGATGAAAAAGTGTAATTGTTGACATCTAGAACTCAGAGCAATACAGTTGAAACCAGTACTAGAAAAGTACTGTTGGACAGAAAAGCTTGTGAGCCTAGTTTCACACCCTAGGGTACCCAAACTTCTAAACCAAATGACACATTAGCATAAACCTGGGAAACTTGAACTGGTCCCACATTTGGCCATGTTCACAGCAAAATATGTTGAGACTAGAAACAAGAGCCCGAACTATTTTCTTTGTAAATCACTCCTGGTAAGTGAAAAGCCAACCTGAGCTAATTCTGGGAACACTGGTTTTATAATACAGATTGATGGTAGGCAAAGCATGACACATGACAGCAAATATTACGGTACACTCTACACACACCAAAGAAACCAGACTGCTTATCCTTAGTACTGAGTGCAGTAGCACAATGTCAGTCACCCACCCCGTGTGTCAAGCAAAAAACCCAGTGAATCACAGCAATCATTTGCCAAGAATGTGTTAAAAAATAATTATTACAGACGTGTTAAAGAGCTATTCCAAACCCCAGGGAAGTCAATGGAAGTATTCCCACTCATTTAAGTGGATTTCATGGGAGGCCTTACTTTTGCCGATCTAGCTACCGAAGTATTTTTATGACCTTTTTTTTTTCTGAAGAGGTAAAAAATCTTTTTCACAAAGTAAACAGCAGATGAGTAGATCCGTGCTCCAACTGTGCTTCCCAACTGGGAAAGCTTTGGTAATTCTGCCTCCTCCTCCCTGGCACATTCGGGTGATAACACTTGGAATGTATTTTTAATATTTAAACAAGCAAAAACTTAAATTTTCCTGTTAACATTTCTACCTGACAATATGTTAATTGTTTTTATAAAGCACTTTAAGAGTAGTTGTCTCGTTTATTGTAGTGCTCACAACAATTAGGGTGCTACTCATTTCTCATTTACCAGGAAAACAAGCACCGCAAGGAATGTGCAGTAGGGTGTCTGTAACTTCTTTACTCCCAAAAAAGGCCAGAAGGGATTTGTAAAGGACTTTAATCTCAAATAGATTAAAGGTCCTGAATTCCTGAGACTGAAAGATAAGTGAAAGGAAAATAGATTCCAAAAGACCACACTCCCTCGCCTCAGCCTCTCAGCCAGGCAGGAGGCTGCAGAGCCATCAGCAGTTACCTAAGTAACCCCTCAGGATTTGGATGCCAAAAACAACCCAGCCACACTCCAGTATCAAGGTCTAACAGGTTTTCAGAGCCTACCTGTGCCTGCCTGGCCCCAGGGCCTGAAGAAGTCATGTAGGTGAGTTTAGCGGGTAGGAAAAGCTTTATCTGCTTTCTCTCCAATAGCTGCAGAGCTACAAAAAATGAGCATGATTTCTTCAGTGTGCCAGTGGATAGATGCTAGCATTAGTGCTCCCATGGAAGGTTACACCATCTCCAGCCAGCAATGCTAAACCTTGCTCGAATTTTCCAAGAAAATTCACCTCTAATTCCCACCATCACCACCCCTTGAGATCGAAGCCAAAGCTTCAGAAACTCTCTTGCATCATTTCAATGTAGAGCATGAGACTCTTGGAAACCGGCTGCCCTGGGACCACCAACTCCGCCTGGAACCACCAGGTCCACGAGCGTTTTCAGGCTACATATGTTACTGCTTTCAAAGGGAAGGTCCACCCCAATGGGGTGTCAGGAAATGTATTCAACTGGAAAATAGTTTTCCCCTTCCCAGATGAGTTTTCAGGTGGATCCCATTCTTATCCAGCTCACTCAAGAGCAGCAGTGGCAGGAGGAGGACCAGGGACCTCCCAGCATAGGAGAGGGGATGGCAGGGCCACCCCCTGGTCTCGGGGCTTGAGGAGGTTGTGAAACAATGCTGTAAACTTCTAGGACGCCAAAATGGAGACCTCTTGATGGGATTCTAATTAATGGGCACTAAGTATTCGCTCTATAAATTGCACTTCTTTGTCTCTAAATTGGTGGATAACACCATTTCACTTATGAAATACAGGCCTTTTCTCCTTACGTTAGTGAGGTTCAAGATGGAGGAAAACAATTATGGGAAGGATCCAGCAGTCTCCGCAGCGGAGTCTACTGGGCTCGGTGGGATTCCCTATTGAGCAAGAAGTGCAAGGTCATTCCTTATATTTTTCTGAGGAAAAGGGGGAGTATAATAAAGATTGCCATAATGTCATGCCAGGCCACACGTTTCCCTCCTCACTGGGCTTGAGAGCAATAGCTACAGGGGCAGTGGCAGGAAATTCATAATGGCAAGAATTTGAGAATGAGAAGTTCTGTGACTGGTTTTCACTTGCTCCATCCTCTCAGCTACAAGATTTACTTGCTGATGTTAGGCAGCTAAAGCAGCAGTTAAAGAAAGATTTGAAGAAACAGTTAAAAGAGTATAAATTGGGAAACCTATAAATGGAGTAGAACAAATGCCCTGGGCTGTGTGATGGGATTGTTTTTTTAAGAGTGATAAAAACAGTATTTGGAGGGATTCTTTACATGGGATAGTTGGAGCTTTCCAATTCATCTAAAACTTACTGCAGGTTTTTGGAGAAACCTAAAGGAAAACAAATGTACCCCCTGATTTTGGTCTGTGAGATAAGCTTACTCAAAAAAAAGTCTGCGGTTTTTCTATATGTCATTAACGCATCCCATAACCAGTACTGTCCCCATCTGCCCTTTGCAGAAGGGGCTGCCCCGAGACAAAGCAGCGCTCAGCAGAAGGGAACCTGCACCAAGATGCTCAGTGCTCATGTACCCATTTTACAGATAGGTAAACGGAGGTGAAAGTGAGAAGCTATTTCTTGCATGATAAATTCAGTGTGTGTCAGGGCAAAGTCCTGCCCCATCCATGGGCAGAAACCAGGACTAATGCATTCATTTCAAATTAGATGAAAACCAGACTCCATAAATCCTGACTGCAACCCCAGAAGTTAGAAACAGGGGTGTTCAAAATTCTTTAGTGCTCGCTCTGCAAAGTAATCTGGGCTAAGCATTTCTGCTGCGAAAGGGGAAAGGAAGAAAGCCCTCTGGAGTTAATATTCCTCCTTTAGCATCACTTCATTTTTCCAGCTTTCAGCATGAAGGTGGTGTTGCCAGCAAGACCACCTAGCCACAAACCCAACAGGGAGCTTCCAAAATTCTTCTAAACACTGACTCCTTGTTATAAATTGAAAAGTGGTAATAGCAACAGCGCATATCACAACTGTGCCAGGCTTCGGGCCTGGGAAGGAGCACTCTCCCTGCTGCTGAACACAACTTGGAAAGATCATTTCAGTCCACACATGTATCAGCATTAGCCATTTCTTTGTCAACAAATCCCTTAATACGTACCCTTTCTATCATGTACAGATGTCCAAAAAATAATGGAATACTGTACTACAAGATTAAACACTTTAATGTCAGCATATGTGTTGCATGACTCTGAACAATGGTATCATTGTGCGTGTACAAACAGCGGGCTGAGGGAAGATGGGTTTAATTATCTTCGAAGCAGCAGCAAGTTCTTCCTGACCAAGCTAAACTTCAGCTAGCAACGACAGAAATGGATATTTCTCTAACAAAATTCCTGGGCACTTTCTGATGTTCTTCCAGTGTTAGGGTTAATGTCATACCCACTTCAGGCAGGGCTTTGGAGAGCGATGAAGAGCCACCTGCTTCCTGGCAATCCATGCTGCCAAAAAATGCAGTGGGGGGATGAGAGGATGCTGCGAGTCACCACATCCTCTTGCCCCATGTGTCACCCAGGAGACTTTTAAGTTAAAATTCCTTAGGATGAGAGATGGCAAAAGGGAAACATAATAATTGGGAGGGAAAGGACAGGGAGAAGCGTGCATGCTGCCTTCTGCATCTGGAGACATTCCCCTGCCAGGATTTCTTTGCAGGCACTTTAAGGCAATACTGGATGGTAAAAAAACCCCCTATTTCTCCTTAAAGAACATCCACGAAATATCTAAGCAGGTTAAGCACAGGTAATCCATTTTCTTTCCCGAGTGCACCCTGATTGGTACCCATTTACGCTGTGGTTTCTCTGCTGAAATCAGAGCCAGACTAGCTGAAAGGTATTGTGAAAAATTTACACGTGGGACTGCTCTGTGAACATGAAACTCTCCTAATAGTAAACAGACTGCTCGTGGCGTGAATCCTGATGCTGAGTTTGCAGTGTCTGTATGTGCATCTGGGGAAAGCAAAGTTAAATAAGCAGGGAAGAGTTGTGTTTCTTCAGAATACCTTACTCGCAGCCTTAGCACGTGAAACACAGCAGCACATGGTACTGCAGTCCATCTGTAGCTGCTGTAATGCACTTAGGATTGCTGTTAGTAAATGGGAGTTCCATGAAGCGGTTCCTTTAGACAGACTCTCTCTATTTCTACCTGCATCCTCCAGGAATCCAGTATAAGGAAATAACCCCCATCAGCCTCTCAGATCTCATTTCTCTGCCCCCTTTCACCAGGAAGGGGGGTCCCAGGGCAGTGCTGACCTGGGAATTTGTGCCCAGCCGCTCTCCCTTTCCCAGCTCCTAGGGGTGGCATTTTCCCAGCAAGACAGGGAGGCAAGCTGAGGACTGTGGTGATGCTGCAAACCTTGGCTCCTCCTGTCCTCCCAGCTGGCCAGCGTTGTGGCCATCACAAAATGTCCCATGCTTTCACCAGGAGCTGGGTTAACTGAGGCTGGTATTTACCCTCAACAGATTGGGGCTGTTGCGTGTCCCCATGTGTCTGAAAGATGGGGGTGCCCCTGGACAGCAGCTCTGAGCTGGGAACTCATATAGCTCCCTGAAGGCACCACGGGCTGCACAGAGCAGGCTAAGGCAGCTGCAAAGCTTCCTGCCCACCAAAGGCAATCTCAGCTCTTCTCTACACCCCCTCTAGGAATGTCCCTGTAGTCAAACTGAGGAGTGAGCAAAATGACAGGGAGAAGCTGATCATTACTCCTGCTTTCTTTTCCCTGCACTGCAATGGATAGCATGGAATAACACAGCCTAAGAGCAGAGGCATGTTGCTAACACATCCCCTAAACCCTAAATCCTCTGGCTGCAGCTGTAGGAGGTACATGAAGATGCAGGAATACATTTTTCTTTTCCCTCTTTGGACAGAGATGACTGCTACATTACACTGCTCTCTCTTTTTGTAATTCAGGGGACATGAAGGCTGCTTTCCTGGCGCTCTGAAATCAGTGAGCTGTATCTGGTGATGGGGCCAACCTGACAGGGAAGCTGTGCCCAAGTTAGGTGTGAACTTCAAGTAACACATTTTGCCAGTGCATCCAAGGGTCAAGGAGATAGTGGCAGCCTGGGGAGGAGGGGGAGGAATCACGGATGAGGATCAGAATGAATGGATGAGGAGAGCAAGGGGGCAGCACAGCACAGAGAAGGGCAGTACTGGTCTAGAGGAGAAAGAAGGGTAATGGGCGTCTCCAGGGGAGGAGGTTGCAGAGCACAAAGAAGGGAAAAAAGTTAGTGACAATATGGTTCATGGAGAAAAATAATCCCCCAGTCCAACCAGCAGACAAATGGGGCCCAAGGTGTTTCCTGCAACCTGCTAGAGGCCTCTCAAAAACTCACTGATGCAAAAACCAGCAGTGTGCCCTGTCTGGTTGTACACACAGCGCTGAGCAGATGGAAACACATCCCCAGGCCCAAGGAAGGGGAGATAAGTGGCTGAACAGATCTCCTCAGAAACAATGTGTATTCAGCCAGGGAAGATAAGGGGCGGCGTGAGAGACTGCTACAGGAAACCTAAAATGGGCTCTTTGGGATCAAATGCAGATTTTGGAGTAAGAGGATGCAGGTCACTCTTGAAAGCTTCCAAGTGTGAACCAGCTCTTCTTCAGCTTGGACCAAATTCCACGTCAGGAGGAAGGCAAGAATATTTCCCTCAGGTGTTTTTAGCCAGCGCTAACATAACCACAGGTAAAGGAAGACAGCCCAGTAGCGACTGGTAGTCTGGGAGGGTGCACAAGCAGCTTGATCTGCAAGAAGGCATGTGCAGAGGACATGCAAAGCAAAAACAGATCTTAATACAGTAACTCTTTGATGCCATGGTTTGATCACGCAGAGATGAGATGGCATCAGATTATGCTCTTGCATTCCAGTAACTAAACTGGGGCAAACTAAGGTGGCTTCAAATGTATTTGATAACTTAGATATTGTTCACAATAAACAGCCTGCGTCAGTCATCTTGGGGAGGTCGCTGACCAAGCATCTGTGACGTGTTTATACAAAACAGACAGAAATGGCTAAGTGCACCACTAATGTCCTGGAGAGGGTGTTCATTCCCACTGGCAAGACCAGACTCCTGCCTTACACTAACAGGGTACTGGATATTGCCTACCAACTTAGCTCCTATTTTTTCCTAACCTTGCTCCTAGAGCATGAAGAACTTTATGAAAGTTGTGCTTATATGCTGCTAATTATCTTCCACTACATGAGTTTTTCAAGTTGCCTTCTGTTCCTTATTACTATTGCGGTATTATTATATAGCATAAAGTTACTTAACACAGCAAAGGATTCAACAACATTTGTAAAACTGATATAGAAAGAAGGACTGGATTCTGGACTGGTACAGCTGGTTTAAGGTATTTTAGAAGTAAATGAAATCAAATGAGAATTTATAATCCTTCCTGAGGTCTGGATTCCATCAGACTAAACTCATTAGGCATTAAGGTGCAGGTGCAGCTAAATAAAGGATTGTTCTGCTTTCCTTAATGCCATAGAGTCACATCTTGAGTTCAAAATAAAAGTCTTTTAAAAGCACATGTATATATTGTGCATTTACTGGCAGCACTTGAAAGTGCAGCTGATGGAATCTTCAAATGCCTCATTTTTGTCAAAGGAATGTGTCTGTTTCTGCACCGGCAGTGCTAAGGGACACAAGTGGAGAAGTGACGGCACATTTGCCTCTTAAGGCTTATTCATTTCATTTGCATTACTTTCTTTCATCTGCTGAATAGCTGCCCAAACAAATACTATAAATGTAATTAATCCTCCTTTAATATTGTATTGCCACAACAATACCAGCATCTCCCCAAATATTCCACAGTGTGGGTCTACACCTGCACAGGGTGTCTGGGAGGAACATGGCAGGAGTCACAGGCACAGGGAATCGAGCCTTTTTTGTGGTTTACTTGATAAAAGGAAAATAATTCAAGAACCAGTTTTCCAGGTTTGAATGCTGGATCCAGGTATGACTCGCTGGATTTCCCAGCTGAAATTCCAGATTATGGTCTGGTTGAGAAAGTAGCCTGTGGGATATTACAAAATAACTGGTCGATATCATATATGTGACCATCAGATAAGAATCTCAGCCTTTGATTGGAATCGGCAAAATTTCAGCTTGGAATGTATACACTCCAACCTGTGCCATAAAGCCACGACTGGCTGGACCTTTGAGCTTGCCTGTGCAATAACATCTGCACCTTTCTTGGTCAGGCAAGTGCAGGGAGATCAGGGGGCAACAAACTATTCAGGGGAAAGGTCCACCTGCCCTGGAGGGCAAATCCCTGCAAGAGCAGAGCTCCTTTTGCATCCAGGCTGCTCCGCGTATCACGTGTTTTTCAGGTGGTCTGTATGTGGGAGGTCCAGTGATATTAACACGGTTTCTAGGCCAGGGATTTAGATAGAAATAAGAGTGTTTGAAGGGATGGGAGGAAATATTTTGGATTACAGACCTCAATTTCTGCTTAAAGGATACTCCAGAGTGCCCTTCCTTGTGGAAGTGTGACTTCATGACCTGTTTCTCATTTGCCCTCGAGATTATCACGTTTCCTCTGTGCTGCCCAAATAGCTGGGAGCAGGTGGGGCACTGAGCACAGCCTCCTGGGTCTTAGACATAGGAATCGGAGAGGAGGTCATTGTCCAGAAATGACCGTCACTGCCAACCACAGCACATCCTCTCTCTGTCCTTTGCCTGCGATGGGACTCATAGCTTATGCATAAGATCTTTTTGCTTTCGAGGAATGTTTGCTATGCAACACTTTTATTTTTATTGAGAAACAGGCAGGGGACTGTTGATTCCTTTAATAACTCAGTATATGGGCCTGAGAACTAAGAATATTTAAGATCTCTAAGTTGACATCCACATACATTCCTGAGGTAGACGTAAAATGCCAGTGTCTTAAGAGTGATGGCAAGTTTAAACTATCATTTCAGAAATGTCATCAGAAAGAATCACAGAATGGTTTGTGTTGGAAAGGGCCTTAAAGCTCATCAACTTCCAGCCCCCTGCCACGGGCAGGGACACCTTCCACTAGAGCAGGTTGCTCCAAGCCCCATCCAACCTGGCCTTGAGCACTGCCAGGGATGGGGCAGCCACAGCTTCTCTGGGCGCCCTGTGCCAGCGCCTCAGCACCCTCACAGCAAAGAATATTTATACACTTATATATTTATATATATGCATGCACAGAGTGTGTGTGTGTGTGTCCCCTTTGCACTTCAAATGTTGGTGGCCAACACCCGAGGCGTAACAGCACCTGAAGGTGAGAAGCTGCTTTCTTTTCACTTTAATTCCCACCCACGATCCCTATTATACAAAAGGAATTTTTCTCTTGGTACGAGATAAGCCCATCGGTGACATCAGCTGCACCTACCCTGCATACCACCTTGTAGATCGCAGGGCTGGATTCCTGACACTGTGCCTCTCACTAGGGTTGGGCCATCCAGGCCTCCTGAGTCAGCCCCTAACAACAGCATTTTCTGTTTTGTTTAGGGTTTTGTGTCTTCCAATGCAATCTTGCGATTGCAGTTCTGGGGTAAAAGATGAGCTGTTGTAATACACCCTCGTGTCCTCACATCGGTTTGGTATGAATGGAGGGAACACAGTGCACATCCTGCTGTTGCGTGCAACTGTTAAAAACAGCCCAGAAATGAGAGTATGGCGTTGAGGACAGTGCCTCTCAAGAGCAGGAACACACGATTCCTCACCCTCTCAGTCTGTACTGTCTACCAGACACCACTCTCTTGTTGGACTACAACCACTAATATGGGGAAGAAAGACTTTCAGCATGTTATAGACATGCTGACTTAGATTCTTCCCCCACTCCGTGATATTTTCAGTGAAACAGCTCTCATCTCACAGTTGTGGACTAACAAGCAAAACGACAGGTACTGTTTTCTAAAACAGTATTTGTGGTTTGCTTGAACATTTTTCTGCATCATTCTGAATTCTTCCATGTATTTCTGTATTCCCTGTGTCAGGTAACATAATGTAGCGTAACGCTTAGAGATGTCTGTGGATGTGGAGTCTAGTATTCTTGTAATTTGATTATAATGCATGCCATCAAGTTGCAGGAACTATTGTATTCAGAGGTCAAAGTTGCGTTCACACTAATAGCAGAAGTTTTTCACCACATGTCTGATTTGCTTCTCCTTTTCACCTGCCTCAGGAGACAAATGAAATATCTTCATCTTCAGACTTGGGCCAAGATCTAGGAGAGTGGTTACTCAAAAGCTTCTTTTTGAGCTGAAGAGAAAGATCGGTGTAGAATGATTCTTTCTCAGCTCTTCTGCAGTTTATTACAAGTATATTTGTGTAATTAGGGGGCCCAGTAGTAACGTTGTTAAAATACAAGTGGGCACATTTATTGTTTCCTCCAAAAGGAAACAACCAATCTTTAGCAGTTCTGTTTTGTCCCCGCCTCAACTGCTTTATGTTACCAGCAGATTGTGAGGCTGAAGTTACTTCTTTTTTTTTTTCCTTTTCTGTTTGCTAAAAAGAAGGGAAAAAAATATCCCCTCCTTTCTCTTAACAAATGCTGGATTTTTTAAGGATACGGTCAGAAAGGGAAACTTAAACTCAGCATGATGTTTATAGCGCCACACAAGCTTTAGGAAAAGTGATGTGCAGTACTCTTTATTAACATCTGAAAAGTCCCTGTGGGATTATAATGACTGCACAGTAATAAACAAATGAAAGTACCAAGATGAAAAAGTTCAGAATATTTTTAGCGATAGAAGCAGTGAGTTTTAACCTTGAGAAGGAGGGAAGGAGCAGCTTGCTAGCATTGGACATGTGGGTAGAAGAGAGATACAATTAGGAATTGATTCCTGTTAGTGGTCAATGATTATCATTCATGGCATTATACATACATGGCTGATATAAATAAACCGTTAAAAAATTGATAGTTTTTAAACCCTACTAAGTTGCAAGCACCAGAATTCAGAATTTCTAAATTACAGCAATTTTTAATCTTCCATTTAAATGATAAAGCTGAATTACATTCCCTTGGGGTGCTGAAGGGCTCATTAAAGTCAATGGATGTTTCACATACACAAGCAGTGAAATACTACCAGCCCTGTTCCTAATCCTTACTCGGTAAGAAACTTGTCTCTCCATTGAAATTATAACTCCCCACTACTGATGCTGTATTATTTTATGAGCATTTTTTAGTAGCTCTCCCAGGGTTCTTCTGGTCTCTTTTAAAAAGTTTACTGCCCCTGTGCTATGGGAAGAACAATTGGTAAGATCGGAGGATGGAGGCAGCCCCACCGGTGCCAGCAAAACGAGGTGCCTGAAGACAGGATTTGACCCAGTGGCTCTAGTAAGAGTCAAAGCTCAATCTGATTTACAGCCCCCTAGACCTGGTGCAGACGCTTTGCCAGCCCCTCAGCGGGTGACTTCACTGCTGGGTGGCCTGGTGCCAGGCTGCTCCAGCTGAATACGGCATGGTGACACCAGTGGGTTTGTGCCGAGGTGCAACTGAGCACTGGGAGCTGCAGCCCAGTGAGAGGAAGCTTTCTGCTCATTTGAAAGGCAGTTGTGCACAACAGGCACAACTTTATAAAATAACCAGATGATCTTACGGTCCTTTCCAACCCTATCATTCTATGATGCTATGATGCACTGCGGGATCATCAGCCCCATCAGCGCGATAGTGTTCCCTCATCGTAAAGAGCCTAAGAAGGCACTTGCTTGTTTTAATTATTATTTAAGGGGAAATGGTGCCTTCCCTCTCCTCCTCCCCTTGTCTTTTTCAAAAGGAAAGTAGCTTTTAAGATCTTGCCATGAAGATCTAAGTTAAAGGATTTGCTCTAGTACAAAGCCTGCATAGTTTCCCAGGCCAGGTGGACCCGATAGCACTGACTGCATGCTGAAAAATCTCATCCCCACCCTTCAGGCACTTTAATTGTAAGCCTTTCCAGATACACTGGATAAACACTGTCAAAATGAACCTGAAAGGGTTGGTAGGGGTGGTTTAGCCCTTAAATAATTATGAGTTTGTCTGTCTAATTACAACATAATCTTGTTTAAACTTGGATGGCTGTTTGCAGTATTTGCAGTATCTTTTAAATGAGGCGGAATCAGAAACAGTGCGAGACTGGAAATTTACAATTCTATTTTAAGGCAAGGGAAAAAAAGGGAATTTTTGCTCTCGTATAATTTAATTCAAAGTGACAACAAAAGAGTCTAACTTGGAAGCTACCGCAGAGGGATAAAGATGATAAAGAATAGCGTGGGACCTCCGAGATGCAACGGAAACTTAATACTCTATGGAGAAAATTTTTCAAGCCGTTTAGAAATAGTTTAAGGTAATTTACGGGAAGGCTTGAGTGACAAAGCACATTACGTGAAGTGCCTTTCCTTTACTAGGCACTTTCTGAATTCTTTCTCTTTCATTTCTTTACTCTCAGGAGACTTCTAAACCCAGCGAACCAAAACAGCACTTTGTTTGTTGGTATAGCACAGGGCTGGCACAGATGGCAGACACGGCACCTGTTCCAATAAAACGGGAAAATGGAGAGATAAACCATAGCACTCATTAGGAGGAATCTACCAAAAAGTGAACAGTTTGTGTTTTGAAAATCCTCTAAGAATAAAAGGAGAGATCCATAAACAGACCTTGTTTTCACCATCATCAAACAGATTTGTTTAAAGGGAACATTTGTTTCATATACAAAGACAATACACTCTACTAAAGAAACCATGATTACGCTTGACTTTAAGAAAGCAAATGATTTTATCTAGCTACTCCTTTTAAAGAAAAAAATATCTGTTGGCAGTTTAATCAAAATCTCTTCATTCCCTTACTCCTTACTTGTGGCTGCTTTTTTCTTACTTTTGCATTTTACCATGCTGAGTAATACCACATTCCTATAATCTAGTCCATAACGATCAGAATAACAACATAAACAAAAGCCCTTCTGCTCATCTATTAATAACTAACTAGAATTATTAGGTGGGGAGAACTGTTTGGACAGTTAGCAACAAAATTCACTGCAAAACAGGTTTTCTCCTAAGCACAAGTAATACGCTATGTAATATCTGATAGACAATTTAAAAACCTTAAAGGAGAAGAAACATGAACTAACAGATGCTCAAAGGATAAATTTCTTCAAACACTTGCCTTGATCATCAATGTTTGTGCTGTTCAGCATCCCATATATCTCTATTTCTCTCACACGTACACACACAAGCATTACATACAAAATGCCATGAAAATTCCTAACTATCATTTAATGTTGGCAGCCCTGCACTGTAAAGCCATTTATATAAAACTGTGGTTGGCAGCTCTCACTCTTCCATGGGAACAAATTAACGTTGGCATTCCAAACACAGGAAAGTAAGGAAATTAGAAACACAGTTTATATTTGGCCAGTGCTTTGAAATACTGTACCATGCTACTGATGTCAATTAATGAAAAGCAGAATTTTGCGGAGAGGGTCTGGTTTGGAAACACATTAACACACGTTAAACATGTTTGCACAGGAACTGGATTGTAAGCGTCTTGGTTCCAAAACAATAAAGCCATTACACTAAAACTTGTAGTCTCAGAGTTGCCATTAATTCAATCCCTTCAATCCAGACCACTAAAGGATTTTCACAAACTTTAAGATGTAAATAACACAAATGTGTAAAAGAATGTGCAAGGCACAGCACTGTAGGGCTTGAACCCAAGAATGGCTCTCATGTTACCTGCTGTAAATCAGGTAAATTTAGGTACAAATAATGGAACTGTAGAACATGCACCCAAATAAAGAGGGTCTCAGAAAACTGTAGTTTTCATCAACAAAATAAAGATTTCCAAGAGAGAGATCTGAATTACAGTCAGTTTAAACTTTGCTACCTGTGATCTTTTCCATAGCAAAGATGTTTACTGACAAAACCTTAAACACTTCTGGTTTTCACATGTACACCAAAAGATCTAGATGGCGGTTTATCTCCTGGCACAACTCCACTGACTTCAGTGGAATCACTCCAGCATGGAATTTGGCCCCGCAGTCTCTACAACACGCTGTTTATTTGTACTGTGATTCAGATATTTTGATACCAGGAATCTTTCACCACTGAAGTTTCTCCATATGAAATATGTCTTGTATTAAGAAATATCAGATTCACATTTTTGTCAAACATTATTTGTTAAATTCTGTTTGTTGCAAAGATGGGAATTCAGCTGTAGTTCAACAACATGGATTGGGCTAATAATGATAAGGAGTGACTAATAGGAGCTAGTTCATGTTTTGATTATTTGCAGCAAAGGAAGCCTCCCTCAAAAACAATTCAAAGATTAGGGGAGAAAACTGTGTGAAGCTCTAGCACTTCTACTACTGAATGCTCATAATTTCAACACAGGGGCATTTCTTTGGCCCAGTTCTGTTCTCAATTGTGCTATCGTAAATCAGGAGGGAGTTTATGGGAATTACTTTGGATGTATGGTTGTATAAATGAGACCATAGGGCCACTTCAGTAGAAATGTGACAATTTACACCAATGAAGACCAAGCCAAGAACTTTCTCTTGGATTTCCATTTTCCAAACACATCCATGCGCGGAACTTTATCCATGTGGTCAGTCCTCGTGAGTAGTCCCGTTTACTTCAAACAGCTGTAGAATGAAAATCTTCATCCTGCTACTAATTTAAACAACTCACTCACTTCTTTATAAATTCCTTCCCTTTAGAGAAGAAATATATACATGTAATAGCATGTATTTTTATATACATAATATATGGAGTTAATTCACCTAAGTATTTTGATGAATGCCCCAGAGAGGAGGACTGTACCACCGAAAAAGGGCTTAAAATATCATGGTCTCTTAATGCTGTGTATCAACAGGTAGTCTCTTTATCTGGCATGCGATCAAAATTTGCATACTTGTGTTCTTGCTCAGATGCCTTCCTCCATCATTGCAACTTCTCACTGATATTCATCCAGTTAGAACAATTTAGAGGCATAAAACTAAATGTGTTATCATTTTAACAAGAAATTAACAGTTTCCATATAAATATTAGCATTTCCTCACTTGGTTCAAGGATAGAAGCCATAACAGCACTAACAGTATATTTGATTTAAACTAATTAAAAACAGAGGCTTTTGCAATTTAATATATTGATTTTACCAGTGGGACTTAAATCTTTTATAATAAGTGTACACAGCTGCACCACTCACCCACCGCCACTTTTAAACCTAATCCCTGCATTCCTCCTGACAATAACATGACAGGATCCACACATCCCAGTATTAGCCTTAACCCCGGTGACACTGCCAGAATGTATTAAACTAAAACATTGCAGTGTCCTATTTAAAAGGAGCCTGTCAACAGCTCTGACTAGGCTTTAATAGTTATAATCTGTATTTTAATTAATGCTTCCAACCTCTTGTGTAACCTCCTCTCACACATCTCTCCCCCCATACCCAAAAACGTGTTTCAAGCTTATTTACAGATGAAAACCTAACTCCTGGTTTCATGCTGCCTGCCCTGAGGCCATTAAAGCTCCTTTGCAGCAGGAGTGCTGGGGGGGATGCACACACACATTCACACTCAAGTAAAACCACGGCAAGCAGCGCCCGGGTGGGAGCAGGTCCTGTACGCTTCACTTGTGCCTAACTCCTGTTACAAAGCATCACAAGATCTGGCCATCAAGGCTTGTCTCCTTCAAAGCACTTTACAAGCTGTTGTGTTTTGGCTTTTAAACTACAATTCCTGGAGGGGGCTTCACCTCCGCAGGACAGGCTGTGTGGGAACAGATCCTGCTCTGGGATAAATCCGCCACACAGAAGCGGATGGGGACATTTCCATGCCTTTTGTCCTTGCACGAGGACATCTTGGATGCTCCATTCTCTGCTCTCACCAGACCTGTGTGGCAGAGATAAACAGTTCCTGTTCTGTTCTGCCATGTTGCACCTGAAAATTAGGAAACGAATCAATTTCCCTGTAGGTTAGCTCTGTACTGTCAAGGAGTAGCTGCTGCTTACTTGCTGCATGGTCAGCGCACTGCATACGTTTCATTTGCTTCAAGCTTTCTACCTTAGCTGATCTTACACCACGAAGTGTTGCATGCATCCACACACATCCAAAACAATTACAGGATGTACCTGTTCAGGCTTGAGAGCTTATAACAGCACGAGGTGGAGGAGAGAGGAAAAAAAAGCCGAGGGTTTGGCCTAATGTATGGACAAACCATGTGATCGTGACCAGGCATCCAGGGCTAACATTTAATCTGCTTTGTTTCAAGTGGGAAATATGTGAAGATCAAATAAGTTCAAATCCAGGTCAAATATCCTTGAAAATCTTTGATTTATATAAGCAGGAAAATGAGGTTTAAAAGAAGTGATTATGAAAGGGTTACTAAAAACACAGCTGTACGCGTACTCTTATATCTGAGGCTCTCCAAAGAAAAACTGTGTGACATCTATATTAACCTTTGGCTGTACACCAATGAAGGCCTGTAGTGAGCTGGAATGCAAGGCAGCCCCTTCCAAATTTTAACACAAGCCAGGTTACAGCTGCAAATGCCTGCAGCCCGTGCTCACTTTATAAAGTATTCCCCGAAGGAAATTTTTTAACTGTTATAGAATCTTTTTCTAATACCCTACAGTGTTAAAGCCTGTTATTAAAGGGCAAAGAGATGGTTCTCTATGCCAAACACTTGTCAACAAAAAGGATAGCCAGATGGTATGAAATAAAAGGAAACTTGGGGGCTCTTCAGTTTCTTGATTTACATTAACAAAAGCCACTTTCATGTGCTCCAAGAATGACTAATTCCCCCCCCTTATTTTTTGCCAGGATTAAACAATGTTGTTCATTTTATAATCAACCACGAGACAAATTAATAAATTGCATATCACTTGTGCCGACTCTCTTAAAAAACATCCCCAGCAAGTCTGTTTACCAAGGCAAGATTACCCGCATAAGAACAACTCAATTATTTTTAGAAGAGAGCATCTAAATAATCTAGAGGATGTTTACTCCTTCGTTGCTGTTTATAAACTTGAATTTCAACTTGTGCAAAAAATGCTTTGCGTTTTTTCAGTTCCTAAAATGGATTCATTTGTAAACTGTGCTTTGGACAGGATCTGGAAGGAAATTCCAAATACTGAAATTATAGTAATAAATTTTATCAAATTAGCCAGTAATTAACTGACTAACTTAGACAACTGTGGCTAAATTCTCTTTTGATTTATATGTAACTTCATTCTTGACACAAACCCATCCCCCAACCATCTTAGCACAGGTGTAAGCTAAGGCAGAATGCAGCCTGCGAATTAACTGGTTATAAATCTAAATCTAATTAATTGTCGAGATTTTACAGTAACATGACATGCTTAGTACGGAGCTCCATGCAACACAGCCCTGAAACGGAGCACCTGTATTCTGGTTCCTCCCGACCAATACCCGGTATAAATTCTCTGGAACAAATATACACAGTATCTCCACAGGAATCACCGGGGGGGGTAGGGGGGGTGTGGTGTTTGAGGAGTTTTTGCTACATAACCCAGTAAATCTTGCACTGTAAATATTAATATTCATATTCTCCTATAAAGTTGTACAACTCAATAGATGGAGAATATGAACAAAGCAAAAAAAATAGAAGTGGGTTTGTAGATCAGCATTTGGAAGCCTGGAATTAGCATGTTTTGTTTATGGAAATTTAAAAGTATCATTTCTTTACTCACTTTTACTTCCTCCATTCTAAGATGAAGCTTTATTATGCTGCGACACTTCCTCATTGTGATGGCTCCAGTATAGTAATAAAAGCCTACCTGTGAAAGGCAATGCTCACAGAGTACCTCTTACAAAACTAGGACACAGTTTACTACAGTCTACATTTAGGAATTCAGCTCTGCTTCAAAAGGGATCATTGTAGAAAGACTCCAAAAAAATATCAGTTCTACAACTGATCTTCTAATTTTCCCTGAATGTCACAGAAAACTGTACATTTCAAAGCAGGTGTTGTATTTGACTATATATGGGAGTGAGTGGCTGGTCTAATTCATTAGAACGTACATAAACAAGCCTGTCTTTGTCCTAGAAAGATGAAAGACCGATGGCTATAATGGGATGAAAGGTGTGCACAGTGATGAAGAAAGCTATTCTAGATCTGTGTCCTTTTTAAACTCATCCTGGCATGCACGGCTGACAAGGGAACAAAACAGTACAGACAAACCTCCAAAATGTGCCTTCCTGGTAATAATTCCACCTGTCCTCCTTAAAACTACTGGATTTTGCCTGTGCTCTTACTACTCATTGACCATGCTGACAGCAATTAAATAACATGATATTTTACATAAAGAACACTTTTGAATTCCTAAGCTGACTACAAAACCCAGCAGGTCGAAATGAACGAATATATCCACTACAGTCATCACATTGTGTTGGGATGTCGATTATTGATTACGTAGAGCTTAGACAGGTAAACCCTGCTCTGTAAAAAGTTCTCACATAGAAACAGACACATCCAAAACGTAATTTTTATTTCACAGTTCATGGATCGATCCCACTCTTTTGTATTCAAAACTGTTATGGACCTGAACTCCTTTTCTCTACAACCTCCACGGGCTGCAAAGGTGACTCTTCCTCACAGAGGAAGCACGGGATGGGAGCGCTGCCGTTTCACTGATGCAAGTTGTGTAGTAAATAAGCACATCCGTGGAGCAGAGCTCCTTCCCCAGGGGTAAACTCCCTTCAGTTAGATACTTACATGTTTCATAAAGGCTCTCTCCTCTATACTAAAATGGAAACAGAAGTGTGGATTTCGCTATCGTTATTTCAAGAGCCTTTGTCTTCTGTTAGGGACTCTCCCTGCACTCTGGCTGTACATGGTGTAGGACCCAAGAACCACAGAGAACAATGTTAGCAAGATCACTCTTATCTCTAAAGTCAAATATTTGACTTCCATTGGTACTTTTGGCTGCGCAAATATTTGATTTTAAATGTATCATTGCTGATCAGCTTAAGTATCTAGCAGCGATTAGACAAACATTGTAATTTCAAATGGAAAGCACCAGTGCTCTCAAGGAGCGCAGCAGCCCCCAGGCCAGATGTAATTCAGAGCTTCCCAAGGTGAAGCTGACAGTCGTTAAATAAGGAGGTGCAGCTCATGCAAATTAGAGATCTCCCACAGCGTTCTGTGTCTCCCTATCATGCAAGAATTGTGCCGGGATGGCTACCGTGTTCAACAATCATTAACGCGTGTCACATAGCCTTTACAGCTACCGGTCTTTTCAAGTTAGTTAAAGTGCTGGGATTAGAGAGGTGGTGATTTAGGTGGTGATTTAATCTTTGTTGCCTCTGCAGTTCCGGACAGTGGAAGCGTCCAGAACAGGGACATCCATAAAGGTGTCAATGGATTTACTGGCAATGGGGATGATCCCTAGTGGGTTGTATGCCAGAGGTGGGCTCCTCTTCCTCTTTGAATGCCCCTTTGTTTGGAACAAAGTTTGAGTTGATCTTGTTTTGGAAATACTAATTCAGATTCTGTCTTGAACTTGCAAGCACCCAATCTGTACGTGTGGTGGTTTCAGAGCTGCACACGAGGAGGTCTAAAAACAGCTAGAGTGAACTAGGTCTATAATTATGTATTTAAAATAGAATGCTCATCCTGACAATGTTTTACTCAAATCCAGCCAAGTCAGTCCACACGGGTGTGTAATCTACAGCAAGGAAATGGAAATCAGATTGGGCCGTGGCATCCAATTAGGAAGGCCGAGCGAGCTGCATACAAAGCATGCCAACTTTGGTATCATTTGCATAAACCCATCCACATGTGCTTGTGAAAAGAGGTGAGTTAGCTGCATAAACTGGGGTCAACAGAAAAAGCTGCAGGAGTAAATAAGGATTTACTGTGGAATCCCTCTCAAGCAATTAGGAAAACATGCAAGCAGCTCAGCCCCTTCGGCCGAAGGAACATGGTGCTGGGATGCTGCAGGGAACTATCCATCTAGGCAGCCCTGGTGACCGTGCATCCGAGACGGGTGCCATGCTGGGACCCATGGTCCTGCCTGGGTGTTATGTTTTCCTTGTTTGTGCAGGATGTGGGATAGACCTGCTCAACTCCTACATGCAAATCCAATTTCTGAGGTGCGGCAAGAAACTATCAAAGGGAGAAGAGAACAAACTTAAGTGTGTTGGCGTGTAGGATGGAGAGCGAGAGCTTGTGGCTGTCCAAATGCTGTGATGGGAAGCCAGAGCCCTCTTCATGCTGGTGCGGTTTAATTATCACGTCCAAGGGCCGCTACCTGCCCTTCCTTGCCCGAGTGGGCTGCCACCCATCCAACCCAATGCGGTAAGAGCTCCCTGCCAGGGCCGCCAGCCCCTGTCCTCCCCTTGGTCGCCAGGGCCCTGCTCCAGCCTCCCATGGCATGGTTCCCCACCCGTCACCCCGTGCCCAGCGGGCAGGCACTCACCCAAGTTGACGAAGCTCATGACCATGTCAGCCTCAGTGAGGAAGTTGCTGTCCTGCAGGCTGGCCAGGGGCGGCCCCTGGGTGCTGAAGATGGGCTTGTAGGGGTAGGAGTAGCCCTCGCCCTCCTCAGCGGCGGCCCCCGCAGCCCCCTCCTCCACGGACATGGCATTGTAAAGGTCCAGCATGAACATGGGGGCCGAGTTGTGCTTGCCGTGGAGGTGGGGCCGCGGGCGGTGCGGCAGGCCGAGGATGGAGAGGATCTCCCGCTGCATCTCGCGGCGCTCGGGGCCGCGCAGCCGCCGGTGGATGAAGCTGGAGTGCACCTCGTTGTCCACCGTGAAGTCGGCGAGGACGCAGCGCAGCCAGAGGGCGGGCGCGGCGGCGCCCAGCACCAGCAGCCAGGAGGCGGGCTGCCCGCGCCCCGCCGCCGGCATCGCGGCTCGGCGGCGGCTGCGGAGGGGCGGCGCGGGGGGCGCGGGGCTGCCCCGCCGCGGGACGCGCCCCACCAGCATGCGCGGAGCGGGCGCGGACGGACGGCGCGGCCCCGCGCTCACTGCGGCGGCCGGCAGCCCCCGCGGAGGCGGCGCAACCCGCGCATGGCCCGGCGGCGGGGGCTGCCTAACGGCCTCGGCCCATGGACGGAGCGGCGGCGGCAGCGGCGGCCCGAGGCGCTTCCCCCAGCGGCGGCAGCGGGAGCGGTGCGCTCTGCCCGCGTCCCGCACGCCGCGGCGGAGCCGTGTGCGCAGTGCTGCTCCGCGGAGAGGCAGCGGGAGGTTGTCTCTGGTGGGAGGAGCAGGCTGGAAAACCCAAGCGCTCTCGCTCGCCCGCTCCAAACCGCTTGGGAGAGAAAATCCGTGTAACTGCCTAGAGGAGGAACATCTGATCAGGTTGCTTTGCAGGATGTTTGTGGAGGCTGCTCAGCCTTGGGGGAGAGGCTGAGCCGGTCCCAAGTGCTTAAAGTAACGCGAACGTAATTAAGAAGACACCCCAGGAGGAAGGGTGGTTTATGTATAAGGAAGGGGCCCAAATTCCCAGGGTGGCGAGATGTGAGGCTGCCCTCGGTCTGCACGAACAGGCGTACGCAGGCAGGCTGCTTTCGTCCACTTCCACCTTATTTAATAAGTACAGATGAGGAGAGACTGCTCAGGACAAAACCAGCAGCACTGAATTATTTAAACTGTGATGATGATACATGCATGCACATAGGCACGTATGTCTGCGTGCACAGAGCCCCGGGTCACTTTTTCCAGCTGGCAGAAGAGAGAGTAAATGCACTAGAATGCGAGGGGGAGTTACTATAGAAGAGTTACAAAACCAGCAACTTTTGCTTGGATTGGAACCATCAGCCTGTGCACACGGCTGGTTGATGCCATCGCATTGTCCTGGTGTCTTGCCTCCCCACTTCCTTCTTCTGTCTGGTACACACCTTTGTGGAATACTGTCAACTTTTTAAGGCACTGACTTAACTCAGTGAGTTCAACATGTACAGTAATGGAGCCCCTGTCCTGATTAGTGCAAGTAGATGTCTACTGCAACAGTAAATAACAGTAATAACCTCAGATAACAAATGTAGACTACTGCTTCCCAAATCTTACTAGGAAAGCAAGGGGAAGGTGGGATGGAAGCGTTTATCTGGGTCACTGAATCCAGCCTGAGGTAATTTCAGAAACTATACATATACATACACTAAGTTTATGCTGGCATTAAGATTCTTTCCTTAGGCAAAGGAGGAAGAAGAGGGGCAGGGGATAAAGGAGGCCAGCATTGTTTTTTCGGTAGATGTTCATCTGGTGTTCTCAGACCAGCAGTACCCAGTACTGTTCAGCACCAGATCTTGCATCTGTTGTGGAAACTGATATTCAGCACTTCTTTTAGCTCTTTTTGCTTAAAATCCTTGTGTGAACAGCAGGTAACTAGTCAGAAAAGCTGCATGGGAGACAGAGTGCTTTACTGTGTTTGCATGCACACATGTGCACCTCTTAATAACAGGGAAACTGAGGCATGACATCAGAATGACTCACAGAGCTATTGAAGTAGTGGCAGAACCAGCATTAAACTCCTAGCTCAGTCCTAACACATGATTAGCAATGTCTCAAGCTCTGGGAGAGTGGTGGGGGGGAGAGAGGTTGTGAAACCACATCCACCTTGGATAACATGAGAGCACTTGCTAAGCACACTGGTGCTAATGGGGGTGCTCAGACGCCAGCCCTGGAGTTGCCTTCTCATTGCTTCCCACTAAGGAAAACACCAGGACCTGAGCAGTTGCACTGTGGATGCCCAGTTAAAATCACCCTCTCCAGCACCTTTTGTGCTTCCTGAGGAACAGCATGAACTTGCTCTTACCCAGGCAGGTACTCGCCTAAATTTCTCTCCTGCCAAAGGTGTGGTTTCTAGATCAATTTAAACTGATCTAAAGCCAGGCTCTCCTGAGAGAGAGTTTTCCTCTCATCCCACCCTAGCCTGGACCTTCAGCTTTTCAGCCCCACCCCTCCCCAAGGCCGGTGCTGACTGCAGCCATGCACAGGTCGGGAGCCTGGTCCTGGTTTTAAAAGTAATCTCTTTTTTTAACCATTTATGTATTTGGTTTTGCTGAATTAGTTTACTGCTGGGTCAGCTCCTCATTCTGAGTGACTACACACTGCGCTGGAGCTAGGGAGGCCACAGGAATGTGCAGCTGGGGGCAAGGAGAGGGTGTCTGGGCTGGGCTGCCTTGGGTCAGCTTGAACTGGTGGTGGAGGGGCAGGCAGATGATTCCGTGTCCCTCCGCTCTCCCTTTCAGTGACAGATAACGTGATTTCACTTTGTTCTTTGCTCCTCGTAGGCAGTTTGTTTTTCCCCAGTTTTGAATGTTGGTCCTTCCTCAAGCGGCAGCAGGGCGCGGACAGTGAGATTGAAAACGTGTAAGGATGGAGGAGTGGATTGGAGAGTGGGTGTCTCTGCAGCCTGAATTACCTACACCTGAATTGCTTGTAGCTCACATTCGAAAACTGACCGAATTTCAGTCAGTGTCATGCTTTGGAATGACATCAGTCTTTGAGAGAAGGAAAAGATAGTTTGGGAGGTGCGGATCCTGACTTGTTAACACCTTCGGTAACTGCTGTTGAAGCTGTATGTGACTCTATGATTTTATGTGTCATGGGAGAAGCACCAGAGGAAAAGAAAATCTTAAAACCTCTTGATTTGACAGATTTCTTGAAAAAGTAATGTTAGAATGTGTTTCCTTCTTGGTTTGTCTGTTTAAGTGGTCTGGGTTTGGATACATCCAACTTTAGATACATCCTTATTTATTGCAGGATATGTTTTTTTTTTAAAGAGGGAGCAATGCTGCAGCTGTATACAGTGCTGCCATGGGAATAGTTGCAAGAGTTTATTCTTTTATAGCAGCTTTTTCTGATCCTATTCCACCAGGTACAGCATTAAATAAGTATATGATAGTTTGCAATGGGTACTGCGTGTGTGTAAACAGCCCAAGAAAAATGCTTAATGAGTGTGTGATGAGGTAGGGAAGCTGTTAAAAGAATGTGGTTTTTTGAATGTGAGGTGTTTGGCTCTTGACTCCAGCTTGCTTTAGAACACAACAAAGAGCAGCCTTTATTCTGCTGTACACAGTAAAGGATGATGCAGCTGCAACTGCAGTGGTTCAGTCCTCTGAGTTTCAGTTTCAGTTACTTTTCAAACAGAAAAGGTACAAACTGGATTACCTTTCTCATGGACAATGTCTTTCCCTTTCTTGCCTGCTGCATAAACCCTGTCCTGCTTCCTGTAGGATCAGTTCCACTCAGGTTGCTGAAATATTGGCACCTTCATGTCATTGTCTTTTTCCTCGTCCTTCCTGGATCAATTAAGAAACCAGTTTTTCCTCTTACTCGTCTCTGCCTCTCTTGTCTGTCCTCTCCTTGCGAAGGAAAACTAAATGCTCGTGATGAAGTAATCCCTGTTTGTTGGCACTTGCTGCTTCAGATAACTTATATAAAAACAAACTCCCAATGTTTCTGAGGTTCTGTGCAAGCCACATTACCAATTGAGTCAACTTTTTGATCTCTGAGTTTTGTGTATATGCTCTTACCTGATTTTTGTTCCAATTACTGCCACTGTTTTTGTTTGTGTGGAAGTCAGTGTCGTTGGAAGCATGTATTTAGGAAATAAAGCATCTGATTTGAAAACGCGAAATGGACAAAAATGTGTAGGTTTGTGATTGATGAATTTGAATGTGCTGCTGTCGTCATCATGGACCCATAGTAAGCACATGCCAGTGGCAGAATTTGGTCATCTGCATTCAGTTTTATCAGATGGACACTAGAGAGTGTGGGTTCTGCTCACAGGCTCCTTTCATGACTTCTTGAAAATCAGACACAAAGCGTTTTTTCCTCTTTTCTGCTGAGTCAGTTTCAAGCTCTTCATCTTCCTACTTTGATATCCTCTTTTTAACTTCAACCATGTTTCTTTTCCATTCTGTTTTGCATCTTCTCTCATTTGTCTCGAGCAAAGTGTGAGTCCTAAATTATGGCAAATTTTTTTCTTCTTCCAAATATTCCCACTAAAATAGCATGTGTTTGGGGAATTTTGAACTGTACCTCTGGCCCTGTGCATGCAAAGCCCTTGTATAACAGAAATAATAGCATTATTATTTGTATAAGAATGTGTAATTAACTGACATGTTTAACTGTGCTATATCGGATCTTTTTTATCAAAAGGTTCTATTCATCTTTTCAGTATTATTACTGAGAACATATTCATGAACGTGAAAGTAATCGCATTATGGGTAAGCCATTAGCTCTAATCCAGGAACTTGAACAGATCTGGGTTGAACTGTGCTGGTTTGGACTATACTGATTATGTTATAAAAATTAAGTATTGATTCTCATTGCTACTGATCAGAGGAGAGTCAGAAATGAAATCTGTGGTTGGAGTATGAAAGCATCTGGAGATGCTAGTGATAACTGAAATAGGAAATGATCTTTGGGTTTATGAGATAGGACTGTCTTGCTGAATCTAATGTCCATCAACTGAGTAAGGTGAACAAAGTTCAGTCCTTCACTGCTCAGCACTTCAAAGGACTTCACTTTCATAGGATCATGGAACAGTTTTGGTTGGAAGGGACCTTAAAGATCATCCAATTCCAACCCCCTGCCATGGGCAGCAACACTTTATAAAACTGGATCTCCATGGGGATTCTTTTATTACTATTTACTCCAGTGATCATTAGAAATGAGTTAATATCATTGAGCATTTGTAGTATTGTATTAATTACACATCTATATACAGCTTGAATATACAGCTATGTTTTATTTTATAAATGTGTGTTTGTATGTAATTGTTTATTGGTAGGAGCATGTGTATGTGTGCATACTCTGCTATACTTCAAGAATGCCTTTATGTAAGTAGTATATTTCTGTAGCACAGATACATGCATATGAATATTGTTTAATGTGGGACCACTTTTAGGTCCATACATTGCCAAAGCAGCCCAAACAAAACTGAATTTAATTTTGTGCTGTTAAATTATTCTGTGCACACTTGATTTGATTGAAGCTTGTGGCACAAACCCAGGCATTTACTTCATTGGTACCATTGTAGTCTGAACATCTGAAATCTTAGGCTTGTATTTGTGGAAAAACTGCACTGAGAGCACTCTTACATGTTACTGTTCAGAGCAGATCAAAGTTGTGCTGCAGCATCTTGGAAATGTGCCTCTGAAAGTCTGCTCAGTTATCGAGTTTTCTTATAATATATGATCATCCTTGCTTCTATAGTTCATCATCAGACATACAGTATTCTTCTTATTAACATATATTTATGTCTTGCAGAGTATTTTTTAGGTTTCTGCTGTTTGCATTCACTAAAGGTAGAGATGTTTGGTATTTTTACACTCAGCCATGTATAAAAAGCATATAAAACCTATTTTATTATTTTCAAAGGGAACAACAATAACTATTCTGACCTGTAAAATGCAATGGGACAAACTTGGATGGCTTTACTTTTTCTCTCCAGGCAGGTGCAGAGTAATACCTCAAAAGAACCATTATTTTGAGCCTTTATTCCAATGTGTACATAAATGCTTGCATAACCCTTGCACAGCTGCTGTACAAACTGCTCATGCCACAAGTATTAGTAATCCTAACAGGGGAGGTTGCATGGAAAATTGGGGTGTGTATGCTAAACCATATGTACCATGCCCCTGAATCATAAAACTTGTGTTGCTGGAGCAAAGAGATCTTTGGAGACGAGGTTTTACAGGTCTGTTGGAAGCAAGATTATATATGACAGCTGCACCCCACAGTTTTTTCTCTGCTTTTGAGGCTTATCTTGTGCATTTAAATAAGCAGGAAGGAGAACTTGGTCCAACATTATCTTAATATGGTCTCAAGCTTCTACTTTTATTTATATTTCATTTCCATAGGAACCATTCTTTCAACACAGTTTATTTTGAATACATAATAAAGCCACTCAAATTGGAAGTTCTGAGCTGTCAGTGTCTAGCAGTGTGGGGCTGCGGAGATACAATGTGCATTTTTGGTCTCTGGTTCTGCCTCTAAAATAACTTTCTTTATATCTGCAATGATTTATAGCAGTGTTTCTGAACCAGTCTGAAATAAGATGGAAGTTGGAGTCTCATTTGATTCTCTAAAGCCCCGGCCACAAAAATCCCTTCCCAAGTTGCGCAGAGTAGCATGGTTTGGCCGCAGTTCTCCACGGTTTGAGGAACGTTCCAGCTCCTGGTCTGACCAAGGAAGAAGGTTTGCCACATTACAAGCAATCTCCTAGAGCTTTAGCAGCAGAAAATCCTTAATCAGAAGTTTATGCTGGAGGATTTTAAATTAATATGAAGGGACCGTTTCCTCTGCTGGTGTAAATTAGCATAGCACCGTATGAGTAGATGGAGGTATGCTTATTTACACCAGCCAGGGGTCTAACCTGGCACTCTCCCGTGACACCATATAGAGTGGTTGGTATTCCTGCTGCTCTTTTAGTGGAGGATCCTTTAGTCCTAAGTGCAGCGCTGTCAGAGTTTATCTTTCTGAGACTCGGACTTCTAAGTTTTCAGTTGGAAATCTTTTGTTTCCTAAATAGTGCTTAGCTTGCACTGAGTTTGCTTTGTAAAGTGCATCTTTTCAGCATTCATCCAAAGCCTTTTCTGCAGTTGTCTGAGCCCCATAGGCAAATATATACTGTTAGACTATTAAGATAATTTTTCAGTTAAGGCATTGTCAAACTGCAAGTGGGACAATAGAAACAAAACCCCTTTTGTTCTGACTAAACTGTTCCTAATGACCCCCTCTATAAACAGTGGCACCAGTGGAGGTCTCAACAAGGCTCTTCATTGAGACCCCTTTCAAAAGGACAAGCAGAGCAGAACATGGGGCAGAAACTCTCAGAGTTACCGCACTTTACTCCGCTTTGGTGGTCTGACCACAAGAGCAAATCTGGTTTTGTTGTTAAAGGCACCCAAAAAGAATAATTTAAAAGCATGAATTTCCACAATTAACATCCTATAAAGAGTTCTAAATATTTGGATTGCCGGGAAAAGAGCAGAAGGAAGCAGTTTGTTTGTTTGTTTACTTAAATCAAGGGGCTATAAAATAGACTCTTATGAGTCCCATATAAAAACTTAAATTTGTTTGAGGAGATTAGTTGTTATCTGTTAAGCTCATATGAAAATAAAAATGTAAAGTCCAAAGAAGTTCAGGTTTTTACGTTACAGTAAGATCCTCACATTTGCTTTGGGGGTTAAAATCATCTTTATGAATAACGTGGTGTCATGAAACCAGGACATGTGTGTTTGTCACAAGCAAAAGAAAGGTTTCAGTTGCTTAGTTTCTAGAGAAATTGGAGATACAGTGACAAACTGAAACCACTAAGGACCAAGCTCTTTTTCTTCCAGATGTAGGACACTCAGCATAGACAGTGTGTCTTCATGCAGCTAAGAGCTATGGAGATTATGAATCACTTCCTGATTATTTCTGTCCCTATTTCTGTGTCCTGAGTGCATCAAAAGAATAGCACAAAAGACCTTCCACTTTAACAAAAACTTATTTCCAGAGCATCTTCACTGTATGTAACAGGGGAGTGATGATAGGTTAGGCAGCAGAAGTCCGTAATTTGAATGATTTGGCAATTACACTGACTTTGCAAATAGAAATGTCAGTTTCTTCTGAAAGAAGCTGCAGTTTGTGTTCTAGCATCTTGATTTACTAGAGGCATTTCTAACTTAAAGAATGGAGTACTGCTCCATTTGGAAGCAGATAGAAGAGATCATGGAAGGAAAAGAGAGAATGTCCGTTAAGACAGGAATCACATATTGAGTAAAGGCTGAATCATGGAGGAAAGTAACCCCCACAAGATTCAAAACACCTTCACATCTCCAAGATGCAATGGGGGTCTGAGTGCACTTTGCCATTTCTGGGAAGTGCTCAGCAGCTCACAGCTTTGGGCTTTTGTTTTTTGATTATGGATAGTGTCTGCACCCTTCCTTTGTGGAAGGTATCCGTGTGTCTTGGAAAAAGGAAAAATTTGGGTAAGTGCAGGATGAGAGTCTAGTGCCCTGTGACAGGATACTGACAGGAAGAGAAATGTCAAATCTTTAAGAGACTTCCAGTAGAAACAAAAGAATCTTTGTAAAAGGTACTGTTAGCAAGTCTAATGGAAGGAATGGGGACATAAAATGAATTGAGAGGATTTGCAAGTTGTTTCTAAGCCTCGAGGCAAGAACAAAAAGCTGAGCATTTACTGTTTACTATATTTGGTATGTATGGAAGAGCAGTTTGGGCATCAAGGGAGCTAATAAAACGCAGAGCTGAATTAGTCTCTTTGCTGCAAGCTGTGGTGTGCTACGGATGGAGAAAATGCTTCTGTTAAAGGACAGAGTTGAGAAGGAGCAGCTGAGATTTGGCCTGGCCATTCCTGAAAATGACTTTTCATGGCAGCGTAGTCAAGGCCCATAAGCACGTGCCAATGTTCTCCACTGATGAGATTTTATTTTTCTGATTTGTATGATTGTAAGCTCTGCAGTGCTGTAGCTCCAGTTTTCAGGATTAAATACAGTAAGTGTGTAATGTGGTAGCAGGAAGGTTTGGTATTAATTTTGTCACATCTTTCCTCAAAAATCCACCTTTGGGGATTGCTTTTACTGAAAATTTCTGGCAGGGGAAAAAACCCCAACAAACCAAACTAACTGTGTCAGACTAAAATTTGCTGCCTCAGAGACTCTGTTTGAGAAGTCCAGGTGGATAAGTTGAAAAAACACTTTCTTTTCTGAATCTATCTACAGACTTTGTGGGAATTAATCTGTCAGGATAAACGAACAAATGGATTTCTGTGTTTAATGCTGTATAAACCAGATTTTATTTAAGGTTTTGACTAGACACTCTCATGTTTATGGGTCTTATTAGAGATGTGATAACTGTTAACCATGAAGAACAACAGTGTCAAAGAGGATAATTTTTTCCTAGTTTTCATATGATTCCATTAGTATAAAGAAGAGGAAAAATTAACAACATAAACTTTATATTAACTTTGACTGATGTAAAATTGCTTTCTTTTTGAAGTGGTGAATCTGGTTAAACATGAATCTCCTGAGCCGAACTATTCTTCTTCCTGTCTTTCAACCAATCTTGCTGTTCTCTTAGATTTTAGTAATGTTGGTAGTTATTTATCCCAGTACAAATAAAAGCTTACTGCAAGCCTTCAACCTATGCTAACAACAGTAGGACGCAGGTATATTGGTATAAAGCAGAGATCTTGAAACTTTTCTGATTCACAGACATTGGCAGCAGCCAGTTCTTTATGTCATATCAAAGCAATTTGTCTTATTTATCTTCTTGAATCCTTATCAAAGCAGCTTATGGGCTCCAAGTGCTTGTGAAGCGCACTTTATGTCACACTTTAAGCATCTGTGACATAGGACAATACAGAATGCACAAATCAAATAAATTTTCCGTATGCAAGAGCTGAATGTCTCCGCTCCCCTAAAGGCCAGCAGCTTGGATCGAGTTAGAAGAAATGAATTGAAGGATTACGAGTGGTGCGCTGAGAATGAGAGTGGTCCAGAAACAGAAAAAAAATAAATCTAGTATATTAAAAAAAAAAATTAAGGGTTTTGACATTTGTTTTAGATTTGTCACAGAATGATTTAAAAAACAAAACTTGAATAGAAAGAATGAGACATCCCAGAATAGCCAACATCCAGTGGCTGGGGTATTTACTTGGGCCATATCCAAGTAATGTTTTATGGGATTTGGAGCAGACATTTGACATAATATTTTCAACATTATTTTTGTCAGACTCAGATTTGGGCTCTGAAGTGGGTTAAAAAAGAGCTCGCTTGCAGTCCTGTACTTCAGAGGTGAGACTTAGTCACCAGGGTGTCCATCGCTTCATCTCTCTTAGGCCAAGGGAATTTGGGTTTTTTAAACAAAGGGAAGTATCTGCATAGAGAATAGACAGATATTTATTCTGCTGCATTTTGGTAAGGTGCTTGCATAGATCTGGGTATTTTTCTTTCTTTGGGAGTGAATAAAGTAACATCCACATTTCTGCTCCATTCTCATTCCAAAGAGATTTTTCTCATGGGGATACCTTAACCTGCCTAATTATATTGCCGTGGAAATCAATATATTAATTTAAAAAAATATATTGTTTTTGCAAGTTGGCATTTTCTGATGCCAAAAAGTACTTGTAAACCAACCATGGGTCTGTCAGTCCAAGCCTTTCATCCGAGTTCCTAGTCCCATTCTGAATGTCATCAAGTTCCACTGGACACACATGTTCAGCTTCTCTTTCTGGTTTAGCCTGTGCTCCTGCCAACTTCCCACTGTTTTGTATTCCTTCCTCCCTGCTGTCTGTCTTACACCCAGGCCTGATCCTGCTGCAAACACACTTCCAAACGTTGTGCACCCTCGGGCGTTATTGACTAAGAACTGAGACTTCCAAGTGTCGCAGGGAAATGTAAAGGCATATGTAGAGGTGGAGCGCATGTGTTTCAACAGCACATTATCTCTATGCCTCAGAGCTCTCGATTCATTCATCATCATACTTAATTTTAAAGATGTTTACCATTTCTGCAACTGCTTATTGGAAAGCTGATTACTGGGTTAATGGCCCTACTTGAAAACAGTTATCCCATTACTGTAGGTGAAGTCAGTCCAGTTCAGCATGCCTTGTAATAAAGCATTGTTACAGATTATGTATGCAGTCAATGCCTTATTTTCCTAGAAAAATAGAAAGGAAATATATTATGCATCAGATGTTGAATGTGGCTTGCCCAGTTCCCCAGGCAGTTAAATGATATTGAACAATTCTGGGGGTAGTTATGTTTCATGTCATGTGTGCCTCTCGGCTCCCTTTCCTTGTACAGATTCCGTATCTGCAATGTTTCACTTTCGACATTCATATCTGAACAATTGAAGCGTCTAGGAGTGGAAATGAATGCCATGCAGGGACAGCAATGCTATCTAAGTAATCTCCAGCCCAGGATTTGGTCTAGCTGGGCTAATTCACCCACTGAGACGTGGAATTTATTAGCTCTGGTGCAAGTTTCTTGTTCTGCTCCTAGAAGCTGGTCTAGCTTGTTTTGAGCTAACACAGGTAGTCTGAACAGGTGCTGCACACACTTCCTGTAATTTGGGAAGCACTGGGTGATGCTCTACTTTAGATGAAATATATAAACAAGATCCTCCTGACTTCTGGTCAGTGGAGATCCTATCACACCTCTTTAGTCTGGTTCCCTAGGGAAACTGCTTACACAATCTTATTATTTGTCTGACCCAGTTTCCAATCTGCTGACACATTTGTGCAGGTTACACAGATGTCTTGGAGATACTATGTCCCTACCTGTTTTGCCGGCATTAGCACCTAAGTAGGAGAAAGAATCCTCATTAATGCCCCCATTGAGGAAGAAGGGAGAATTCAGCAGGTCTTTGTGCTTGACAACAGCAAGCCATTCAACTGATTTGCACATTTCTCTGATATTCCCTGGTGAAAGCACTGCTGTCTTTAGCTGCCAAATCAAAAAGTCAAGGGATGGCTGGGGGAAAGATCCCAAGGCAAGGTGTGGTACCCCCCAGAGAATAAGAGATGCTGCTTGTTCTTGGGGGGAGGCAAGAGGCTGGAAGGATGCAGGGGGCTGGAGGCATTGCAGAGTGAAATGGCAGAGGACAGCCGGGCTTATTCCAATAGGAAGGGGTAAGCGATGCAACATAAATCCATAAAAAAACCACACTTCATTAGTTCCACTTTTCAGGCAATAATGTGTTAGGAAAATATTGAAGTCTTAATTTTGGGATTTCAGATACATTTACACGCTGATTTAACCCTTCTACAATTCCATGTATCAGATATAGCTGGTATTCTGCCTTGCTGTTACACAGCAGGAATCTGCTGTTATTTGACCTGAAAAGATCATTGTACAAGCTTTATTTGGTGTGCATTTAATAAAGTTGTAGCTGTTGTGACTATAACTCATGACTCCCATGTCATTCTGCAGTGGTGTAACCAGCGATTCAGCATTCCAGTAACATCAGTTCAAAGGGAAGCATGAGGGACTCCTTATATGCCAGAGCACTGTGACTTTTATTACTTCTCTCCTCCCGCGCTCCTCTGGTAGGAAGATACATTCTGTAGCTGCAGAATTGAGAAGTACAAAGCATCCTTAGACCTTGTAGTGCAAAATGTAAAAAGTGATGTTATCTGCAGAAAGTGGACTTCAGATTCTATCAGCGCACCTTTAGCATAAAGCATTTCCTATGGTAATACCTCTCACTTTCCCAGACTCTTAAAGGCTCCAAGTGGCACACAGGCTGCAGACCTCTTTGTAATGTTAATGAATCATCTTAATGGACTGTTTTAGCAGAAACATTCATCACCTTTTGTACCAGAATGATTTTTTTTTTTTTTTTGTTAAACTTTAATGGTTAAGTAGGCAATAAATGCCTATCAGACCAACCACTATGGTCTAGTAATCCACCTGTTATAAATCACCAGTGGATTATTATTGTTCTGTTTAATTAACACTCTTAAGGGATTCTGTCGTTGGATAGACTTTCACCTTGCACTAAGCAGGCATTAACATTTGAAATAAGAAGTGTGTTCATGTGAAAAGTGTTAATCAGCATGACCTGGAACTGGTAGTGTTGGGGTGGATGAAATATGTGCATGTGTATAGGCCTCTGCATCCATGGGTGGTGGTTCCCCACAGCAGTTTTCAGTGGAAGCTAAAATCAGACCTGTGGAAAACTTATTTAAGTCAAGGAAATGATAGTGTCAGTATCATTTGTATGAGGTCTTAAAAATATTTGGCTATATTTGGTTGCAGATAACAGCTTTAAATATTTTAATTCCAGGAGCCAGGAAGATGTTTTTTGTAAGCGTATTTTTTTTGTGTAATATGGATTTGTTTGTGGTCTAATTCAGTCTGAAGTGTTTTTTAGAGAACTGTATCAAACCCTCTTCTTTTTCTGCAACAAAAGGTGAGAGGGGAAGTCTGATCCTGTTGCTCCTCTGTGAGCTCTGTTCAGGCTTCACAGCCAGAAAGAGTAAAGCTAAGCAGCAAGAGTTCCTGGGAAAGGCTGGAGGGTCTGGGGGCTTAGATGCTCTTGACAGAACAATCCCTGCAGCTCTTTTGTGAATGGAATTCCCACACTGGGACATAGGCTTGATACAGGATCACTCTCACTGCACATTGTTGTACATAGTACAGCTCAATGCTGGTTTTCTCCTCTTGGCAGAATATAAAGATGGCAGGTGTATTTTTTTCCCCTGTAATACAATTTAATTCATTTGCCAGTAATTTCCTCATCTTTTGTCAGGAGAGAAAGACATTTGAAAAAGGCTCTTGTTAAGGCAGTGTTTCCCATCCATGAAATCTTATCCTGCTTTCTTTGATTTTGTTACATTCGTAATACTAGTAGTGCACTTACCAACTGCACGTTCGATGGATACCAATGCTAACAGCAGTTATGTGAGATAACCAAGTGCTCAATTTCCATTTGACAGACAGGGCAACTAACACATAAATGTTCAGAGATTTTCTGAGGTCTTTAAGAGTCACAACTGGTAGCATAGCTCAGGAGACCCTATTTCTTGTCTGCACACAAACCTGGTATGCACCTCCCTTTCCTCTTGGCATTTCTGTTAAATTATTTCCTAGTATGGACTCCTGCAAATTAAAGAACAAACAGAACTGCTAAGTGGAACACAAACACACTAAATCTTTTCAATTAAGAAACTGAATCTCCTAGTTTAAATTAATTTCCTGAAACAAAATTCCAATTAAGTAAGATTAATTCTTTCCTCTAAGATTGCATGGATTTATTGACTAACAAAACCTTCTGTTGCATAAATGGAAATGCGCTATTTAAAGTAGTCTGCTAATCATAGGCAAACCCATAGCATTAGCATTTTCACTGGGCAGTTTTGTCTCAGTTGCGCACTAATCTGCCAGGTTTTTATGCTGTTTGGAAAGGTGTGAAATGGTTCAGTACCGAACATGTGGGAAATAGCAGAAAACATGAAAGCAGTTTGAACAGACGGGAAAATAAAGTCATAAAGGAATATAAAGATGAGAAATTAAGCTCATAAAGAGTATGTTTTTGTTGCATGAAGAACTGCAGTGATTGAAAATAAGAGTATCTTGAGTGCAGGATGGTATTTTGAGAAGGTGTGTGTGCATTGATCTTGCGATAGTTTTTTCAAATCATTTAACAGAGATGCACAAAACCCACACAGTTTCAAGTGTAGGCATGTCCTGAGAAGAATCCTCATTCCCTCTAGACACACCCTGCTAATTAAATACATCATTGCCTAGCAGTAAGCCCCAGGGTTCAATCTTCTCTAGAGCACTGTTACTATCCAACATTTTAGCTCATACAGTGGGCAGCCAAGATTTCATGTTGATGCATATAGTAGGACTCCTAGCCAATATTTCCTACAGTTTCCTCCTCTCCATCCCAATCTGGATATATATAATGGTTTGGGGGTTTTTATGATACGTAAAACTTCAATGTTCCTTTCAGATTACTTTCTTGTATTCTAGTGCAATAACCTGTGTGAGGGCGGCAGGTTAAACTCTAATAAAATAAGGAATCTGTGCTTCATGTAGCTAACTGGCCATGAGAAACTGCAGCAAGGATGGATATTGAATGACTTCTATAGTCCAGCCAGGTTTTATCAGAGGAGGTCATCAACCTGTAGGCTGCCCAAACCTGTTCCACTGCTTCCCCATTCATTAAATATCTGGAGGCATTTACACCTATATCAAATTCTCCATAATCTATTTTATCTTAATCACACTGAAGTTCTTTTTCAAGCTAGGGCAAAAAAAAGTTCCCTCCAGTGGTGAGAAAAGGTGATATATCTCCTTAATGTACTTCTGTACATTGAATTGCCTTGGAGCCAAACTATGATCTCAGATTCCCACGGGCTGAAATATCAGTGGGACTGCGGGGAGTATAAGGGAGGTAAAACCTGTCTGTGTACGCCCAAATGTTAAGGAATTTAAACACTGATTTTTTTTTTTTTTCATTTGATTGCAGAGCTGAGAGGTATGGGGGACAAAAGGAATAGAGGGAATATGTAGCTCCCAGCCAAGTTCAGATGGCCAGAATTCCTTCTGAATCTTGACACCTGTATCATCCAAAACAAGACAAGAGGATCTTGCTTGGAATTGTCACCTGTTTCTGTCATTCCATTCTCCTTCCTGTGTGTTTGTTCCCATCCTGTTTTCCTGCTCTTACTCTCTGCCCCAGATACCATCCTGCAAACATCCTGAACACTGTGTTCCCTTCTCCTTGGCTCAAGCTCCTGTGTGGTTCTGGTTTTACTTTTTCCCATTTTCCTCTGAACCTCATTTCTTTCTTTTTTTACTCCCCCCCCCCCCCTTTTTTTTTTATTCCCCAGTCCATGATAATAGGAGTCAAGGAGGTGTGGGTATGTTTTCTCTCAAACTTTTTTCTTGATCCCACTGGGCAACATGATGTACTGATGCACAAACAATTCAATGAATTCAGTACAAAAAGGAGATTAAGCACTTTTTAATTTGCTTGGGTTTTGCTTGTACAAAAAGAACTCATTCCTCACCAAAAATAAATGGCATTCTGTCAACTACGAATAGCATACAATGAATTTTAAACAAAAATGTAGCATACAGGTAACATACGTAACATACATGTGTGATAAAATATGTGTAATATAGAAGGTAGGAAATATCTGAAACAGTAAGGGACGAGAGGATGTCCATTTTTAGTTCTGTATTATGATTTTCAACTGTAGTCATACTGGGGTGTTGTTTTTGTAGTTGTTGGGGGGGGTTTTGGTTTTGTTTTTCAAAGAATGCCTGAAAAACGAGTAACATTTTTTCCTCATTTTTCAACTGTTCCTCCCACGCTGTAATTTATGGCCATTGCTCCTCATTCTGTCATATGACACTACCTACCAAGAAGAACTTGGCTATGGCCTCTGTAACTACCATTCGGGCAGAGCTCAGTCCTAGGCCTGTTTCTCTCCATGCTAAGCAAGCACACCACCTTCAGTCTCTCCATTAAGGTCATGTGCTCTTCGCCCTGATTCTCTCAGTAGCCCTCCACTGAACCTCCTCACTGCTTTTGATTTGGGGAGCTAAAACTGGACACAGTATAACCAGCCCCATCTCTTTGATATGTTGTATGTCACTACAGAGTCCCTGTGTTGTTCCACTGCTGCTGACTGCCCTTTTGCTTGCCAAGTTGTGTGGGTACACACAGATGTCTGGGAGCATGTTGTGCCTGTGCAATTCAGTGAAAGAAAGGGTTTAAGAACTTCAGCCTTTCCCTTACTGTCATCTTCGTGTCATCTTCCCCATCTGTGAACAAAGACAGATTTTTTTCCTTTGCACTTTGCTTTAGAGAAGTTGACATCTGTGTAGAAGAGTCCAGTGACAAAAACTCCATCTCTCTAGTACCACATGGGTAAGGGCATGACTAGAAAAAAGGAGAGCATGACAGGTTTTTCCATGGATGAGTAACTTCTGCATCTGTGCCCTGGGGACTGTAAATAGCTAGAATAAATCAATGTAAATATGCTATTGCTAAACTTGCCAGTAATGATGTGAGAAAGAATGGAGTACAAATATAAACTTTACATATCGTTAGCACCAATCTGCCTCACTGCATTTATAGGCAAGGCTTTCACCCAGGAAGTCAGCTGGCAAAACTTAGAGGTTTTTTCTTTTTAAAATTACAATAAAAATAAGCATTTGTGCTGTGCAGAAATATTTCTCAAATATCAAGTCTGTTTGGGAATTTTGCAGCTATGAAAACTGGAAAACAGTTATTGATAATCATTTCTCAAACACTCAGCAGAAAGTATTTTTATTAGCATGATTGACCTCAGTATATCATTTGATGTGTTTATTGCAAATGCGTCATATAAAGCATTTAAAAGTAAAAGTTTACTTTCAGTTTTAACTCTCCGTCAGAAGACTGAATGATGTGTAACACAGAAAAAAATCAAGACTGTTACTGTTGCCCCCATAATGGTAGAAAATTAATACTGACTGAGGATGATGCCTGTATATTCTGCAAGAACTTATCTTGTAAACCAGGCACCGTTTAATTTATGAAAGAAGTTGTTTTGCACTAGTATTGGAAATCAGTTTGAATCTATAAATACTGGCATTTGCATCATGTAAATTACTGATTTTGGGGTTTTTTTTCTAATTCTACATTATCAGTGAGTAAATCCATCTGAGTACAGTTTCCTCACTGGTTTGTGTTGCATTGTTTTTATCTCTGCACAAGGAGAATAATTACAATATGAATGTAAAATAAGTTCCTGAGATGTGCACGCTACTGATATCAGAAGTGCTATGAAAACCTTTTGGTCAGGCATCTTTCAGACCTCCAGATTCTGAGTTTGAAGGCTATGCCCTCAAATTTCAAAATACATTTCAGTATGTTGAAATACTATGAAGTAGAAAAAAATGAGAATGTTTTTGTCCATAATTCCATCTGTTTGTTTGTACTGAATTCTCCTATTTTGGCCTTTCTTTGTTCTGTCTCTTCTAGTTCTATCCTGACAGTTGTCTACTTTGGCTTTCCAATTTCTAGTTATCATTTTCTTCCTATTAGCCACCCTTTTGGTTCTTTCCAGTGTAACAGTGACATGAAAGGGTTTAGGTAATAAGCTTGTAATGGGTTTCTGCACCAGAATGAAATCTAATTTCTTTTTTCCCAGGGCTCCCCGGGAATCCTTTTGCCACAGCCTTTTTCTCCCCAAGGAGATTATACAAAATTGTTCTTGTTGCCATTCATTCTGTCAGTATGAGTGGACAATGTGATTCCCATCAGTTCCCATGGTAGAGCCATGATTCCCAGAAAACATACCGTCAGCCTAACACTTCTTAGAACTGTTAGAATTCCTTCCAAATGCCCGGCCAGAAGTGCCTATATTCAATAGTGGGTCAGTAATCCCAATACAAGTCTGTGGAGATCTGGATCCTTCCAGACAACCAATGTGGTGCAATTGTCTTCCTCCAATTAATTATTCATATTAACATTTTATTGCTAATATGTTTGTGTGAGTCTGAATATTTATTTTCCTGTGCCAATTCTTTTGTTTGTTTGTTGGTAAAAATGGCTTTGTATAGTTTTGCCTTTCTCTATCAGAAAATATAATGCATATGAATATATATATGATTTTTTTTTTAGATTGTAAATCTTTTTACTCAAGAGTTATTGAAAAACTGTAGAAACTCAAAATATTTTTAAAGTATCCCAAAGGCAACATTTTATTTTTCTTACTATTCTTGTTAAAAGTCATAATATAATATGGTAAATCCAGGTTGTTGGACTCATAGAACATAAAATCAGAGTGGTTTGGGTTGGAAAGTGCCTTAAGATCATCTAGTTCCAACCCCCTTGCTATGGGCAGGGACACCACACACTAAACCATGTCACCCAAAGGCTCTGTCCAACCTCACCTTCAACACTGCCAAGTATAGAGCGTTCGCAGCTTCCTTGGGCAACCCATTCCAGTGCCTCACCACCCTCACAGTAAAGAACTTCTTCCTTATATCCAGCGTGAACTTTCCCTGTTTAAACCCTTTACCCCTTGTCCTATCACTGGAGTCCCTAATGAAGAGTCCCTCCCCAGCATTCTTGTAGGCTCCCTTCAGATACTGGAAGGCTGCTGTGAGGTCTCCACGCAGCCTTCTCTTCTTCAGGCTCAACAGCCCCAGTTTTTCACAGTAAATATAATATATAATGTATAATGTATATGAATATATAATATATAATATATATGGAAGCAAATATCTATTCCAGCATATGTAGTCTCTATAGAATAAGCATGTTTTAGGGAAATTGACTCATTTCAATGGAATACTTTTTAAAAAATATTCTAAGTCAAAATGAAGATTTTAATGTCTTGACCATCATAATATGGCTGAAATATATAGAAAACCAATTTACTTAAAACTTAAAGGAACAGCTGTCTCCTACTTGAATCTTTAAGAGAAGAACCAATATAGTGTAATAGCAGCTGTTCAGCAACACCTATTATTTGCTTACATTACATCACTAATGTGAGGCACCCTGTCATTAAAATGAGAGTTAGGAATTGACTTTCCTGATTTGCTTCTTAGCATTCAATAATTTTGCTGAGGATGTGATCTCATCCAGCTCTCCACACCAAACAAGAATCTGGATTGGTGGATGATCATGTTAGTTTACTTTCTGATGAAGTATCAAACTTTATTAAATGGCTGGAAGAAAACCTTCGGCTTAATTTATAGAGAAAGCTTTAAATATTGTTTTCTTAGAACTAATAGATGGATGACAGTTGCAATTCCATTTCTACACCAGTTATTTTTTATTTCTTCTCCTTGATATGTTAGGGTTCCAATCTTGCATTTCTGGCACTCAGAACTCCTCATGAGTAGATCCAAACATGGAAGCATTCCAGCTCAATGCATGAGACCCTTTCACATTACAGAGTAGAGGACGTGCAGAAAAGCATTGAAATAATAAATTAACTGTACATCAGATTTTCAGAAAGGAGCTCTCTGTCTGGTAACAAGTGCTAGACCTGTCATCCACCTGCTCCTAAGGCACAGACAGCAATTCTTAACCTAGGAAAGGTACTTCTGAAAGCAATTTATTGTTTGTTTATTGTTTATTAAAATTAACGTGCTGACACCAAAAAAAGCTTGGCGTTTGCAGAGGCACGGAACTGTTGTATATTTCTGTCTAACAACGTGTATGATGTTATCAGAAGGCTGATGACTGAAATGTGAGATCTGTCAATCAGAGACTACCGCAAGTAATTTTGTTAATATTTTTGCACTGACTTAATTAGATATGCTTTTTTTTCAAATGATTTAGTTAAGCTGATGCAATATCCTGTAATGGACGTAGCCTTGCAGATGTGGAGATGTTCTTAGCATGTAAGTAATCATAGCAAATTACCATAATATATCTTATATTAGTAAATTAAATAAAGGGTCTTAATCAATTGCATCATGATCTGATTGAAAGTTCCATTTCACCACATGGTATGTATCAGACATAAAGTATTCTTCTGTTAAAAAACAGAAGCTTTTTCCTTCCTACAGATATGCATGGACACCGTGCATTTATCTGTGTGGGAAAAGAGACCACAATAGCTATTTCTGAATAAACTATCCATAATAGCTCCCTGTGTGGATATTCTAGTCTGGAAAAGTCGTGGGTCAGACAGTAAGTCGTTGCAGAATAGCTTATTCTGCAATAGCATTTCCAGTCAATTTTCCAATGTAGAAAAGCCCTTAGTCCCCAGCTACAAACTTCTCTTTGTGCCAGAAGATTTTGTCTTTAGAGAATAGTATAAATTTGTTCTATTCAATTCTTTAATGCCCAAATAGAGGAGATGGTTTACAGCAGTGACATCCAGCTGACACGTTTGAGTTTCCTCTGAGTACAGAGAAAAGAGTGGCCTATAAATATACAGAAGGACTTTGAAAAATGATAGAATGGACTAAAAATACAACCTAGAAAGGCAACACAGAGAAGTCTTCACTAAAGGCCAGTTAACAATCTCGCTACATCCAGAGCTACTCAGACAGCAATCCTGTAAGACATGTTTTGGGCTGCATTCATATTTATATTTGAATCATGATTTTTCAGAAAAAAAAGAGCAAACCAAGAAAAAACATCTATGCGATTTTTTAATTTATAGTTTTATTTATGCTTTTTACTGAGCCTTAGGACCCTCAAAAGCAAAGATTGACATTTACCCAAAACTACATCACAGTGCCCCTGGCATTTTTGTGGTGTGGACCAATTAACATTAGTAGCTTAATTAAAATCACCAAATGCATTTTAAAGGATGACATAAAGTTGATGTTTATCTAGGCTTCCAAAAATGAAGGAGTCTGTTAATCAACTGCCCCACCCTTTTCATTATTTATATAGCCCACAGTACTCAGTGTCATTATAGACTCCTACATCATTCTCTTACTTCATTGTCCCCAGGCATTATTAAATAGTTAATAACAAAGGTCCAAAGTCCATCCCAAGTTTTACCTGTTGGCATAAATCTGGGGCCATGACAGCACTGGTGTAGCATTCATATAAATGAAAGAACAGATTTTGGCTCAAGTATTTTTAATGTACAGCAGCTGGCATTTTTGGGTTTAAAGAGCAAAATCACACCTGAGTTTTCATGATTTCTAGGATGTTGCCAACAAAAGGAAAACAGAAAATAAACAAGACATTTTACCTCTTGAAATCCAAAAGAAATGGTGCAGCTGTTTCCAGGACTGCAGTGTTCAAGCTGTCACATGAACATGGAATAGAAGACATTCTCGCTTTCCAGTTATGTTTTAGCACAAATGCCTTCCATTTGTTTGTTTCAACATATTTGCCCTTTAATTCATTTTTTAATCAGAATTTTTCCTAATACTGTGTTTATTCAGTGTTAAGTTAAAACCAGATTTGGATTTTTACACGTATATAGATGTTTACAGATCAGTCTGTTAGATGTTATTACTGTTTCTGTGGCATGGCATGTAGCTACTTGAGAACTTGCCACTGTTGGCATGTGGATTTGGTCAGATTTTTACTGTACAGACAATAAAAGCAGCTGATTTCTGGGAGATGCCAGAGAGAATGGAGGGAGTTGGCTGTAACTCACCCATAGTCCCCTAGCCTTATTGTTTATTTAGCTGCTATATAAGCACTTCAGCCCAGATTTTAATGTGATTCCCATTCCTAGCAATGAAAAATGGGGTAATAGGTAAGTGATAGGTGTTTATTTTCCTTAGAAATAGACAGGCATTAGGTGCAGAGAGAGGAGCCACATACTTGCCTGACCTCTTTTATTATTCAGCTGCCTTGGGATCTTGATATAGAAGACAGCAGAGAAAGAGCTTAACATTTTGTCCATAATATATTTATTATTCATATGCAAGAGACCCGTAGGTTCTTCGAAAGCAAGACTATTTCTTTGTTTTATTTTCAGCAGTCACTTACACTCACTACAAGAAAGACAGGGACCTGTTGGAGCAGGTCCAGAGGAGTGCCACAAAAATGACCAGAGGGCTGGAGGACTGTCCAATGAGGACAGGCTGAGAGAGTTGGGATTGTTCAGCATGGAGAAGAGAAGGCAGTGGCAAGACCTTAGAGTGGCCTTTCAATACTTAAAGGGGGATTATAACAAAGATGGAGACAGGCTCTTTAGCGATAGGACAAAGAGCAATAATTTTAACTAAAAGCAGGTAGATTTAGACTAGATAAAATGAGAAGTGTTTTACGATAAGGGTAGGGCAACACTGGAACAAGTTGCCCAGGGAAGCTGTGGCTGCCCCATGCCCGGCAGTGTTCAAGGCCAGGTTGGAGGGGGCTTGGAGCAACCTGCTCTAGTGGGAGGTGTTCCTGCCCGTGGCAGGGGTTTGGAACTGGATGCGCTTTAAGGTCCCTTCCAACCAAAACCATTCTGTGATTCTATGATACATGGAGTCTTGGATGTTTCAAAATATTTCCTCTATGTTCCTGTACAGCATGCTCACCAAAAGGATAATAAAACTCATAGAATGCCCAACTTTCCCTTATAAAATACCATTCTCATTTTTGTCTAACTTTGCCAAGCCTTAGAGCTGCTACAACCCTTTTTTTTTTTCATCAGGTTGAAGGAGTGTCCTGTCTTAGTGTGAGACCAGTTTAGGAATGAGAAACAGTGGCTGAGATAGTAGTGAGCAATCTCAAACTTCTCAGCATGTAAAAATTATGTCTTTGAATGTTCAGTCATATGATGCTGCCTGTTTGCAGGTTAATTATTGTCAGTGAACCAGAGTGTCTGCAGCATTTATGCTAATTGGGAAAGGCATTCTTTTATTAAATTTACTTTGTGTTTCTTTGCCTCAAAACCCTGTTTTGCACTGCCACCCAGAATGCATAACTGCCCCTAATTGCATTAGAAAATGTTAGATCTGAAAATCATTGTGACAGAGGTTAGATGAAAGTTACTTTCCCTTTTAAGAAGGGCCTGTTAGAGTTTATTTTTGGCTGAAAGATAAAACACACAAAAAAAGGAATGGTAACAAAACCCCACTTCCTCTTACAGTGATTTGGCTCACCACAGAGTAAATATTGTACCGGTGTTTCTGACTCCAGAGCTAGGTAAACTGAAAACATGTATTAGTTTTGGGTTTGTTTTTTTCATCCAACCATGTTAGTTGGAAGGAGATATCCAATTTGAAGTTTTTAGCTGTTAGCAGTGAATGACTTTTCATCTCCTATTTCTCCAGGCTTTGCTCATTAGAGAAAGATCAGTAACTTTTAATGTAACTGGAAGGTGATAGATCTGGCTCCTGTTTCATCCTCACTTATTCACAGTAAAATCTGCTGGCTCACAAAATGTCTGTTCTTCTGAGGATTGTCCAGATCACAAGCAAGGAAGACAGAAATAAATTGAAGCTTTCTGGAACACAGTAGGCATTGTCCCAAGAAGCTCTTAAATGGACTTTGGGAGTTTTTCCCCCTGTTCCTACTGTAATTTTCAAGCCCCCATCTGTCTCCTTAACACTCCTACCTGCCCCAAACACCTGTGATTGCATGGAATCATTGCCTCTTGCAGAGGTGTCCCTTTTTTTAGGCTTCTGAAAGGCTGGATTTCAAATGGTATTTGGCATTAATTGAAAATAGACATATCCGGTCCCCGGGCATGCCTACCAGGCTATTAAAAAAATAAAGGATGGACCGTTATGAGAGAAATATCTACTACAGCAATCATGAAATCTTAAGTAGGAGACTACATATGAAAAGAAGAAAAATATTTTCATAAGGTATGCAGTGAGGAAAAGGAAAAAGCATACTTACGCTTTTACATATTTTATGTATTATTTGTCCTACAAATGCAGTTATTTATATATGAGAAATCAGTAACAAGCCATTTAAAATCTTGTCACTGAGATAAATGCACATTTTTGTTCTGTATAGCTCTTTTATTCTGTAGTATGTGGTGATAGCAACAGTTTTTGATCCAGACAAGTTCTTCTTCAGGAGTTACAGGCGGACTTTGAAACTGGCATCAGATGGCTCATTCAGACTATTTCATAGCGCACCTTACTCCAAAAGTACCCTTATGAGAGCCTATGTTTATAATAGGAGACAATCTTAAGGAACGTTTTGGTAACAGGGTATCTTTCAAAGCAAACAAATCTGAAAGTGTTTCATTGCGTATCATCCTTGTTTTATTTGGTGAAAACACCGTGTTTAATTTAACAGCTTCAAAGAAATACTCTTTTCTCTGCCATCTGTGGTGCCCTCTACTGCGCAACTTTGTAGAAGCAAGATAAGAGGTAACTGCATTGGTTATACTGCTTTTTTTACATTTTACTTTCCATCTTAACATTTAATAATGGTTCCTTATTTGTTTTCCCAATAATTTGCCTTCTAATATACGTAAAAAATACAGTCAGTTGTTCAGCTTTGATGGGTTTTTTTTGAGCAGAGTTTAAAAAAGAGGCATATATTTGTATATAAATAAATAAAGAGGGCTTTAGAAGGTGAACCTGCTAGTTCATTTATTGATTGTAGTTCATTTACTAGTCATAGTCTGGATACTAATTTACATGGTTATATATACATATATATTTGCAGATATGTGTGCAGTACTAAGGTTGAAGCATATAGTTTGTTATTGTTGCTTGTTTTCAGTCTCTGTTTTGTTAACTCAGGTATAAGCACTGAGTATTTCAGTTGTGCTTTTTTTTTTTAGTTGCTGTTTCCCGCTGTGAAGAAGAAATAACTCATTAAATTGGCTTCTCATAAGTTGATGTATATAGTTCTGTTTGCAATCTGTTGCTAGGGGCATGATGTAACTTTGTCAGTTCTATATCAAACAAAAATCTCTTGATTTTGATGTTAAATTGTTGGAAAGAGCTACAGAGATTTTACGGAAATATTTGTGGAGTGATCTCAAGGTACCTAAAGGCCAAAGACTTAAGATGAAAGATCTGAAAATCTCAATTCACTAATTTGCCTTTCTTTTGCTTGCCATGTTAATTGAAGCACCTTATGTTCATATCATCATAGCCTGAGGTTTTCCTTGAATAAATCAATGCATGGATTTTTTAATTACCTACCCAGGCTGGATTTGGATGGCTTGCCCTTACGAGTACCAAAGAAGAAAGGTTCAGCAGTAGTAGCTAATGGAACAGCGGGGGAAGCCAGCTGCCTCCAACATTTTAAACACTGCATCATCTAACTCGCTAGCAGCAAGTCTAAGCATCGCAACATTTGAAATGCTGTGAGCTAGATAGAGCACAGCTTCCTGTAACAGTGACTGCTAGGCATGAAAGGTGATGTTATCAACAGTGGGATTTAAAAAATTTCCTCTAGAAAAGACAAGCCTTAAGATATTTATCTCCTAAGTAACTGCTAACCTTCTCAGAATGACCACTGTCAAGCAGTCAATTACAGTGACATAGTTCAGAGTTGAAACACACTTTGGCATGCCATAACTGGGTAGGGGCAGTTTAAATTTCTAGGATTTGCAGTTTTTTCACTCTTGAGCTGCCAGTGAAGGAACTCTGTGCTCAAAACCCAGTGAAGAACCGAGCTTGTGGTTCTGCTCTTGGAGTACTGGGGGCTGCAGGGGCTGTTTTGGCAGTGAACAGGGACTGGCCATGCACTGGTGCTCTCTTCCGGCCTTCACAAAGACTCTCAGAAGCACTGCTTTTTCTCTCTAAAATCACAATGAATTTAAACTTTCTGAAGTCAAAGAGGAGGCTCTCTTCTCTTTCAAAGGAAAACACCTAAGGACAACAGGTACATAATGCATCAAATTGATAATCATGTGTGGAGTTTCTTTTCAACCCACAGCCTGTCTCTGGCTGTGTATCCTCCAGTTTGAAGTGATGCCCTCTGGCCAGGAACCCCACATGAATCATAAAAGTCCTGATTCAGCCATAAGCCTGATAAAATTTAGCATTTCTTTCTTGAAAATAGAGCAAGTTGAGGCTGTTCAGCCTGGAGAAGAGAAGGCTGCGTGGAGACCTCATAGCAGCCTTCCAGTATCTGAAGGGGGCCTATAAGGTTGCTGGGGAGGGACTCTTCATTAGGGACTGTAGTGACAGGACAAGGGGTAATAGGTTCAAACTTAAACAGGGGAAGTTTAGCTTGGATATAAGGAAGAAATTCTTTACTGTAAGGATGGTGAGGCACTGGAATGCGTTACCCAAGGAAGTTGTGAGTGCTCCATCCCTGGCGGTGTTCAAGGCCGGGTTGGACAGAGCCTTGGTTGGACAGAGTCTTGGGTGGCATGGTTTAGTGGGAGGTGTCCCTGCCCCTGGAAGGGGGGTTGGAACTAGATGATCTTAAGGTCCTTTCCAACCCCAACTATTCTATGATTCTATGCTGCTTCTTAAATCTCAGCTTCCTTAGGAGCCAGTAATTCACAGCTCTTAGAATTGGGGGTTTATTTTTTGTTCAGAACACAAATTTTTAACAGTGTATTGAGAAAGGTTTGAAAACATATCCCGATCCTATTGTAAAACTTGGGAATGCTGGAGGCAAATGATGAAAATAGTGTTAAATCTTTAATCTCAATGGAAGTCAAATTCTGTTTCAGGGAATGAAGCAGACTTTTTAACAGTGGAGTTACACTGGAGCTTTCAGCTTTCTTCCAGCTACTTAGAACAGTCAGGAAAAGATATCTGATAGTAAGGGAAGACAAAAATGGCTGGTTGTTGAGATGAGGAAAGTCTTGATGAGCCATTTGGCCACTTTCTAGCCAGTGTGGCAGGGGTTATTCCAGAAATCTGGATGCTACGGAGTTTGTGCTTAAATATCTGCTCACACAGCAGCTCCAGGGACACTTGTGAGACGCAGTCACCAGCGGGGTCAGTCAGGACAGGATCCTGTCAGGGTGGGCAGAGCCATCCCCTCTCTGTTAGTGAAAGCGGGAAGAGCCATTGGTCAGTCAGGAAGGGCAGGAAGAGCTGTTGGTCGGTCAGGAATGGCGGAAAGAGCCATTGGTCAGTCAGGAAGAGCAGGAAGAGCTGTTGGTCAGTCAGGAAGAGCAGGAAGAGCTGTTGGTCAGTCAGGAAGAGAAGGAAGAGCCATTGGTCGGTCAGGAAGAGCAGGAAGAGCCATTGGTCAGTCAGGAAGAGAAGGAAGAGCTGTTCGTCGGTCAGGAAGAGCAGGAAGAGCCATTGCTCAGTCAGAAAGGGCGGGAGGAGCTGTTGGTCAGTCAGAAAGAGCAGGAAGAGCTGTTGATCGGTCAGGAATGGCGGGAAGAGCCATTGGTCAGTCAGAAAGAGCGGGAAGAGCTGTTGATCGGTCAGGAATGGCGGGAAGAGCCATTGGTCAGTCAGAAAGAGCGGGAAGAGCTGTTGATCGGTCAGGAATGGCGGGAAGAGCCATTGGTCAGTCAGAAAGGGCGGGAGGAGCCGTTGGTCAGTCAGAAAGAGCGGGAAGAGCTGTTGATCAGTCAGGAAGGGCGGGAAGAGCCATTGGTCAGTCAGAAAGGGCGGGTGGAGCCGCTGGTCAGTCAGGAAGGGTGGGAAGAGCTGTTGATCGGTCAGGAATGGGAAGAGCCATTGGTCAGTCAGGAAGGGCGGGAAGGGCTGTTGATCGGTCAGGAATGGGAAGAGCCATTGGTCAGTCAGGAAGGGCGGGAAGAGCTGTTGATTGGTCAGGAATGGGAAGAGCCATTGGTCAGTCAGAAAGGGAGGGAAATTCTTGACTTTGGTTTCTACAAAGATTTTTCTGCTTTTTCTCTCTTACCCCACGGTTTGAGCTCAGATCATGAGTGCTGAGTCCAGCACACAGAACAGAATCTTCTAACCTAATTAACCTCTTTTGTCTCTTTGTAACATGGCTTCATCCCTTCCAGGCAAGTCTGACTGGCCTGCACCAACCTCCATGGAGGACCGCAGTGTGTGTTCCACTCCAGTGCCAGCTGGGAACAAGGCGAGCCTCAGGGAAACAAGCCATGAGAGCCACGTCCCTAGGTAAAAGATGTGGAAAATAGCACACATACTGCCTTTCTGTGGTAATACTGCAGTATTAGGTAGTGCACCATGGCTTGTGCAGCAGTGGGAAACATGCTCCCCTACAGAAACAAAGGGCACTCGCACCGCAAACAGCATCTCCATTCCCTCAGAGCTCTCCAAAACGCCTGTAGCTACAGATAGAAACACAGAAAACTGTGACAAAACAAGCATGGTGACCTTCACTAAGAAAAAGCTCTCATATTTTTTAAAGACTCTTTCTGTACACAGTGTCTCAGCCTCAGAGGGTGGAGCAGACTGGGAGTATCTTAAAGAGTACGTTAAAAGAATAATAATTATTTTTATAATGACTTGGAGACATGTTGTTCTTTGAGGCAAGGTGTGGGAACTGCATGGCTTTAGGAACGTGCAGTTCTGTGTTTTGGAGTGTGCTGGTTTATTACATTGCAGATTTTTATTTGTAACTGTTGTGTATATCGTTTGCTTGCTAAGGATTCTATCATATTGCTCTTTTATGCTATTAATGTTGAAGATCATTTCTTGTGCTATACAGAAACAAGTACCTGCTCATGCTGCATCGCGTTAGCAATGATCAGCAAAGCCTGTGAGATACACATTGTGACCCCTTCTCTGCTCAGATTTCCCTGTTAACTAAAGCAGAGTGAATTTTAAGTAGGCATACTTGGCCAGTGTTATATCTTTGCTTATTAAAATTCAGTTAATCTCTGCAAAAAGAGACGGAATATCAGCAGGGGTTACATGGAGAATTGCTGTCCTTTTCCTCCTATTTTGCTACATTTACAACTTCTGTTGGCCAATAGAACAGGAAATTGTGAATGGAACAGAAACCTGGACTTTCAAATTCTGCAGCAAACTTTGAAGTACATCTGGAATATTGAGACATTCATAGTAGACAGAACCAAATGAATAAGTAAAATATTTATGAGTACCAAAGGAATAACATGTTTTAGATTTCCTATTTACATGTTCTTTCATCCATCTGCCCATACATATTTTTATTGTCTTCAGAACTTTAATTTTGCACCATAGCTAACTTTGCTTACCAATTTTACTCTTACCACTTGTTGCATTACGCATTTTGCTCACCAGCCAACCATTTCCTCTGTGCTTAATCAAATTTCTATATTGAATATCACAGTGAGATGTAGGGTTTTAATTTGGAGGAAGAGACAACGAGTCTGAAAGTTAGGGAATCTTGGACTTGATTATGAAGTTATACAGTAGAAAATGAATTTTACATATTGGCTGCATGACTACACCTTCTTGTATTATCAGCACTACAAAAGCTTCACTGATTTACCTTTGGGAAGCCATTAGTCGCTCTGTGTCCAAGTTTATTCATCTGAAAAACAGAAGAAATTTTACATTGTGTTCGTTGAATGGTTTTAATATTATCATACAAAAATGTTAGTAATACCAGTGGGAGTTTTTATGCAGATACTGCTACAAATAACATTTTAAAATAAAAGTTCGATATTTTCCAGAAATTGCTTTTGAAAACTGATAATCTGGTTTCAGCAGAATGAGGAGCAAGTGGAAGCTGAGCTACAAATGGAAGAAACCATTCAGTTGATAGAAGAGAGCTTTAATGACACCTCAGTATGGTTTAAGGAGACTCATAGCTAGGCTCTTAAAAATAATTCTTGCTGATTTTGTAACAGTAGTCTTCTGTTTGTGTGGTGTGCACCGGTGTTAACTCATCTTTTCTAGTATATTAATGACATACTTGGACTTTGCTGCTAAAACTTTAAGCTAAAATAAGTTTTATATATTCTTTTAATGTCTGCCTAAACTTATGATGGTATACAGTACACTTGTAATTTTAAGGACAGCTGGAGTCAGATTGCTTATGAAAACAAAAAGCATCTGTCATAACATTCAAACCAGCCTACAGCTTTGCTGTAAGGCATCTGCCACAAGGTTACTTTGTCTTTTTAGGGGAAAGATACAGAGTTTATTCTTTTCACAGTATATCTGTCAAGACTAAGCCTTCATATAATTAAAACCCTTAACTTTTTTTTTCAGGGCAGCAGATCAAAAGGTTAACATGCAATGGTACAACAGGAAGTGTTTGTACTCTTGAACATTTTTTAAATCTACAACATTTAAAAACAATTTAGCCCAAATCATAGCCAAAGCCAATATTACATCATTTATAGTAAAACATTAATCATTAGTTACAAACCAGCCAGTTGGTCTAAAAGTTCAGCTGGTGAAAAATGTGATGGTTTCAGGATTGAATAGAAATGTACTTTTAATTGTGTCCTCAGTCATGCATCAGGAATGGAAAGTCAAAGATTTTAGGGAAACTGAGCAAGACAAAATTAAAAAACCAAAAGGGTTCCTCCGTGTTTTTGAAACAAATGTATCTTTGAAGCAGTTTTGGATTACATTATTTTTGTAGGAAACAAATAGAAGATCAAAATTCAAAGTAGAACTAGATTTTATCATATGATCCATTTCATTAATTTTCTTTGTTTCAGTGCTGAAGTTCTCGAATCAATAGAAAATGTTATTCTTGATGTACTTAAGAGCTTGGCCCAAAATAAAGCACCTGTACTCACACTGGCTAGGAGATCAGATTGGAGAAACATAGAGTAAGTATTCTATATTTTAAAGTCCTGCATTAAATTAATATAAATGCCCCGAATATAAATTTGATTATGTAACTTCCAGAAAAGTTAATCACACATATTTCTGTAAGTATTAATATCAATAAATAATTGTCTTCTTAAAAAGTAATGCTTAGTAACCACTCTGCATGAACAGGCATCATATATTAAGTAACAGCAGACCATAACATAAAGGGGAATGCAAAACTACTGTAATAGGGGTTAGAAAGGAAAGGGGGTTCCTATAAACAATCATTTTGTGGAAGCAGTAGAAAGCAGAAATGTTAAGCTGTATTAGAGTGAAAAAGTCTGGTTTAGGCTGGAAACAATTACTAGCAACTTCATCCTCCAATTCCTCTTCTGTGCTTCCTTTTTTCTTTCTCTGATTTTCCTTATGGTATCTTACTTCTTAAAATGAGGGTGCTAAACTTATATTTTTTGTTCTTCAAACAAGATGCATCTTGCCTTTTCCTGTTGTATTTCTTACCTCTGTGTTGTGTTCTGAATTCATTACCAGCCAAATAAAGCAAACCAAATTTCTAACATGTTATCTAAATTTCAGCTCCTGTACCAGCTTATCTAGACAGGATCAGAGAAAAAGCAATCTGGCCTCCTATATAACACACTTCGTGATTTGTAGAAGTTGCTTGTGGAACAGTATTGTTCCAAAGAGCTCATTTAAACTGAAAATACCTAAAAATGAGACATTAATTGCTTTCTGTAATACAGAAGCAAAAGGATAAAGGAAGACACAATCTATTTATTGTCTTGTGATAGCTTTGGATGTCTGGTAAAGGGTTAATGGATATTTAGATTGATAAGGTTGCAGAAGTGCTTGTATGAAGAACGTTTCAAGTTGAGAAAGCAGAGCAAACCTTCCATGTGTAGCACTTTGGTGGAATACTTATTTAATGAGAACAATAAATTTCTGTCAGTCAAAAAACCTGAGGGACCTGCAGGTAATCAGTTAATTGAAAGGCTCATATGTTCCAGGGAATTTAATAGTTTGTGTCTTGATAGTTTGACAAAAATGTTTCACTGGGATGTCTATAAAATTAAAATACTGTAACAAAGTTTTGCAATTTTTGGCAATCTTCAGGGAAATGGCATTCCAGGCTAGAAAAACAAATGTGAGATGTTATTTGCCATCAGAACACAGAGGGGAGAAAAACGTTCAAATTAGATCGAGTTAACATCACAGTATGTTAAAACTAAGACTCATCAATCACATTTTAAAGAGCTGAACCATTATTTATGGTGAAGAAATGTAATCTCGAATATGCATTTCCATTAATAGTGACATATAGCACCCTTTAATACAGCAGTTTTAAAATGTGAAAATAAAAATAGACAAAAATAAAAACATAATGTCAAAATGTAATATGAATGAAAGATAATATAGTCAATGGGCATTTTTTTTCTTCTTTAGGCAGCCTTTCCCTACTCAGTCTAAACAGTTGGAATCTGCTGCGCATGAACTAGCAAAATGAGAAAATGATTTCATGTTTGAAATGTTCCTTGTAGATGCCCAGAGAGGTGTTTACCTGGGAATGTTGTCAGTTAGAAAGTAACGGAAAAAAGATTTTATAGAAACTACTCTGCTGGGGTAAATGCAACCCTAAGAATTGCTGAATGTCCAATCTAATGCCACTGCAGTTGCCTTTATGAAACATCTATGGGAGCCACACTGGTCAGGTTTGAAAGCATCCTGCTTTCTGAAAGGAGTGTTCCTTATCTAACCTGAGACAGCAATTCGGCAATCTGATTACTGTTTTCCTCCCGTGCAGTTACAGTGTAGGGAATGTGCAACGTTGCAGCACAAAGGCAAGAAAGTTACTATAAAGCTGGCAGGCAGATGCTGCTGTTTGTTATCGCTCGCGCTTTGCATTTGTGCACCGTGGTGTGTTCTGCCACCTAAAGGATGCACGGAGCAAAAGCTTTAAATAATAAATAAAGAAACATGATGTGGTTTTAGATAAAACTATCGCTATTTTACCACCAATACTCTTTAAAAGTACATACAAAACTCTGAACTGTAAAATAATGCTTTAAAGACAGGACTGCCATAGCATAAGGCACTAAAATTATTTTAAGTAAAATAATGAAGTATCCTTAAGAAAATAACTGCTTCTTTTAGTGAAATGCGCACCTTCAGACGTGAAATAGTGAAGCATGAAATGGTGGAGCTCATTTAGATCAAAAACTGTTTATAGAATAGGATGGACCACATTTTTGTTTCCAAAAGTTAATAATGGAATGCATTTGAGTTACTCTGATAATAATTTAAGAACAGAAATTAAAACAATATTATTGGCATATGAAATAACACTTTTCCGTACATTCTACTTGAGAAAGTCAGTGTCAGACTTGATTTGTATTCTAATAGTGAGCCACTTTTTTCCCTGTTATTTATTCCTTTGTTCATGCTAAATAATAATTGATGCTGACACATGAACAGTTATAAGCATGTATAAAATACTTATCTCTACTTTTGTCTGGACATTTACGTATTTTAGGCATAAATTCAGTCTTGAAGCATCTTCTTGAGAAACTCTTTCATGTTCTGAAGCCATTGCTCATATTGGGGGTAGTTCAACAGTGTTTTGAATGAGTCGTTTTGGCAGAGGATGATTACTGCCTGCCTTTTTCTTTTGGCCACTCCTATTACATCCAAGTTGATGGTTTCCATACTAAGTCTGAAAACACCACTGGCAAATTTGATTATAGGAGAGGGGTCTGAGTCTAAATTACCTTGCAGAGAACAATTTACATATTCTCAGGAAATTTAGAGTTTTATTTTGTTTGCAATGTATCAGGTTTAAAGATTCTGTAGGTCTACAGATGATACCACATTATACGACAAAACAAATAAGAAGTGACTGCCCTAGATCAGCACCAAAATTTGGTAAGTTAAAAAAGTCCAAAAGCAGATTTTTTTTTTATTTTTTTAATTTTAGTTCAAAACTTTGTAAAGAAAAAACAAACCATAAAATAAAACTATTATGCACTGCGATTTAGAAGTATATAGAATCATAGAATAGTTAGGGTTGGAAAGGACCTTAAGATCATCTAGTTCCAACCCCCCTGCCATGAGCAGGTACGCCTCATGCTATATAACCTGATATTATGACCATCCCTCCAGCTTTTCTCTTCTCTATTTAATTATAGTGAGTGACAGTGAAATGAATACAGCATTCTTACAGCTTCTACCCTCCCTGAATGAATATCAGCTCAAGGCATATTTGCAAGGTCTTAATGTAATAACATCACCCTTCAGAAAGCTAGCTAGTAAAGGAATTTTGGAATACAGACAACAACCTAATTTCTTTTTCTAACCCAGTCATTTAATTTCCTGGCCTGGACAGCAGAGCATACATTCCCTCACTTAACTTCATCATATTTTTTCTAATTATGCTAGAAACTATAGAGTCAATAGGTTACTACAGTCTCCCTGTATTTTCATAGCACATTAAAACATGTGTTTCAAAGTTTTCTTTATCAGACACAAATATGAGTCAATATAAAGACCAATTATTATATATGCATTTCTGAAAATGGGTAAAATTTGTAAAAATGTATTTTTTTCAGCTCTGATGCTCAAAATATTATCTATGATCTACAAGATGGTGCAGAGCAATACTTATGCAACTAAAAGGTAACAAACTACATTTCTGTAATTTCAAATAAAGTTGTATTTTGAGAATGTTATAGTGAAAAACAGCCTGTAGGATGCAGACCTGTAGGATAATGAATTTCTGTAAAATATTTTAGGTTCATCTGGTTATCTATGCTCTCAATAAAATTCTTGTGAGCCTGCAGCTGTTTCAGTATTATAATTACAAATCCAAAATTTTTGTCTTGATAGAGATATATATTATTCAGATACACTACTGTTTGGTAGCCAAAGTGTTGTGGACAACATAATCAATGATATTTCTTGCATGCTTAGGATACCTCGGAGAAGTCTACATGTAGTAAGTGGATTATTATGAATGTTTTTTATCATTATTTCCAGATCATATAAATTGAACTGAAAGGTGAAATATCAAGAAAAGGTATCAGTAGGAAATGCATAGTTAAAATAAAAAGTGTCATTTGTGCAAATGAAACCTAATTATGGTTCATAGCACTTGAAAGATTTCTTTCTTCAGAGAAAATTCATAGAGTTTGATTGCTCCAAAGAATTTGGGACAAGCTGCCAGCTAATGTCACAGGGGCTTTTGCTATTATCTAGTGAAGGCAGAGCTTAAACTTTAGAGTGCAAGACATCACTTTACTGTAATGACTTGCTAACTTGGGGGTTAAGGGAAAATTTGAGTTACATGAGACAAAAAAAAACCTCTCAAATTTACTTGTATCTCATGTCTTAGAAGAATTTCTTTGTATCTAAAAAAGGTGTTGTCAACATAATTTATTGTAAGTATGCCTTTATGTCCATGATGACAACAGCATTGCTTGGTGTATTCCAATTTACCGTATACAACTTACCCTTTTTTTCAGCTGTCTACAACTAGAGGTTTTGTTGCTGGCAATTTAAGTTATACTGAGGAAGATGGTACAAAAGTGAATTGTACATGCAGTACAACAGTATGTATCATACAGAGCATCTACCTTTGCATATCTTGCACTTCTTGTAGCTCAGGTTACTGTATGCATTTATTATACAGACCTGTGCTTGTGGCAAATTGCTCAATTGTATTGCAATTCTGGAGCTCAGCTATATGCTCACCAGGAATATATCCTTTGGATATGTTTTTTTTTTTGCACTACCTTCTGCCACAGAAGCCTTGCAGAGGAAGGTGTATATATTGTGTATATTAGGCTTTCTATCCCAGTGTTCTGTCAAATGAGTGCTCTGAATCAAAGAAGTCTGGGCACTCTGAACATGCTTAATTTCTGTCACAATAGATTGATTATTGGCAGAGTAAGAAAACAAGTCAAAAGTGGTTTGAGGAGAGGTGATTCAATTAATCTAGTCCTGAAAGATCTACAGCTTTGTGCAGATTATGAAAGCAGGAACAGAACTAAGGCTTGGTGACTATTGTAATATTTCCTGGGTAATGTGTTCATTGTGAGCCTAAGTGAGTAATTTCAAAATGAAAAGACAATCCTAGCTGCCTGTTACTTTTGGGTTTTTTTTAAGGCAGAGTGTGAAGTTCCCTGTTATTAATGCTCTTCTGCAGCTCTTCATATTTTTATTTGTTGAGTTCCTTCACCCTGGCACGAGAGGTGACTGAGCAGGCAGCAGTAAAAACAGGCCACACACTTCAAGACATACACACTCTGTTGCCAAGTTCTTCCTCCAGTTCCTGTTTTCTCACCCATATGCTTGCCAGATTGAGCCAATCCTAATATGAGGTGTAAAGGAAACATTACTATATCTTCAAATTGTTACTCCAAAATACTTATAAAATAAGGTAAATACATGTATTATACATAATATATATTTTATATATCTTATACATAAAATATGTATATTAACCTGATTTTATATAACTTGGATATAACTTATATATATATAGGTTAATAAAAGAAAGGATTTAATGGTCTTCCAAATAGCACATTCAAGTGTTTTAAGCCTGTATTAAATTTGCAATCTTTACACCAAGTTGACATTTTTTCTGACTACAATGGTCAAAAATTAATCAAATGCTGTTCTCTCTGCAATGACCATATGATGAATAATCTTCCGTGACAGTAGCACAAACACTTCTGAAAAGTATCTTGCTATAAAAGGACTTTTACATAACTACACAGTAGAGCAGGATATGAATGGTTGAATATGCTTATGAAGAGGTGAAAATGTCAAAATTGATCTTGTATGTAGAAGATGAATGGCTGTTTCAGGATGCTATTGTGTCCTTCATTACCTAATGTTGTTATTTTAAAATATATAATTTTCTCTATTTAAAATTATTAATCTCATTTTTGTTGTTTTAGGCAGTCACTGTGCCTTCTAATGTTCAAGGAATTAAAAGTATCCTTTGAGCAAGAACTCTCCTTGTAGACAGAAAGAATAAAGTAAAAACAAAGAATACTCCAAGTTAAACAATGTTCTGGTAATTTTTTCTTTACTTGTTGGCTCTGAAATTGAGTCACGAACACTGCTTTTGGCTCTGGAACAGGTATTTTAGAGCATTTAGTTTTAATTGATTGGTTTGCTGGATCATTTTACATGCAGCTAGCCTTAACAGAAAAGATTTAATCTCACTTGCCAAATTTATGTTAATTGTAGAAAAAGATGCAACTTTTCAGAGACTCCTGGATGATGACTTCTGCAATAAATTGTCCCCATGTATAATGATTACGGTACGCATTTTACATTTCATATCGTCTAGCTAGATGTAAGAATTTAAATAATACTCAGTATTATTTAAAGTAGCGGTGCTCAAACTTGGTCCAAAGACTGTAATAAAATTAATATGAAACATATTTAAATATTTTTAATTTTATTATCCTCATAGAAATACAAGACACACATTCTAAAGACTTCTTTCCTCCAAACACCATCTTAGAGTTTAGCAGTTTATCAATGTCATGCACTGCTGCAAAGTGGCTGCCCCACACAGTCTGAGACAGACTTAACTGTTGAGTAACCTTTTGTCCTTGAGGATCCTAGGTTTAGCAAACACAAGAGAAAGAACTGGTTGATTTTGGGATTGTAATTAAAAATTACAGAACCTGGAGGATTAATACAAATGTGTAAATGGAAAATGCAATATCTCCTTGTTCTGGGACAAATCTGGCCCACAATAAGTTAAAAAACATGTCCATTCACCTAAGAGAGATAAACATTTATACTGTGCCACATGTTGTCCTGTTAGGTTCAGTTATAGCAGGAACTTGTCTTATATTGCTTCACTACTGTCCTAAATATATTTGAGAAGCAAAAACTGGCCTTCTTACACCAGCTTATGCAGATACTGGGGTACATCTATACGTCAACTCCCAGACCTTCCAAATTAACTCCTTAAGCAGAGGAACGTACGATACTTCTGCAGTGCCTGTAACGCTAGAACATTAGAACATCTGCCTTGCTGCCCCCCAGCCCAATCCTCCTCCCCTCCTCACAGAGCCAACATAGGAGCAAAATAGCTGCTGGATAAATATTTCTGCCACCATTTCATTTGTTTGTTTGCTTGCTTTTAAATGACAAATGTCAACACATATGTACTCCAGGGTTGTTTTAATTAATATAAAAACTGTCTGCTTTTATTTTATTTCCTTAGGGAAGAGGTATACCAGATCTTAACACACGACTTCTGGTCAGAAAGCTGTGGGATTCTTTTCAGATTCCTATTTTCACCCTTATGGATGCAGATCCACATGGTAAATCTGCAGAAGTTCAATGACATAAAAGAAAAGATTTATTTACAATGTCTTTTCTCACTTTTATTGGAAGGCACTGAGAGCACAGAGATCCAACACGATCAGGAGGTTCCTGATTTATGCAGAATATATTTAGGAGGACGGAAGGAGTTTAACTGAAACATCAGTACTAGCCTTACATCCCCATTGAATATACCGTTACCTTCTGTGATGATTTGTTGTGCTTTGACATATTAATAGGAATCTTATCTTGTACCTAAAAAAGCAATAGTATTAAGGGATACGGGTTACACAATACAGATAGACACATTTGTGATAGATGTTGGACAATATGTGAAAGAGCTGATTATCCTTGGGTTTTTACTATGCACAGACAGCATGAAACATTGACCGGTATAAAAATGACATATTATGCTCAAATTCTCATTATTTTGAAATAGTCTAAAAATAACAGTAAACTATAAGGAACCAATCAGAATGCCAGAATAATTACACCACAAAATTGAATTTTTTCAATGCAGTCTTCTTATACACACCCAGTGTGCAGATAAACTGACACTTGACATTTGGTACTCTGCAACCCAGGTGTAGAAATAATGTGCATCTACAAATACGGATCTGCGGTGAGTATAATTTCCACTTCAAATACATTGTTTTGTAGCCCACCCTTGAAGCTGCAATGTATGAAATGTTACAAACATTGTTATAATGCCTTTTATAATTTTGTTTCAATATAAAGACACAGGTTTTAGGCTTTGTGTCTCTGCAGAAACGCTTCTTCCTGCAACAAAAAGAAAGTGGCTAACAATGACAGGTGTTTCATTTAACTGTATTTCACCATTTTACTGTATTTGACAGTTTTTTCTTGCTGCACAAGCAGCTTTCAGGCACTCCAAATAGAAAAGTGTTCTCCAGTTTGCTTTGTTTCTGCCTTAGAAGAGAAATGAAGACTGGAGGGACCTTGGGAGGAGGAGGACATAGCTTGTGAGATGGGTGATTCTCCACAAAAACATGTTATGTTGGTAAAGATTTTGGTCTGGGGTGAGAATTTGCTTATGGATCCATGTGTTAGTGTGGAACACCACAGAAAAAGAGGCAAAGGGAACAAGAAGGCATTATTCTATTAAAGATTTTCTAAAACATGAGGGTACAGGAAGACCATGTGGAAGGCAAAGGACAGGAGCTGGGTGAACTGTTCAGTACACCCTCAGCTCTCCTACAAAGGCGTGTACACTGATAAGACACCATCTTCCAGGACTAAATTAAATTGTCATCTTCCTTTGTAAGTTCATTTTGTTCAGTTTCAGAGCAATGGGTGTATCAAATGAAACTAGAATATGTCAAGTTCATTTCAAACAATGGAAGTATTCCTTTATATAACCTATAATCTAGCTGTGATACTTTGCTGTAGGGTGCTGTAGGGTGCTATAGATGACAAAAAGTTTCATGGATTCTAAAAGCAACCCACCAAAATAAGTATTACACCACCACCACCACCACCTTCTGGCTCAGAAAGTAGGAGTCACAAACTGTTGGGAGCATGGGGGAGTATTCTGAAAAGTATCATGAATTGCTTATTTGTTTTTACACTTTTCCCTAAGGTATTTACTGTAGCCATGATACTGGGCCATTTTGGGGGGCTGTTTTTATATGATGTCATACTTTCCAGCAGAAAATATCAGAAATTTCCAGATTTGATTGTCATTGCTCCTCCAGGCTTAATTTTGTCTTTGTTTTGGCAATCAGTCTCAAATTAACTGTAAAAACCAAACCAAAGCTATTCAGACTAGACCAGCCTAAATGGGACTGAAATGGGTCTAAAATCTGCCATAGGCTGAAGAATGCAAATCTTAGCGAAGGAATGGTTTCTAGCAAGGGGATGTGGTAAGCTTCAGGTGTCTTCTCCTACACCATTCTGACAGTGAAAATACCTAAAAATACCATTGTCGTAAATCTGACCATGACCTCGGAATACAGGCATCTCAAATAATTTAAACTAAAAGTCACCGAATGTTATAATTGACCTTTCTTATTTTAGTCCATGTCTTTTGAGGCCCATCATCTCACTGTTCCGTCGATAAAATGGCTTGGTCTCCTTCCATCTGATCTCCAGAGGTTAGTTATTTCCCCAAAAGAAACATAAGTATTCTTCTGTTTCACAGACAGGAAATGCAATCTGACTTAATGCATAAAAAGACAACTGACATTTAAATCCGTTTTTTTTGTCATACATTATTTTGGCTTAATATAAAGAAATAGAATAAATATTGACATATATGAGAAAATCTAACAACTTTATTTTCTTTTCAGATTAAATATACACAAAGACGCCCTGATTCCATTTACAAAGCAAGATCAAAAAAAGTTAGCAAGTATACAGAAGAGACCTTACATTGCTTGTCAGCCAACATGGAAAAAAGAAGTATGTATAAACCCACTGTTTCCTATTTCTTATTCCCCAGGGGACAAACCCTATTCTCTGCAATCCTGTCCTGCTATATGATGACAAACTCTTAGTTTAGCAGAACCAGCAAGGTTTTGCTGCCTTCAAAGGGCAATCCCATGCCCTGGGATATCTCTCTCAGTCAGTGGGCCAGAACTGGCAGCATTTAAAGCTTTCCAGTCTTCCGATGATCACAAGGGATTTTATGGCTCTCCTAAATATTACAGAATATATTACATCCTTACAAGTAGGGGAATGCTTACAGCAGCTGCTTACTCACTCCTAGATCTCTAATCTTGCCTGTAGCTTTTAAAGCATCTATGTCAATTCAGGCATATATTGTGTGAAATGGTTAGACATGAAGAAAAGGTCTTGCAAACCTTCTCCTCGCTGTTTATCCTCATCTTAGAAATTGTGTTACTGTGAGGTGCACACTACAGAGCACATGAGCATAATAAACTGAATCTCAGCTCAGTGACGGAGATTTGGGAACACCATTTCCAGTAATACTGATTTAACACATCCAACAAGTGTAATTCTTATTAACTGCCTCCCCCTGGATCAGGCTGGGCAGCATCACATATTAATTTATTGTTTTGGGTGGTTGCTGTTTTTTTTTAGCTGGAAATTATGGCAGCATCTAAGCTGAAGGCTGAAATTCAAGTTCTAACTTCTCTTTCATCAGATTACCTTTCCAGAGTCTATTTACCAAACAAACTGCAATTTGGTGGATGGGTATGAATGCTTGTTTGCAAATGAAATGTTGTTCTTGTATTATTTTGTTGACTGCTCTTAGAAAAAATGTAGAGACAGAGGAAGGAGTATGTGCCAGCTTCCTGCTAGGTTTCTTTATCTATGTATTTATTGTTCTTTTTCCTCTTTTAAACCGTAAGAGAAATTATGATTTACAGACTACTGTTGCTTCTGTTCTGGGGTTTCTGCTGTGTACCAATGCCAAATGCAATGGTACCTACATAAAAAGATAATGAAATATGTTCTTTGTGGCCATAAAATGTTAAGTTAAAAAAAATAAATCAAGGAATTGCTTTGCTTCCTGTCTTACAGCACAAGATGATGCTGTACCAACCTTTTTAAGAGAGTAAAAGACTTTGTTAACAATTTATTGCCTCCTTTTGGAAATTAAGTACAGGATTGTGGCATTTTGCGTTCGCTGTAATTTCAAACTGAAGTCAGAGATAATTCTTCATTACTGCATATCTCAAGCAGCTGTAAATGTTCCAGCAACCAAATTAGTTTGTCTTCAGTGAACAAGTAAGCAAGCAGATGTTGCTGATTAAGAATTTAATAAACAATCCTGTTAACGATGCACATCGTAACAGAATCCCTTGTTTCCTTTTAGTTGGCTCTAAAACAGTCCAAAGGAGCAGGAAACTGTAGCAATTAAAGCGTGCAATAAATTTTAAATGAGGAAATCAGGCTGGCTGCAGAGCAAATACTCCAAAAGTGATCTACACAGCCACCTGCATGGGTTTTGCCGATAGTATTTTCAGGTTTATGTAGTTGGGTTTATTTACTACTGTTCCAGTATTAAATTCAAAAGGAATCGAAATTCCTTCTCACCTACTGCACAGCAGCGGCGCTACTACCTCATACCGCCCATGAGCCCAACGCGGGGGGAACGCAAGGCCGATCCCGTCTGCAGCTGCAGAGCAGGGCCACGCCTGTCGCCGCAGGGCGGCCGAGCAACACGGTGCATCCCAGCCGCAGAGCAGCGGCGGGGCAGCGTCCCACGGCGGCGAACACCCTCCGAGCTGAACCGGGCCTGGCCGCGCTCCGACCCTCCTGCCCACGCCATCTCCTTCCCCGCCGTTTGCACCGCTTCCTGCGGAGCTACAGCCGCCGCCGCTCCGTGACCCGCTCCTCGCGGCGCAGGGAAGAAAACGCAATTCACGCTTTGCTATCTGCCCGGCTGCAGCGCCACAGCGGCCCCCGCAGCCGCGGACCCACCCGCCGCTCCGCCCCGACCGACCGAGAAGCCAGAGCGCAGGCGCGGCTACCGCCCCCTGGCAGCGTCGTCTGCGCGGCAAGGCGCGGCCTACCGCGTTCTCGGCTGGGCCGCGTCTCTTCAAGCCGCGGGCCGGAGCGGGTCTGCCACCGCGGTGAGTGCGGGCCAGCGCTCGGGTCTGCGCTGTGCTCCTGGGCGGCCCCAGGGTACTGAGCTCCCGAACGGATGCTGCCCGCGCCCGCCGCTGGCCGGTGCTGCCGGCGGGGCAGCGGGGACCTCCGCGACATGGCGCGTCCTCCTCCGCCGGGCAACCGCGCCGCCTCGTCGGGCGGGATGTAGGCAGAGATGCAGGGCTGGGGCGTGTGGTAGAGGGGCATAGCGGGGCCGTCCCCTGCCGTCCCGAAGAGGGGTCCCTCGCGGGGTGGCGGGGGGCGCAGATGTCAGGGTCCAGCCGCTGTGAGGAGCGTCGTTATTTGCTTTGCTTGTGTTTGTACGCGCCTGGTTCGGGGGGAGGGCTGTGCCGGTGTAGTGGCGGGACGCCTTAGGCATGCGTAAGGGCCTTGCCGGGCTCAGTAAGCCCTCTCGTTTGCAGAGCAAGGATGAGCCTGTTTGGATCGACGTCAGGGTTTGGTACTGGAGGCACCGGCATGTTTGGCAGTGCAACTACAGATAACCATAATCCAATGAAGGTACGTGCATTGCCCCCATGGGAACTACTGTTCTGCTGCTGTGTTTTAATGCGTCACAGCAGTATCTACTAACTAATCATATAGAACTAGTAGGATCTCAGTGCACAGTTCTCAAAGTTGGCTAGCTTCCATAGAATCCCAGACTGGTTTGGGTTGGAAGGGACCTTAAAGCTCATCCAGTTCCAACCCCCTGCCGTGGGCAGATACATCTTCCACTAGAGCAGTTTGCTCCAAGCCTTGTCCAGCCAGGCCCTAAACACTGCTAGGGATGGGGCAGCCACAGTTCCTCTGGGCAACCTGTGCCAGGGCTTCACCACTCTCACAGGGTCTCATCTCAGTCTCTCCTCTGTCAGTTTAAAGCTATTTATTTCTTTTTTGTGCTTTGTCCTTTTTAGGATATTGAAGTAACATCTCCACCTGATGACAGCATATCTTGTTTAGCGTTTAGTCCACCAACATTGCCGGGTAATTTCCTCATTGCAGGATCATGGGCAAATGATGTAAGTACTCATAAAGTGGAAGCACTGGTGCCTAACATGCAAAATGAAATCCTAAAACCTTATGCCAGGACACCTGAAAGTCTTCTTCACTGCAAAATTTGTGTCTGGTGCCAAGACATTAAGGTTGACGTAGCCAAACTGCTTCAACTGAGAAATTCTCTTGTGATACTCTGATAAGTTATTCCTCTGCCTGTGTGTTTTAAGCTTCAGCTTGAAATACATAGTCAATGTTTTCCCTGTTTGATATTTATTAGTTTTATTTATGTTTTCCCTACTTGTTTGGCTTTGCCCAGTGAAAGAACCATGAACACACTCATAAGTCATCCAGTTTGACAGTGCAGCCTCCAAAAACTTAAGTTCCTGCAACCTTACTGAATTTTATTGGATTAAAGGGTGAGATCTCAGCTGGGACAAATGGAGGTTAGACAAACATGAGGCATTTTATTAACTGTTATGTCTGTTGGCTAGTAGCCTGCCTACCTGAGGATTAAGGGTTCTCCAGGAGAGCACTGGGAGGTGTTACGTGATCCTAAGGTACTTCTGAGCTGGAGTTGAAGTTGTGGGGTTGAGCTGTGGCTGTACAGATAAAGCAAACATAATCAGAGCAAATAAGGTTTCACTAGATCTGAGAAAAGCTTGGTGTTATATTTATCGGTGGATAAACTAAGGCTGGGATCTTCAAGAAAAGAAGTCTTTTTATGCCCTTAGTGTTACTACATTACATCTGCATATGCTTCTCTTGCTGCAGGTTCGCTGCTGGGAAGTTCAAGATAATGGACAGACAATTCCAAAGGCTCAGCAGATGCACACAGGGCCTGTATTGGATGGCTGCTGGAGTGATGTATGTTCCTAGTTAAAAATAAATTAACAGTTTTTACCTAAACCCTAAGTGAGATGGCCTGTGGTTTCCAGACTGACATGAGTGCTACGTATAGATGAAACCTGTAACTACTGTATAGATTTATGTTACAGTGAATACATGCTTCGCATACCCTAATCAAATAAACTAACATGAGTGTAAGATGGACAAAAGTGAATTTAAAAGTAAGAATGTATTTAAAGCTAGATAACAGCTAACGCAGTTTTCTCTTTTACAACATAGTCATACATAAATTCTCATTTTTATGTTTCTTCTTTGTCTTGCAGTGCCTGCATGTGTTACATCAATGTTATGATATTACTAGAAGAGAATAAGACTTGACAATTTTCTAATAAATACTGCATGATAGAGGTATTTAATCTATTAGCCTTATTCTTGTTTTTCAGGATGGGAGTAAAGTATTTACTGCTTCCTGTGATAAAACTGCCAAAATGTGGGATCTCAACAGTAATCAAGCTATCCAGATTGCACAGGTAAGCAAGCCTCAAACTACTAGGTGTTGGTTGGGTTTTTTTTATTTTTTGTTTTTATTAAAAGCTACCTTTATTAGCAAATCAAGCTAATGTTTAGTGCTTCTAAAGTAGATACTTCTATATGAAGAAGAGCTTGTAGGGTGTATTCTGCATTTTTGAGGTAATGAGTACATGAATAGGGAGACCTGCAATCAAGTGATTTGAATAACCTGTGCAGCTGTAGCCTCTGTTTTACTTGAGAAAGCTCTTTGGACTCCTGCATTGATCTCACTAAGTCACTCTGCTGCATTATAGGGGGGGAGAAACCTTAAGAACTCATTGAATTCACTTTCACAAATACCAGCTTTCTGCTGCAGCAGTAGCAGGGATTATAATTTACATTCTCAGTGTAGATGTTAATGCTTGTTCATAGTTCTGGTAGTTCTAGTGATAAAATGAGTTGCCAGTTATATAATTTAAGGAGAGAGTTAGTCCTTTGAATGATTGCTTCTTGCATCTTATTTAAGGCGATAATGTTCAGATTCTCAGCCTTGATTTTAAAATCAAGTAGCATGTTGGTGGAGTTAACATAGGCCTTTCTTCTGTAGCTGTTGTTGGAAGCTGGATTTTTTATTACTTTAATACAGCATGCTGTTTATTACAAAGTGTTGATTTTTAGCAAAATGGATAATATCCTTTATAACTAAATAGGTTGAAGGAGGTGATCCTGTCCCTCTACTCTGCTCTCGTGAGACCTCACTTAGAGTATTGTGTACAGTTCTGGTATCCTCAACATAAAAAGGGCACAGAGCTGTTGGAGTAAGTCCAGAGGAGGCCACGAGGATGATCAGGGGGGTGGAGCACCTCTTTTATGAAGACAGGTTGAGAAAGTTGGGGCTGTTCAGCCTGGAGAAGAGAAGGCTGTGTGGAGACCTCATAGCAGCCTTCCAGTATCTGAAGGGGGCCTACAAGGATGCTGGGGAGGGACTCTTCGTTAAGGACTGTAGTGATAGGACAAGGGGTAATGGGTTCAAACTTAAACAAGGGAAGTTCAGGTTAGATACAGGGAAGTTCTTTACTGTGGGGGGGGGTGAGGCACTGGAGTGGGTTGCCCAGGGAAGCTGTGAATGCTCCATCGCTGGTGGTGTTCAAGGCCAGGTTGGACAGAGCCTTGGGTGACATGGTTTAGTGGGAGGTGTCCCTGCCCATGACAGGGAGGTTGGAACTTGATGATCTTAAGATCTTTTCCAACCCTAACTATTCTGTGATTCTATGAAAGTCCTGCTGTTCATACTTCATATTTCTGCTATGACCATCTTTCTGTGTAGGGTGACTTTACTGTAATTCTTTGTATCAGGAGTTGTTTTGTTTGTTTTTATGTGGGTGATCTTAGAGTACTGAACAGCACAGTAATGTCATGACCAACCCTTACCCTATCTGCTGTGACTACAATAATGAATCACTTTCTTTGAATGGATAAGGAGTATAAATATATGCAAAATCTGAGCAGCACAAACAAGAAATGTGGACTGTTGTTGTAGTAAGTGTGTGTGTGTTTGCCCTTTTCTTCAGCATGATGCGCCTGTGAAGACTATCCATTGGATTAAAGCACCAAATTATAGCTGTGTGATGACAGGAAGCTGGGATAAAACTTTAAAGGTATGATTTTTACCTGAACACAGGGACACAAAGCATGCTAGTAACCTATGTATGAAAATATTTATAGGAAGTGAGAGTATTTTAATAAACATTAATAAAACCCCCAAGCAGATTAATGAAATAGCATCACTTCACATAAAGCTGCAATATTCTGGCTATAGACAAGAATGAAACAGCTTGGTACTGATTGCATTCACTTTACTGAACTAATTTAAATGGTGTATCCTCAATTCCAGGCGTAAGTTTGTTCATTTTTCTGTTTCCATCAGTTCTGGGATACCCGTTCACCAACACCCATGATGACACTGCAGCTCCCTGAAAGATGTTATTGTGCAGATGTGGTAAGCCATGATACAGGGTAAACTAGTGTAAGGTAGATGACTGGGAGTGTGCATATACTGTCAGTCTTTGAGGCTTCTGTAGGTCGGTACTAATCACTGAATGTTAGTATTTGACCTCTGGGATTTTAGCAATAAGCCAGAAACCGATATTCTTGGTCAGGCTCCGGAAAAAAGGTATTTCCATCATAGGAAACATGATTAGTATCCTTTTAGCCTAATAAAAGCAAATCAGCACTAGCAGTGACCTACCGCGATTTCTGGCTGAGTTTGTATACCACTAATTGGAAGAGTCAGCTAATATTAGAAGATTTTTGGTATGCTTAATTTCTCAATGGCAGGGAAAAACTGATGTATTTTGTTTGAAGATACATGTACAGATTAACTTTGTTCTTTTTCTTCCACTTTCCCTCCACCCCTTCTTCCCCAAAAATATTCAAATTCCTTTATCTTGTTCAGGGATTCCTGCAAAATAGTAAGTCGAATTCTCTGCAATGCTATTAATACAAGTGTCTTTCTTCCAACCTGTTTTACAACTTTATCCAGGTTCATCCTATGGCTGCTGTCGCCACTGCAGAAAGGGGTTTGATAGTTTATCAGTTAGAGAACCAACCTTCTGAATTTAGAAGAATAGAATCTCCTCTTAAACACCAGGTAAATGATAATATTTTTTGAATGTATTTATACAGATTGTAGAGATTCTGGGCTTGCCATTTTTTGGTAAAAATGAATGATGTTTCAAAACCAAGTTACTTCATTATGGCATATGCCCTGGTTTGCTATTGATCTGTGGCTGATCTTCTTAAGGATTTAGAAATGTAAATACCATGGCCCATATTCTCATTAGAAATTGACCTGTCTCTTGACCTTGTTTGTGTTTTCGCTTTACTTTGTGTTGACACATGTGATGTTTCATGTCCCCATGGAAAATAGACAGCATTCAGAAAATATGGCCCTCAAGTCTCTGTCTAAAATCCTCTATCTTTCTCAAATTTAGCATCGCTGTGTTGCTATTTTTAAAGACAAAGTGAACAAACCTACTGGATTTGCCCTTGGAAGTATTGAAGGAAGAGTAGCTATTCATTATATCAACCCCCCAAATCCGTAAGTATAATTTAAAAAGCATCTGTTCTTTATTGCTCAGCTTACAGTGAGGATAAAAAGAGCTTTTATTATTATTATTTCCTTCCCAGTGCAAAAGACAACTTCACTTTTAAATGTCATCGCTCCAATGGAACAAACACATCAGCACCTCAGGATATTTATGCTGTAAGTATTCCCCATGTACTCCTTTATCGTTTATACAGGGCAGTATGCACTCATAATGTAAAATTGGGTGTAAATTATTTATTCTCCTTGATCTTTTACCTCATCTAAAGTTGTCTTAAATGTCTTTCCCCTTAAAGTATGACTGGTCTTTAAATATACAAATTTTTGCACTTAAAACAAGTACCACATCAGCTTTTCATCAACTATCTTGTTGCACTTGACACTTGTTAACTTGAAACAGTACTTCATGTGTAATGGGATTATGCATTGTATTTTTAAGTGCTACAAGAAAGATAATGCTTTCCTTGTTGCTTTAGGGTTTTTTATTTGTTTGCTTTCCCAGAACATAATTGAAAATATTAAAAAAAAGTTAACAACAAAACCTATAGTTAAAAAAAAAAAAATCTGTGTATTTACTTTTTTTAGGATTCAGCACATCTGTTGTGAGTGTTCCCATCGCCTGTCCGTAGGAGTGGTGTTTTACATAGTAATTTTCTTCTTCTGCAGGTAAACGGAATAGCATTTCACCCTGTCCATGGCACTCTTGCAACAGTAGGATCCGATGGTAGATTCAGCTTTTGGGATAAAGATGCACGAACAAAGCTAAAAACTTCAGAACAACTTGACCAGCCAATATCTGCTTGTTGTTTCAACCATAATGGCAATATATTTGCATATGCGTCCAGTTACGATTGGTCAAAGGTAAGAAAGGTTTAGATTCGCATTCCATACTTGCAGTTGACAATTAAGACTGTCCTTTTCACATGAGGCTTTCACTGTCCTTAATAAATAGTAGCTGAGTCCTTTGTAGTTTTACAAGCATGCAAGAAAATATACAATGGTCATTTTAGACATCTGATGAAATCTAACGCAGCAGTGCATTCCTTGGGTGAAAGCTTCAGTCAGACAAGATTGCTAAACAATATTGTTTTGCAAATGTAGATGAGCAAAATGTAAGTTACATGATGCAAAAGTTATTCCAGTTGCTCACACGCATTCTGCAGTGGGGAGTGTCACTGGGCAATGTGGCACCCAGCAGGTTTCCACAAGTCTCTTTGAAATGCACATCTTTGCTTCTTGTGCAGATTCTGTTCAACTTCAAAAGAAGCAGCTGTGACTGTGGTTATAAACACTTGAACAGTTTTTTGAATGGCATATACTGTATTTCCAGTACCGCTCAGTGCAGCTTGCTGGTGGCAGTTACAAACTTGACAACAGTAAATCGCATAGATGTAAGGGAATCACAACAAACCATAATACATGGAAAATCAATCCTACTTTATAGTTAAAGTGGGAGTAGCAATGTTGAAGTGTAACTGATTTGAATTGAATGGCAACTTCCATTAAGAGTGTTACTTTCCTCTCAAAACCAGTGCTTTTAAATTTGAGGATGATATTCCTTGGTTTTGACTGACATGAATGCAGAGCTGAACTTTACTGCATGCCACATAAAGAGCAAACTTTTCATTTACTGCATTGTATCTGGTCTTCTGGATGCTGCCCAAATTAACAGAGCTTTGTTAGATGCTAGAGCAGGTGAATTCTGTTCTAAGTGCTTGGTAGAATGTACGAAGGCATTTCTCAGATCTATAAACCAATATTAAGTAGTAAAATTAGTTACTACAAAGTACTAACTTCCTTTCTAGAATCATTTCTGCCAAGTAGAGTTGGTAATTTTCAGATTGTGTGTTGGACTTTAATAACTTTATTAGTGTTTGCTCTCCCTGATTTCCATACATGTGTATTGAGTAATATGTATGCAAATAATGTCAACATACAAAATAGGATATTTGCATCTGCAGTTGGGGAACAGATGCTTTTGGAGTTGCCTGTAGAACTTGGGATTCACTTTGGAAAAAAATGTGACCTTAGTTCATTTAAAAGATAGAAAATGTAAAGTGAAACGGAATAGACATTAAAGTTTTAGTTTCTTCTCTGCCTAGAATGATATTAAATCATATTGAGCTCATATTGAGCTCTTGTGCTGCAGCTATAAAGTAGAGCTTAGAGATGTGTGGTTATTTTAATATGAAAAGGTGGGTTTTTTTTAATACCTTAAAAATGGATAAATATCCCTTAAATTTTACTTCATATGTACAATTCTTGTAATTGTTATAGTAAGTTGTTTCTAATGCACCAACCAATATCTGGTCTTAAAGACTTCAAGATTAAATCTGAATAAACCAAACTAATGGGCTATTCATATTCTTACGTTTTAAGGTAATGCTGATATTTCTTCTTTGAAGAGAGTAAATATAGATTCTTCTTCTTTTTAGGGTCATGAATTTTATAATCCACAAAAGAAAAACTACATTTTTCTGCGAAATGCAGCAGAAGAGTTAAAGCCAAGGAATAAGAAGTAGTGAGTACGAGTCTGACTGATGTTACTCTACTGATACTCTGCCATTCCTGCCTCTACTCCACTGCTCTTCTGCCATTTGTGCCCTATTGCACCACAGTTCAGTCAATTTGGAATCGCTAACATATAGCAGGGACTGTAAAAATTACATTAAATGTGTTCTGACATGCTGGAGAGCCATTTTTCTGATTAGATATTCTGATGTGTATAGAACCACTGTCTGTTCCACAGCAATAATGAAATTGCAACGAAATCTAAATCCGGTTTAGATATTCCTGGTTAGAAGTGCAACCATTTGTATCTATGGATTTATTTTATAAGTACTGCATTAAAATATGTTAATTATAGTTCTGCAGAAGTTGTATAAATACTGTATTTTTTTGTAAGTACGCAAAGAATTGCAAGTAATTTCTTCTCAAAGGAGGCTTGGTATTATTCAGGGGTTTTTCTCTTTGCTTTCTGGTTTTTAAAATGGAAGTATTGTCTGCTGTGTGCTGGGAAGAAATGCCTTGCAAATTGTTTTCCCTCATTTTTTGGATGAATTAGATAGGTATATAAGTGGCCAACAGCAGTGACAGAAACTCAAGACAGAAGATGGGCACAGTTCAAGTTTTACTTCATTTTTTTTCTTGCACTCCAGCAGTGGACATGACTTCTGAGCCAATGATACGCATGGTAGTTCAAAGGAGAAATTGCCAATTGTGCCAAGTGGTATATAATAGCTCAGTAATGTGAGCAAACCATTAAAGGTTTTGTTTTGTTCATGACCAAACCAATGTGTGCAAAATACTTGTGGCCTAAACTGCTTTAAAACTGACACCTTTTAGGCTTAAATGTTTTCATCCCTTATCAGGGGGTTCTGGACTGAATAAAAGTACTCATTTTTATATTACATAGAAAATAGTGCTGGTAAGTTTCATCCTGATCAAAAATGCTGTGAAACAAAATGAGTGGGTCTTTTTCTGACTTGAATCTACCACTGTTTACTTCTAACTAGCCAGTTGTATACATGCCAAAGTTTTCTTTTTGGAAGTGAATGCTTGTTACTCCTATTTTAACTATTGTTCGTTTGATATAATGACTAAATAAAAGCGGGGGAGCGCATGTATAGGAATACCTGTCATACTGTACAATAAATTCTCTGTTAAACTGTATGTTGTAACACTTATGGTTATGGGTTCATGCTACATTTCAAATAAAATTTTTACTAAATGCTTTTTTACTCAGAAGTTCTATTACATTGATATGGGGGAGGTGCTGTGCTTCGCTTCTAAAAGAATCTTCTTTTCATTGTAATTCAGATACATTTTCTGGAAGTACTTTTCTTCCCACTGCTTGAGCTGGAAGTCTAATGCATTTTCCAGTTGCTGTTTCATTATGAATGATTCCTGGTTTGGCGTCAAAGATTGAAGAAGACTGGTATGAAAGGCCTTTTGTTTTATAAGAATGAATCAATTCCATGCTGTCTCAACAGCCAGACACCTAACAATTTGTCTTTAGTAGAAATGAATCACACTGTCTTCAAACTCCGATGCCACCTGGTCCTTTAACTTAAGACTCTTCTCTTTAAAGTGTTCCATCAGTTGTTGCTGGGTGTGTATTTCTTGTTTGGTACAGTTGTATAGTTGAGGAGAGTCCATGAAAGACACTTTGCTGTTGTTTAGGGATGCTGTTTTCTGGGTTTTATTTCTCAAGATGTTTTTTCCTGCTTATTCTATGGTTTATGTGGGTTTAGATTTCACATTAATGTGCTATTTGTTTTCTTTAAGAAAGGAAAGAGTTCCCTGCAGTTATACCAATAGCTGGTCATTTGTGCAAACATTTCTTTTGGTTTTGATCATCTTTTGGTTGATATTTTTTAAAGGTTGTGATTGTTAAGCAGTAACCTCTCCTTGTCAGCACGTTCTTCCAGACTTCCCAGTCAAATGGCACCAAGCAACTGCAGGCTGTAGATGAAGTGAAGATCATTGATGGCAAAAATTAAATAATAGTCATCTCCTGCGTGCAGAATTCCCACTGGTGTAAACAGGGAAGGATGGGATGTAGCATCTGCTGCTTGTTGAAAAAAAAATCTTGGTTTTTCTTTTGTTTAAATATTTAACAGTGGGAATGAGCGATTAGAAAATAGATTCGCTCTATTTCAGCAAGTACATGTCTGCTGAATCCAATGGAGTTGCTCCTGCTGAAGTGGATACTAAGTTTGGCCAAGATCTATTTTCATGATGAAGCCAGCACTGGTGGGTCTTGTTTGGCAATACACTTCTGTATTAATGAGCTGAGTACTTACTCTCCTGTTGAAATCAATTTTTCTGTCAGTCATGTTTTAGAATTATTCAGACTAATTTTAGGAGGACATGTTTTCCATTACACTGCTGTGCACGTGTATTGGGTCTGGCTGAGGTGGAGTTGATGATTCCCATTGCAGCCCTCAGTGCTATGCTGTGTATTGGTAAGAGGTAGGGTGTTGATAACACAGCAGTGGTTTGACCACCGAGCACTGCTCCAACATTTCCCCTCATGAACAAGCAGGGGGTGGACAGAGCCAGGACAGCTGACTCCAACCAACCGAAGGGATATTCTGTACCATAGGCCATCTGCTCAGCAATAACAGCTAAGAGGAAGGAGGAGGAAAGGGGAGCATTCGTTATTTACGAGGGTTGTCTTCCGGAGCAACTGCTACGTGTGCTGAAGCCCTGCTTCCCAGGAAGTGGCCACACATCGCCTGCTGATGGGAAGTAAAGAATAAAACCTTTTGTTTTCCTTTGCTTCCACATGTGACTTTTGCTTTTGCTTTATTAAACTGCCTTTCTCTTTAGCCACAATTCTATTTCCATCTTACTTTCTCGCCTCCTTGTCCTGTTGAAGAGGAGGATGATAAAGTGGCTTGGTGGGCACCTGACGTCCAACCCCAGCACATTAGATCTATTCAACTGGGAGGACAGAGTCAAACTTTGCTCTGTTTTCTTACCCAAGTTAAGAGAATGCATTGGTCACTTTTCCTCCCTGGACTTACTGCACAATTCTTGTGTAAAATACATGCAGCTGTATCCCTTCAAACACAGTGAGAGCTTACATATAAGTGTTAGTGCATGATCTGGAAATGCATTAACTTGCTATTCTACAGCACCAAAAAGAATGAAGAATGTAAGATTCTAACGTGTACCCAGAGCTAACCATAGGAATGCTAGAGTTATAGAACAGCTTCATTAGTTTTTGGTAAGTGCTGTTGATGTTTGTGTTTTATTGCAGAAAAATGATCTTTGGCATAAAGAACTCAGTTAAGCCCCAAAATGAGGACATTTCATAAAGCTTTTCAGCTCTCTTAACCTTTCTTCTGCTGGTCTCACCTGTCAGTAGACTTGCATAGTGGTTTAATAAAGTGTATTTCATAAAATGAAGCAATTGACAAAAAGTTTGTCTGCTAAAGCCTCCCACAAACGAAAGCCAGACGTGTTTGCACAATGGCAGGCAGTCAGGCAGAGTATCTTAATTTACCATCTGTCAGATGCAATGCAATAGCTGGCTTGGTGAGTACTTCAGCCTAGCTCCTTTGCTGGGAAGACAAGTTAGAGTCATTCTCCAGAGGAGAATGGATTTGAGGTAGAGCTGGGCTTAAAGGTATGTGGGAAGCTCCTATCAAGCTATTGTCCAGTCTGGCCTTGAACACTGCCAGGGATGGAACATTATTATCTATTGCTGCAACACAAACCAATGAATGGAACAAATTGAGAATAAAATTAATTCCCTAGTGAAGTGCTCTACCCCTAGCAGTTGCAGTACGCACAAAATGCTCCTAATGTGCAATATAAAGCTGTTGCTGTAAGTCTCCTGTTGTGCCAGCGGATGGCAGTGTTGATGGCTTCTTAACCAAAGCTTTCCCTGCAGACATCTGTGTGGTTGCCCGAGTTTTGGGGCCCTCTGCAGCAGCAAACGTGTTGGTAGCGTTTTTGGAGAACAGACGTTTAAGGAATTCAAGACTAGGCGCGAGTGGAGCTGAGTCAGTTCTGTATAAACTGGCCTATGGGCTATTAGAGTTCTAATAACTTTTCCCCTAAGACAAATCTTAGTAATTTTGACTAGTTTTCATACTGCTGTCGTAGAAGACTATAGGTTTAAAACTGGTAAGCAGCTCCATCTTTTTGTCCAAGGTGGATTTCTTGCAGGAAGAAAAAAAAAAGCCAGTAAAAATACTTTGCTAAAATAACCCCAAAACAGGTAAGCTCAGTGATAAGCTACTTAAAAATGAGGGTATTTTTTTCCCAGAGTTTGAAATGCAATTTTCATTTTCAAGGCTGGGAAATGCACAAGATAATGAAAGGGAGAAATAGTCTTGGATTACAAGATTTGAGTATGGTTTTAAATCATTTATTTACCCCAGGTAGCTATTTTGTCCTTGGGGCATATGTGACCAGTCCTCCCTGCTCCTGACCCCAGGGATGCAGTTGGTGTGACTAACACCACTTTGTAAGGCAAGCAGCCATCCTCTGTGGCCGAGCGGGTCATGTATTCACTCCCTTTCCCTCACTATCAGGCCCTGAAGGTTCTGTGAATCTCGCAGACAAACCAGATTCCTTCTTCCCCTCCCTGCCAGCCTCAAGACTCCTGGACGCCAGGGCAATTCCTCCCTTCCTCGCTGGCCTTGAAGGTCCCAGGCACCCAGCCAGCCGCATGGTGGGAACACAACAGGGAAGTGTACCAGTACGCACAGCACCATCTATACAATCAAGCACTTACAGGTCCTAAGTGGCATCTTGGACCCAAACTGCTGCTGGACAGTGAGACCATGATGCCCTGTGGCCAGAGGTGCTTCCATTACACCATCTTCTGCTTCCTCTGAGGATCAAGTGAGTGACTCATATTCTTTTCAGGATCTTTGAGTCTAGATTGTTATATTGATAGAGGAAACCATGTATTAAGATCTGACCTGATCTGCAGAGGGTCCGGGTGATAAGAAATTATAAATCATTGTATTACAAATTCTCCATTATGTTACTTATGCATTGTACTATATTGGTTCTACTTGTAGAAATCCTGTGCCATTCTCATCATAAAATCTCTGCTCTAAGAATCATAATATCTTGTTAATAAAATAAAGCTTTAACTGTAAATATGATATAATGCCACCATGATTCTGTCTGTCCCCTTAGTGTCAGGGCACAGGCATAGTTTAAAACAAAAAGCCCCAGTAATGTCTGCATTGACACAATGCACACCTCAGGCTGTGAGTTGGATTTGGCAGAACTGCATATTTCACCCTACAGCTCATATTCAATCAGCTGAAAGCCATCTATTCTTATTTCCAGCTAAGCTCAGGTTTTTATACTGGCAGTACAGAGACCACTGTACTGTTCTCAACAACAGAACGGCCATTTGAAGCATGGAAACTGCTACTCTTCTCCCCTTGCCAGGTCAGAATAAACCAAGCGACATCACCTGGTTGGCTGCGATGCTTTCAGCAGGCAGACAGTAACCAGTACTTCCATGGTGTGGCATGTTCTGTGTACACGTGGATTCCTGTGTTCCCAGGAATCCACAGCGGGAAACAAGCTCATGAGGATGCAGTCGCTGGAGTGCGGATATCACAGCTACAGGCTTTAGGAATTACAAGAGGCAGTGGTGCGGGGAGGTCCCTCCTGACGCCACAGTGCAGGCTGGCATAGTGCAGGGCTGGAGACAGGCATGCAGATACCTCCTTCATCCCCCCAGCACAAGTGAAGCCTCTGTGTATTTGTACCATTTATCTGCTTCTGAAACGGGGATGGTGCTACATGAGGAAAAAGGAATTCAGGCTGTTCAGGACTTGCTTGTAAGGTAACACAAGGCTGAGGCAGTATCGCAGAGAGGGCCATGTGCCACAGGACCACTTGCGTGCTGACAGAGCCATTCCAAATGTTTGTGTTGCATCAGTTCTGCAAATACTTTTTGTTACAGTGCATAAAAGGTACAATGCCTGTCAACATCAGCTTTGTAAAGAGAGACCGTTTTCTTCTGTTGACTAATTATCCAGTGAATATATTCAGTTTGAAGAGACGCTTCAATAATTCAGCTGGCATGTGCCAGGTAATACAGGAGCTTTTGTTTTACTACTGGCATAGATCTTCAATCATGTGTAACCCAATCTCTGGCTTTATGTATTCAAGGAAGTGTTTCGTATAGCTCCTGTATCAAGTGCCACTGAAAAGCAGGCCTAGATAAAAGATTAAGGCAATGCTCTTAACTGTGAATAGGGAAAGTTTACCCTTTACTGACCAGTATATCTGCTTTATAGGAGTGACGTGTGTCTATGCTGAGAGCCAACTATGAGCTTGTTGTAACAATAGGAAAATGATGTAAACTGCGTGTTAAATACCTGGGTCAGTTAAGTCTCCCCTCCTTACTTTATGGTCTATTAACAAACTTTGTAGTTTGATATTGAATGCTTTCTCTCATTAAAGTTTCTTAAATGCAGGTCATTACTGCTGCATTCTTTGCTTTGCTGGACCAGATAAGGAGAACAATAAAGTTCAGTTCCTGGTAATCCATGAAGCAAAACTCAAGTAACGGATTTTCTCCAAACCCTCCCAAGGTACTTCATCACACTCGTGCCATCTCCCAGAAGGGTGTAAGTTCAAACATCCTTTTCTGAGCCAGTGTCAACCAGTTCAATCACCTTCATCTGCTGTCTACAATACAACTAATGTACAACAAAGGGAGATGTATTTTGTTTAGAATAGACCATGATTATTGTACTCGGTACAGTGCAGAGATAGTGCAGTAGCTCAAACTACACTCAAATGACTAAAACCAGAGTTAAAATACAATCCTTTTCCTCTGGAAGGACAGCTGTCTGCCACGCTCCTGCTGTAACACAGGGTGAGATTTATATGGACTCAAAGGGACAGGTATCACTTACTAACAGGTAATTGCTTTCTGCAGATACCTGGCTCTTTTCCCTGGAGATCTTCTTTTTCTGTATAATGTTCATTCGCGGTGTGCAGCAGCAGGGATGCAGACAGGAATTGGTTGTTTATGCATTAATGTTTAATTTCTGGAGCAGTACCTATAGATTTGTAAAGAACAACTTTTACATCTGTCGCATACTTCAAACATTAGCAAGTAGTATTTCAGAAACACACTGGACTGAAACAGCTCTTCACAAAACCACAGAGATGGGACATGTCTGTTAAGAGCGAACAGCTTAGCAAAACCTTTTCACTGAAGCCTTCTCCTGTCGAGCTTTTGTTCAGCCATAGGCTGTGCGATGTAGTTGAAGTCATCCTATAATGCTGACCTATGTCTTCTACAACGGCATCCAGTTTAGCACCTGAGCACCTTTCTTTGGTGGTCCTGCCATCAGAGTTGGGGAAATGAAAGAAAAAATGATTGAACTCTCCAAACTTTTCTGAACGTGGCTTGGCCCCAGGAAAAGTTCCCTAGTAGTAACTTTCCTGTCACGGAGCCATCTGAGAACCTACTTGCTACTGTCTTGCTCCTACTAGATATCCTTCATGGATGTCCATTACTTCATGGGCAGTGCTGTCAAAGCTGCCCTTCTGGTGAGGAAACATGATCTGTTACTTCTCCTTGTAGGCTGATGAGAATGTTCTTCTAGTTAGGATTGGCCTTGGCACCCCTGGGCCGGCAAAAGGAAAACCATACTCCAAGAAATAGAATGGATTCCCTGATTTAGTACCAATCCACACCCTTCATTTACAAGCTTGACTTCAAAAATATGGATCAGCTGATCTATCAGCCTCTTTGTGAGACTGCATGTGATATATCCCCTTTTTACTTCCTTATGCTCTTCTCTATGTGCTTTTCCACTAACTAAAAGCATGGTGTAGTAACTGGTCCATGTGATTTAGCAGGAAACAGCCTGCCTTTGTTTCAGCCATCATGTTCAGCTGATGTCATTGTCCTGCTGCAGTGCTGGGGACATCATGTTGCTGGCAATTGCCTGTTGCACTATCGATGGCCTTTCCCCAGCAGCAATGACTGCAATAATCCAGCAGTCTGGATGTGGGTGTTGTGCTGTAAGGAACAGGATTGGCATCACCCAAGCAAGCTTTGACCCTTGCAGGCTGTGACTGTGCCCTTCTGTGGCCATGCAGTAACTGAGTTCTTTGTAAAAACCACATTTTAGGCCTTTCATGTAGAAGCTGCAATCATTCCAACTGGATTTCAGTCCAGGTAGTTGTTTTTAAATACCTTTCCAGGCTCCACGGATAAAGCTTTTGCATCCAGTGCTGATCTGTTGTTTTGATGTCTTTACAGTTCATTTGTGTTCACTTCCTATTCAGAGCCACTGCAACGAATCTTTGATGCCTTGTGTTTGAACAGAGTAGACATGGCAACTAGAAGGCTCTAACAGTTTCTAACAAAACCTTTAAAGAAGTTAATTACATACCACGCTGATAATCTATTTTTTTGGTGTATGGCATTCTGCACTTGGCCAGGTTCATTGCAGGCATTAAATACCTTCTAAAAGTATCAGAAATCGGAAGGGTAACATCAGAGTAGATGACTTATTTATCCCATTGTATGTGACAAGGTAGAAGAGTCTATATTGGTAAGGTCTAAAATACAGCAGCCTGGAGAAGAGGAAAGTACCAGGTTAAGAAGGCAACCGAGATGGATGAGACCTGGGTATGCCCATCTATCGGGAAGCTGGACAGAAAGGGCCCACCTGAGGTCTGCCCTGGTGCTATCAATGTGCTCCAGCTCTGAATTCACTTTTCTTTAGCTGTTAAGTGTGTTTGTTATGCCCATACAAATGTATTGTATGTCCCAGAGCTGAGGCATCTTTTTCAATGTTCTTCCGTGTCCTGATTATTCCCTGGTTGGAGTGATAGTTCCTGCTCAATTTGTGCTACCAGTATCACATGCGATCCCATGAAAAGGTCATGGGATTTGGCCCTGACAACTCTGGCAGAGATTGTTAGGAGCCTTCTGGTGTTTTCTTAACAGCTCAATAAATATTGGGAAAAAAAAAAAAAAAGAATTATTATTTTTTTGCTTACTCAGCATCCCCAGTTCTGAAATTTTCTGGAAGAGGGAACAGTCCTATTGGAAGATTCCTACTGAAGCAAAATCCTATTCAAAGAGCAGTCCTGATTAGGAACATCCTCTACTTAAATAAGTTGCAAGTGGCCCAAAGAGGAAGAATTCTTATTATTTAATTCTTGCTGCAGCAGCAGCTCTGAGTTAAGCAATGGTCATGGTGTGTGCAGGGCATCAAAGCAGAAAATGTGAGACAAAGGGCCCAGATGCAGAATTTCCTGCTATAACCTAAACCAAATGCCACTGACTGCAGCTTCCCTCAAGATCTCCCAGCTCCGGTTGTTTTCACAGCCTAGCTGGTGGCCAGCATCCAGACTGAGCATTAGTAAAACTAACAAACCAAGCAGTTCCCACAGTAAGTCCCTCACTCTCCAGCTAACTTATTGAACTGCTTCTAAGAGGGATGTTTCATCTCCTGTTGTTGCAATAACCAGTGTGCGGGTATCCATGACAAAACCAAAGGGCACTGCCCTACAGCAATGAAGTCTTGGATAAGCAGTAGCAGAAACCGAAAAAGGTCAGAGCTCCACAGTAGCCCTGCTCCACTTTAAAAATAAAGCCCATCAGTTCCCTAAGAAATGAGGGAGGTTCTTTCGTGGCTTTAAGGTCAGACCCGAGATGTCTCAACACAATTCTCCCAAAGACCAGGGGAAGAAAGGAAAATGCTCCACACATATACAAGGAGAACACTATAGCCTTCTACCCCTCCCTGCCTATGGAGGGACAAGAAAGCTTAACACATATACAAGGAGAACACCATAGCCTGCCTAGGGAGGGACAAGAACAAAGACTTTGCAGCTTTGCAAAGGGCAAGGAAGGGGGTTAGCTTTTCCCCTGCAATGAATTTGCTACTCTTTCCCCATCTCTCCTGTTCTTGTGCTCCCAGAGGTATAATTCCCTCTGCTACAATTTGGTTTTCTTCCTTTAGACAGGGACCATTTCTACACAGTTCTGTACCGGGATGGTCTTGCCATCTTCTCTAAGGTTTTCAGTGCAATGCAGGACACTTGGTTTGCGGATCTGCAGCTGCTCCTTTTCATGTCTTGGATAATGCTGCTGAAGTCCACCAGAAGGAGCCTTTGTGTATCAGTTTTGCATCTCAAGGAACATATTACTAAGTAAAGAGCCAGTGAGTTCTCTTAACTGTGTTGAATTACCGTAACATTAATCTTCCCAATCTGTATGAGAATGAGACACTCTGGATTTGCAGTACAAATCCTATACATTAAGAATATGAATGGTTGTACACCATTGCTAACAATGACTTTTCTCGCAGCCTCCTCATCGATTGACCAGTGTAGTTCTATTTCTTAATAGCCAAAAAGTACTAAATACAGCCCTACAATAGCACGTATCAGATGCATGTTCCCTTTTTTGCTTGTGCTAAGCCTTGTCCAGCATTCTCCAAGGGAGCTTCATACTTTGAGATACATCTGTGTGTGAAGGAGCTCTCTTTGTCCAGAGAAACTTGGACTGCAGTATTCTCAAGCTCTCTTATCATTGTAGTAAAAGCACAGGAAGGCATCAGCAAACCAGCTCTGCCAAGCTGCTGCATTTTTGGTCTGATGGCTGGATTGAATCTGTTGGTGTTTTGGGAAGGCTGACTGCTTATCACAACAATAAGGCAAAAGAAAGGGTTAAAAACCCAAACAAAACCAACTCCCATAAAGTTACCCTTATTTGCTTTCTCTTCTCTTTCCTGCTGTGTTTGTGGTACCAGTTCATTAGACTCTGTGCCTGTAATTGCTGTATCATAAGACAGGAGATGTCATTTCCCGTCCTGCTTTCCTGGTTGTGGCAAAAGAAGTGCACACTCCCCCCATCCACACCAGCAGCAATGCTCACCAAGTACAGGCTTAGCCCTGATTTCTTTCTTGTTCCATTCTGCCTAGAAGAGAACTTCGGTCCCTGCCTCTAGGAAAGAAAAGGAACTGGGATTCCTCCTTTGAGAGATGTGGGGCTCACGGTTGAAGAGGAAAAAAGAATGTGTCGTTTTTCTCGCCCTGACCAGCGTAAGCATTGAGAACTGAGATACTCTGCTAGCCGTTGAGAGCTCTGTGAGCCTTGCCTGCCTTGCAGAGGAGCCAGGGTCTATTTGGATGATTTGACTCTTTGCCATCACTTGGAGCAGAATGAAGTTCTGTGAAAGGACAGTGACTGAATGCCAGCTGGGTTGTCATTAGCTCGGGAGGCCCAGGAAGCAGCTGATGTGCAGTTGATGGTGGAAGTCATGCAGACAGAAGGGGTATGACCTGGTGGTGGAGAGGCCCGGGCCTCTGGATGCAGTCCGACCCCAAAGGGGTGTTGTGGGCTTGCTGTTGGTATGGACCAGCCACAGCCGGTGCCTACATACACACACCCCCTCCACTGCATAACACAAAGCTCTGCGGATTCCCATGTGACTGTCCCGTTTGCAGAAGGCTGTTAATGTTGCAGTGATGTTGGGTGCTGCTGGCCCAGCTCCATCACCTGCAGCAATCAATGGAAACGTGTCCTAGCCTTGAAGTATGGTGCTTCAGGAATGAAAAGCTTAATGGCTTTCCTTGGCTTTGTTTTTTCTCTCCTTCTTTTGTGAAGCACAGGGTATTTAGAACTATGGAAGCAGTGCAAGAAAAATATTAATGAATAACTGCGGAGCGCAGACATTAACGCATTCCTTTCTCTTGAAATAACTGGCTTTTCTCTGTGGGCTCTGTGAAAGAAAAATGTCTGCAGAGCCTGGACCTGCTGTGTAGGAGCCAAAGTAGATGGTGATGTAGAACCTCACTGGCTTTTCTGCTAAAACGTTACCTCTGCGTTTATCATGCGGAAAAAACACCTCTATTTCTCCGCAAAGTGATAAGCCTGGAGAGGGCAGATAAAGCTAAGGCACAGGGGCAGTTCTTGAGGGCCTGGCTGATGAGTATCTGGGAGATGGAAACTGAATGGAAAGTGATTTACCGGACCCACTCCCACACCCCAGACTCCACCCCATGTTGGAGGGGAGGAATTAAAGCATTGCAAGCACACTCCACCGTCGGTATGTTCTCTGATGGTGGATTCTGAAGCACCAAGTAGCTTTTCAGTTTTTGTCTTCCTGCAGTTATAGACTGTGGTACATGAATTGGATGTGGGGCTGCACTACAGTAACAACACTCCCAGTTTTGAGTCACAGCTTTCCCAGGTCCGGGCTGAAAGCTGCAGCTCAGAGCAGATCAAAGGCAGTGGCATTTCACAGCCTCCCTTGTATGAGCTGCCTGTCCTTAGAGAGAACAAAACGCAAAGGGGGGACAGCAGAGGAGAATCCCATTGCACTGGAAATGGGAATAACGCATCCCGGTCCCGCAGAGGCAGGCTGCACAGATAGATGTTCTGTGTCCAGTGGAGAAGCAGGAGGCATAGGAACCTGCTGAGGAAAGATACCTTTGGACCAGTGACCAGTGATTAAACCCCTGGCTATTCCCCCTCATTGACTTGGTTCCAGATCAGCCCTTCCTCCTGCCTTGGCTTCCTAACGTGCTTTTGCCACAAGCCGCGCCACAAGGGCTGGCAAATTGCCTGAGGGCTTTGTCCCTGTGTCCGAACCTGACAGGGATTAAACGCTCGCACTTGAGATTATTGTGCAACCCAACAGCGGGAACGGGGAGTAAAGAACCCCCATCCGAGGCGGGCTCCTTTGGCGGGCTCCCGCCGCAGCAGCACCCTCGCCTCCCCCCACGTCCCCATATGCCGGCGGCGCTCGTAGCCGCTCCCCGGGGGCAGCCGGGACTTGTAGTCTGGGGCGGGCTCAGCCCGAGGGGCAGCCCCGGTGGTCGCGGGGGTCCGCGGGGCCCGGCGGCGGCCCCGATGCCCGCAGGGCTCTCGATGCCCACCTGGGCGAGGCGGCCGCGCTGCGCGGCAGCGCCGCTGCTGCGCCGGGGGCAGTGCCCGGGGCCCCTCGCAGCCCCCCCCCCCCCCCCCCCCAGCAGCCGCGTCCGCGCCGCCCGCCCGCAGCGCCCCGCCGCGCGCCGAGCCGGACTACGCGCCCCGAGCGCCCCTGCGCGGCGGCGGGGCGGGGCGGGGCGGGCGCGGCCCTACAAAGGGCGGCGGCGGCGGCGGGCGGCCGCTCCTCACCGGCACGAGGGAGGGCGCGGGGCCGCCCGCGCTCCCGGCACAGAGCGCGGCCATGAGGCGGCTGTAGGCCCCCGGGACCCCGCTTCCGACTCCGCTCCCTTCGGCCGCCGCAGGGGGGGGTTTCGTGTCGTGGCCGGCGGCGCGGGGTGGATGCCGGCAGGGGCCGGCCGCGCCCGGCACCATGCACACCGTGCAGAAGGACACCACCTTCACCAAGATCTTCGTCGGGGGGCTGCCCTACCACACCACCGACTCTTCCCTCAGGAAGTACTTCGAGGTCTTCGGGGACATCGAGGAGGCGGTGGTGATCACCGACCGGCAGACCGGCAAATCCCGGGGATACGGCTTTGTAAGTGCCGCGCCGTGCCTCCGTGTCCCCGCCGCGCTCCGCTCCGGTCCCCGGGCAGGGGGCTGTGAGCGGTGCCCGCTGCGAGCGGCTCGCTGCTGCCGCGCGTCCCGTCGCGGCTGTGCGTGTGTCCGGACAATGGCTGGGGCGGGGAGGCCCCGGAGCGGAGCCCCCTCTCCCCGCGTTTCAGCACCTCCCGCCGCCGGTCCTGGCTCAGCCTTGCTGTGCACTGCCGGCCCGCTCCAGCAGCCCCGGCGAACAGCACGAGTGAGGAGGTGGGGAGGCGAGGGAGAACGGCTGGTGTAAGCACAACGGAGTAGCTTGGCGAGGGGGGAACCTCTTATCCATCAGGTCACCGGGAGCTCTTCCCGTCTTGCTTTGCAAGTGAGACCGCAGCAAGCGGAGTTAGGTCCTGATTCAAAATAGAACAATAAACTCCACGTAGTGCTTGTTGCTGGAGTGCTTACAAAGTGCTGGTACTACCAACAAGGCTGTGCTTCTCTCTAGGTGACCATGGCAGACAGAGCAGCAGCTGAAAGAGCATGCAAAGACCCAAACCCCATCATTGATGGCAGGAAAGCGAATGTGAACCTGGCCTATTTGGGAGCAAAACCAAGGAGTATTCAAACTGGTGAGGCACCCAGGAGATCCCATCTCTCTCTATTAGAATAACTTGTAAGACAAGGAACTAGTTGCTCAGGCTGGATTAATCTGATCTGACAATGTGTGCTTATCATTCGTAGTTCTGATTGTTGACTGAGGACACTGTCCAGTCCAGTTACCTCTTCCATATCATCTTACTCATACCTGCTACACTAGTGTGATGCATCCAAGTTCATATAACTGAGTTAAAACTAATCCATTTTCCTGTTATCCCCTTCGCTGCATCTGTATTAACAGTAAGATCCAGGTCATCTGCTCTTCGGTTTAATCACCGCAGTACCCAGTGTGTAAAATGGGGCACGATACTCCATTGTCTGTTCAATAGCAGCACTTTCACACCAGTCTTTAATCTGAATTCCCATCTGCTGCTCCTGTGTATCACATACACATATTAAAATTAACTTGCTTCTAAGTGGGGCTCTAAATTTGCTCGCATGAATAGCAGATAAAATGCATGTATGTGTGGTCCTAGGCGGAATTATGCATGTATATTGAGAGCTGAATGTGGATGGTTCAGTGGATGCCATTTGTTAATATTTCTCTCTTTTTCTGAACATGTTTTAGGTTTTACCATAGGTGTGCAGCAGCTACATCCAGCCTTCATTCAGAGACCCTTTGGGTAAGTGCAAATGGTTCTTTACAGTCTGTTTGAAATCAAATTCATGAGTCATCTTCCTCATGCTTTAAAATGCATGAAAAAAGCTTTTTAGCCATCAAGAGTGGACAGTTTCAGCAGCTGTTGTTAATGCTCAGAGTACTTTATTTCTGGTGAAGATTTTGGAGGTTTTATGCCTTTGTCAGCTTTAATGTAATTCCCAAAGATTCTCCTTTATCCTTAGTAAATCTTAGTCATAATAAACCCAGTGCATTACTTGCTGCTTTGCCAACTTCAAGAATTCAAATAGATGGAAAATAGTTTCTCTATTATAGTACTTAAGGTGTCAAAACAATTAAGCAAATTCTGTTCTCATGTGTCTCAAATAAGATCTTCTATTCCCTCCGTGCCGTTTCCCACGTAATAATGCTTAGGATACAGTTTTATCCTAGAAAACAAATTGCATTAGAAACAAAGTCTGTAACTTAATGAAAGTAACATTAGGTCAAAAATTGATTTTGGACAGATGTTATACAAGGCTTGAATAGTCTGCAAAAGTGGGCTTTTGTCTGCTGTTTTCAATAGCTTATACCATCCCTACTCGGTTAGAAAAGTCCTCTTTTTATACATCTAATAGGATCTGGCAGCTGCTCGGCAAAAGACAAGTGTGCTTCACGAGAACAATAGTGACTGTCATACCGCCTTCATTTAACTGTTTAATGATTGATGCCGTTCTTTTTTTACACCATTTCAGAAAGTGAATATTGATAGGGGGTTTTATTATTATTTTCTAAGAGCATTTAGAAAGTAGGTGCATTTTTTAAAGCTTTTGAGCACCGCTCTGTTGCGGGTTTTGTGTGCCTCTCATAGAAATAGATGGGATTTTGGCCTTTGTCAGCAGGAGTACTTCATCCCTTTCCTGCTCTCTGCCAATGGGTTTTGGGGTAGGTGGGTTTTTTCTAAAGAAAAAATCCATAAACAACAAAACAGAAACTTTCACTCCTCTGCCCTCATGGCTGCAGTTGCCAACTTGCCTGGGTAATCTCATTCCAATGAGTTTATGGATGTGAGAGGCTGTGTTGCCACAACAGTGCACACCCAGTGTGCTCGTGTTGTGTACGGTTCAAACATGCCAGTTTTCATATGTGGTTACAGCTCTGTTGGAAAGACCCGAAGAACATCTGTCATGAAATGGAGACTCTCTTTTTTTCTTCTCATGTGTGCGAGAGCCACAGTACTCCATGTAGACAAGATGCTGCTTTTTAATAGCTCCCCTTCCATGGGAGCGATAACAATTTTCTTAGCCCCCAACGTAGGCAGCAGCGGTGCCTTTGAGATGTGAATCCCAGAGGCTTTCCAGATCGCACAGGAGTGTGCATCAGTTGGCAATAAAACCAGCCTGTTACAGGCTTTTCCAAGCATGTGAACAGGGAAGAGCAAAATGGTGAAGCACGTTAAACTCCTCATGTTGGCAGGAGCGCCGACAGATGCCTGCGCCCAGTGCAGATAATCTGCTGTTCCTGTGGGTGCTGTTCCTGTGGGTGCAGCTCAGGAAAACAGAGTTTTTGAGCAGTTTGGTTTTAGTTTCACATACAGAGGAGTGTTGATCAACTGACTACGTGTTCCTTGTGAGCTAAGCAGTTACTGTTCCAGATCTTAGGCATTGGTTTCAAGATTAAACCAGCAGAGCTACAGTTAGCACATACAGCAGAGCACTATAAATTATTTATCAGTTGCCAAGAGACAGGAACCAGGAGACTGGAGGGCCGGAGGCAGGGGATTATATATCATCATTTGCAAGCATCAGTAGATGAGAATTTCATTGCATGCAGTCATTGCTGCAGCACAATCACTGGAAACATGGGTTGGGCAAAAAGCCATCACCTGAATACCATGACGGGGGCTGCTCTCTGGCTTCTGAGCAAAGCATCAGGTGCTCAGTCAAGCAGTAGAGCTTGGCTGTAGGTTCCCTCTTTTGTCTCAACAAAATTAAGAGCCTGCCAGGCTCCATTCTTGCATTCTCTTGAACTCGCAATTTCCTCAGCCCTCTGTGGGATTTGAGGATAGATGAGGAGTTTATCAGGGTCTGTCTGTCTTTGGAAGCTTCACCGAATGGCTGCTGTCAGTTTGCTCTGCCCTATGTCGAGTGGGTCTTTACCAGACTCAAGCTCAGTGGCTCTCAGTGGCTTTGTCCATGGTGTGAGATGTTGCCTGGTTCTCCCTCCTGCAGTTCCTGTCTCTGTAAAATGTTTGTGCCCAAGGGTTGGCATGTGGTTTCCAAAAGATGATTGTTATGGGCCATGGGTGCTAGGTGTGCAGCCTGGACTTGGCAAGGAAGAAATGAATGAGCCCATTAACTGCTAGGTAGTTAAATCAGAGAAAGCTAGTCGTATTCCAGCTATCAAGCCACAAAATGCAGGTTTTAGTGAAACCTGAAATGAATGGAAGCCACGAAAATTACTTAAACATCAGTGAGGATTCTTTATAAACTGAAGGCTCCCCCCCCAGGCACCCACATGCGGCTGTAAATACTGCCTGGGGTATGTGGAACAGAAAGAGAAACCATCAAGAGCCTCTCTCCTTCCTCCTGCCGTCCTGGCAGGGGAGGCACTCCCCCAGCAGACAGCATGGAGTCGGTAGTAAATCCTCCTTTGAAACGTATTCTCTAGACTGTAGTAACCAGAGATCTTTATAGTAAGGCAAGGCAAAGGATGTGTCTGTGTCAGGGTGAGTTGGAGATCTGGCTTCTCAGTTTAGGGAAGCAGCATTAGCCTGGAGCTTACGGAGTGTGCTGTGCTTGAGGCTGTAATGCTGGTGTGTCCCTGCAGCTCCCGGCCAGCACAGAGCTGTGCTTATGGGATCAGAGAAGGGGGAGATGCTCTCTCCCCAAATGCCATTACTCTATTACCGCAGCAGTGTCTCTTTTATGAAATCTTGAGAAACATATTGAAACTTCTTGGCAACTGCTAGGAGCAACTGTGTGGACTGCTTGGACAGGAGTACATGGTGATGTGGCAGATGCTTTCGTGCCCCTCTCTTGGTCTTCTCCCCTGGGAATCCGGTGCTGGAGACAGGTTTGAGCCTATGCAGGGAACAGGGATTCCCTGGTTCTCCTCTGTACTTGCTGTACTCGCTGCTCTGGACGCGAGCAGTGTATGGCAGATGCATTCCTGTGGCTGTGCCTCAGCAGAGGAGCTATCTGTGTGGGAGATCTACCAGTGACTGAGCTCTTGGAAGCATACAGCTGTCTCATGTAGCAGGATCCAGCGCTTTCCATTGCTGCTCCAGAGACCCTGCTGCCCATCCTTGCGTAGCTGCTTGTTTTGGCAGCCCCCTGATTCTGGTGTTGGGCAGCACTGGGAGGAGTTAAATCTCTGAAATATCTTGTGTTGATGCTGCTGCATTTCGGAAGTGAAGAAAGTCCCTTTGTGTCTGCCCGCCCTCCCTCGCAGCTGTATATCCCTCAACCTTCTCTATTGGGTTAAAAATAGACGGAAACAAACTTTCGTCTTTCCTGTGGTTATGATTACAAAAGGGCACGCACTGGGCTTGCTCTGCTCAGGCCCTGTCAGCTGGCATTCCGTGTGCTCCCACTTGCCCAAGGCCGGCCTGCCCCGGACCCCTGGCAGCTCCCATGGGATGCTTCTGGCACCTGTTGTTTGTTGTGTGCCTGTAACATGAAAGCTGGGTTTTTTTTTTTGGGGGGAGGGGGATTTCCTAGGAAACATCCAAATCCATTTTCTGAATGGCTTCAGCTGCTGGTTCTCAGGCATGGATACTGCTCTTCAGACCAAACATCATCAGCCAGAAAAAGCTTTTATTTATTTATTTAGAGTAGATGTGTATTTATAGGCAGCTCAGGTGGCTTTGTAAGTCTTCCTGAATATCTGCCTCAAGTTGGCAAAAGCGGGTATCAGACCCAAGGGCTTGGTATGTAATGTATTATGGTTAGGGGTACAATTTGCTCATGTCCTGCATGTAGTATAGGTCCATAGAACAATAAGAAGAGCATGGTCTGATATACTGACCTTACACTTGGCTGTGTAACTGGTGCATCAAGCTCAAGGCAGCAGTAGACCTTTTGCAGGGGACAGGCTTGGGGTAAAGGGTGCCATGTGCCGTTCCAGTACAGTCAGGGCACAAGCCTGCCTGTGACGGAGAGCCAGGCTGAGCTGGCTCTAGCTTTGTTTATACAGCATGTGAGTTGTGCTGTCTTCTCTGTGTGATTCCATTGCTCTCTTTGGATTTGCTCTTCATCCTCGCCAGTACAAGAGTGACCTCCATAGCAGCAGAGACCAAAGGAGCTGGGGAGTGGCAGATGCAAAATTCTCCTGTTGTGATTTGCCTGGTGCCACATAGTCCCAGTGTGGCAGATTGGTGCATGTGTCTGAATTCTTAGAGTGGTCCAGCTTGTACTTGATCTCATCTTTCCTTTGCACAGCTGCGGGCATACCAATCCCTAACTCAGCAGCATTAAACACATGCCCAGTAATTTGAATGATAAATGTGGCTCTGACTGGCTTGCCTCTGAGCTGAGGACACCAGCAAGGGAGCTAGACAGTTGTTGTGCTGATAATTTGGTAGCAAGGACACTGGGTCACTTCTAAATATGACTTATATGAAGAACTTGTTCCCCACGGATGGGAGCAAGCTACATACCAGAGCTAAATATACTCTGTGATCACAAAACATGGAAAGTTGTGGACCTCGGAGTTAAAACTGAGTCTCCTATTTCTTGGTCTCTTAATCCTGTAAACAGGATCATGCTGTCCCCTGCAATTTCCCTGTTGCCAGCTTTGAGCATTTCAGTGCCCCTGTGTCATAGCTGAGCTGCTGCTGGCTCTGCTCCTGCCAAAGCAGCAGAGGCTGGGATAGCCATGCCAGGGGCAGGCTTGCAGCCCCCCCAGGATTCCAGCTTGCAGGAAGGTGTGAAGAGAGACGTCTTAGATGCTCTAGAACAACAGAGGCACAACTGGTGGTAGACATCACGGAACCTCTTAAAATGGAATTTGTTTGTTGGCTGAGAAATCACTTGTTTCATCAGTGTAGGCTTTCTTCTATCAAAAATAGATATGTCATCACTTATTCTGTAGCTAAATAATTCAACTTCAAAATACTTTGTTTATCAAAGAGAATTTTTCATGTATCAAATGTGTGGATGGTTTCAATTAAAAGTCAGTGGACGGGATCATGTGAAAATAAAGTAAACCTGTTAAAAACCAGTTGAAAGTAGCCCATTTAATATAGATGATGCCAAAAGTTGTCAGGTACTTGAGAAGACTTCAAGAGATGTTTCTGCAGCCTTTGGTTTTCTCCAGATTATAGGAGAAAATTGGAAAGCTTAGTTAAAGGCAGAATTCCTGGGTTTTCCTCTTGCATGGACAGGATGAATGCAGCATCTTCCTGGGTTTCTCACACTGCAGATGAAGGTCTCTGGCCCCCGTAGTGTACTGGTGTGAAGCATTTTCCGTTTCCCCTGTCAGTTACTTTCTGGTTTGGCTGTGCTGATAACTCGAAAGGGGAAGGGTTTTTCCTTCTCTGGATAGCTGACTAGTTGCGGATTAACTTCCATGTGACTTTTTCCTCGGTGCCAGATGGCTCTTGTTTCGGGCAGATGTTATCTCCTGCTACCTGAGTATTTTTCAACCTGCTTCTCCAAAACTATTCTTGGTCTGGCCCAACATGCTTTGTTTGGGATTAGCTTTTTTTGTTTCCTTTTTCCTTTGGGTATGGGGAAAGCAGATGGAGAGGATAAAGCTGTAAGTTGTTGAGCCTGGCTAACACGTGGTAGAGCTCAGCATGTTGATCTTGGACTCTGGGTTATGCTAAGAAAAAGGACTGGATCTTAGTGAGAAGATGTACTCTCATCTTTGGCAACCTCTTTTTAAAACACTTTTAATTTGTTTTGTTGGTGGTTTATTTTCCCCCACACTGACTATGGGGAAGGTGTTGATTGCATTTGTTTTTACTTGGTTTTTGTGGGATCCACCTTCCTCTGCTGTGGGCCATTAGTTTGTTGCATTGTGAAGTCAAGATGCACAAACACTGTAAAATGAGGATGTTGCTGGGCTATGGTAGGTTTTCTACTGCAGTTTCTCCAATTCCTTAAGTTTTCTCTCTCCTGCCAAAATGAAAATAAATTGAAATAATGGATTGCTCTTGTACCCTCCAGTTGGCATTAATGCTTCTTGAGCAATGGTTTTGATTGGCTCAGCAACCAGTTATCACTGAATCCTGCACCATACTCACTCTGTCTTCTTCTGATTCCAGCCTGAGACAGTCTGTTGTGGCAGGTTGTTCCTTGGCAATTGCCAACAGCGTGGTGATGTCTGGTCCCAACAGGGAAGCAGGAAGCTCAGCTGTGTACCTGTTTGCACAGGCTGCTGTGTCTCTTCAGAGGGCTACAGGAGCATGAGCAGCAGACAGACAGGCAAATTAGTTACAAGATGAGCAGAAATCGTGTTCGTTTGCTATTTTGTGTTTGTATCATATTGTAGTAGGGAGGATAAACACTGTACTATAGAGCTGCAGAGTTCATCCTTGTCTTACTTTGAGCTGACTGATGAGGCAGAAGTCATTGGCATTGCAATGCATGTTTAAATCAGCTTTAGTAGGAACATTTCTGGATTGGGACGTTTGTCACATCAGTAGTTGAAGCCCAGCCCATGTTAGTGAATGATGATGGATGGTGGAGTGTTTGGGGCACAGTGAATGTCCTGATCTGTACCAAAGCATCGGTGGATAAACTATGATCTCCTCCCTGTTGGCAGGCAGGGACTGCCCTGGCCATTCTCCAGCCTGTATCCCCTCCTCATCATGTCTGGGTTTGAGAACAGGTCCTGAATTCCTCATGCTCTGCAGCCTGTCATCATGGCTGGGGCCCTTATGGTGCATATTGCCACTGAACACAGGTTTGCTTAAAGTGGCTCCACGAAGTGAGTGCTTGCTGGCTTGGGAGAGTCCTTCAGGAATGACGTCTTGGGGTTGAGAATCACATCAGGATATGTCTGGGCACCACCAACTCTGAGGTGTAGAGCTAGCGCAAGTGTGGAGCGCCTGGTCTGCTGCTGCTCCCCAGTGCTGCTGGGATGTGCTTCCCAGAGCTGCTTCTGTCTGGTGCTCTTGGAACCCACTCCGAAATACATCTTCAAGTCTCTCCTCCAGGCTGTGGTGGGAGGTGTTACTTGACCAGAGGTGGCTGTCAGGTTGCTGTCATGGTCAGCTCTGGCTGTGCTCAGCTCATTGTGCAGTACCACCTACCAACTGCAGCACAGCACCACGTGTCGTGGCAGTGTGGGTGTCCCTGTAGCAGCTAATGGGTCAGCTCTAGTGGAAATGGAGCCCAAATTCCTGGGCTCAAATGCCAGAATTTGTGCCTTTGCTGGCAGACACAAAGGGCTCTGTTCCTTTATCCTTTAAGGAATAAAAGGCTGGTCGTGGCAGTGGCATTTGTGCCCTGATCTCTGCAAGGCTGCCAGGAGCCCTGTGCCCCTCCTTGCTTTGCAAGTGCTTGTATGATACTGTGTCTCTTGACAGGGGGTTGCAGTTGTCTCTTACATCTACGGGAGCAGTGACACCAGCTCCCAGCATGGCTGATAGAGATCAAGGGGGTCAGGAACTCCCCTTTGCTGCTCTTCCAGGCCTGTACAGCTTGCAAGAGCTGCTCACGCATAGGAAGCCCTGCAGGATGGGGGAGAGCTGAGAAAGTGCAGCTAAAACTCATTTTAGCTTTAAATCTGATAGAAAATAGTCAAATATATGAAGTGCCTCCGAGATGAGCTCTGCCAGATAGAGCTGATGTTGAGGGAGAGGGCCTGGTTAGCTCGTTCTTCCTTGCCATTGGGAAGAGGTGTGGGACACATGGCCATCTGGCTGTTCCCTTCTTCCTGGCTGCCCACCAGCCACCCCTGCCCTGCAGCTCACCCCCGGCAGCCCCCACCAGTGCAGTGTGATGGGGAGAACCAAGTTTTAGGGCTGCACCAGAAACTTGCTGCTTTGCTCTGTCCCTTGTGTTTTGCACAGCAAGAGCAGAAGCTGAGCCTGTGTCTCTGTGCCAGGGGCTCTGTAACCGTCTCTTTTGTTCTGTGTCTTTCAATTTTGGTGCCATTGTGCCACATGGTTAGGAACGTGGGCTAATGGTGTTCCCATCTGCCCTTCTGCGCTGTGACAGCCCTCCCAAGTCACTGCTGTGGCCACCGCTGGTTCTGGACCTAGGTTTGACCATGCTGATTGCCTTCTGTGGCCTTTGCCTGTGATTAATCATAACACCTCATACACCTCCTGCTCATGGAGTGACTCTGATGTGTGGTGGCAATGGCTGATGGCTTGGTTGACGTTTTACAATCACATTGTGCGTGTTCTAGAGGAAGATCTCCTCTGGCTGGCAGGGCCTGTTGTGGGGGATGGAGGAAAACTGCAGGGAGGGAGGAAGGGAAAGGCATCTTAAAACACACAGGTGTGACTCATTCTGTAGAAAGTCAGATTAGAGTTTGCTGATTTCTAGAAGAACTCCAAAAAACCTCCAAAAATCGTCTTCAGAAATTATGGCAGGGGGGAATATATTTGAAGACTTGAAGTCTGGATGTTAAACATAGCCTGCAGAGAACTTCATTGCGCTGCACTGTTTTGTTTTGTCTGTAGCTGCAAGTCATCAGTGACCTTACCTTGGATTGCGCGTTTTGATCGATGAGTTGCCATCTGTCCACCTAATTCAGAAGTCTCAACTGCATAATATCTTGATTGAGACTTCTAGCTAAATTAGTGAAACCCCACAGATCAAAAGAACCTTCTCTTTTCCATAGAAGTGGATTCTGCAGTTGCGAGTGTGATATTTTCTAGTGCAGTAAACCATGGTGTGTGATGTGCACGTGTGTATGTATTGGGCTGGGATGTATTTCTGGATACAGTACAGGAGTACTTACTGTATTCCTAGCTAATGGTGCTTTTTATTCAAAGTAGCATTGAAGAGCTGGAATTTTTCTGTGCTGAAAAAGAAATAGAATATCATGGATTTGCTCTTGCATACACCACGGGGGCTGCAACGGAGGACCCGTATACATGAAAGCAAAGCTAGTGTATGGAGTTTCCCAGGGATGAGCCGGGGCCATGTACTCGCCCTGTGTCCCTTGCATGGGGTGGGCTGGCTCTGAAGAGCAGTTGGGTGACAGCAGGGGACATCTGGGGGTGACCTGCATTGCTGTTCAAACAGGATGATGCTCAGGCTGGATCGCTCGGAGGCTCTTGGACCATCCTCCTGGTCACTTTGCAGGTGCAGGCGGAAAGCCTGTGTGCAGGAAAAGTGCAGGCCCCTCCTCTGCTCCTGCTGATAGGTGTTTTGTAGTGAGTCCTGAGCATCAGGATTGTGCATGTGGTTCTGTTGCACTTGTGAAGTGGTTTTAACTTTATCAAGCCTTGGAGTAGCAGGAACCCAGTAGTGGGACACCACAGGTAGGGAGAAGCAACAGGCAGCCAGAGCATCCCATCACTAGTCTGGGATGCAGGCTGTTGTCTGAGCTGCTGATTTACAAGGGGGTAGAGCAAGAGGCATATGTGGGGTCCACTCGTATTGCTCCATGGGCTGATGCCAGGGAATGCCTCTGCAGAGCCTTTTCCCAGCCCCTGGCCCGCCAAGACAGCAGTACTGCACCTCTGTGTTCTTTAAAGCAAAATGCAAGGAAGCAAACCCCAAGTGACCAAGCATGAGGAACCTCTGGGCTGGGACTAGGCCCAGCTCCTCAGCAGAGGCATCTGCTGCTGCTGTCTGGTGTGGGGGATGTCGGGTGCCCTAGATCTGAACTGGTGCATAAGCTCTATCTCTGCTTCAGTTGTGGCAGCCTCAGCTTATATCAGAGCTAAACCAAAAGTGATTCAGTGACACTGTGCTGCCTCATCTCATTCTTGTTAGTCATAGGGTGATATTGGGTATGGTGCATTTATGGACTGAAAGACTTCAAGGTTCCTCTCTCTGCACTATGCCAGGGATGGCTCTGGCCTCTGGAGATGATCTTGCACTTCATCAGCCAAAGGTTGAGGTGCTGCTTCCCACCATCCGTCCTCCTTGTTGCTGCTTCTCTGGGGCTGGCCTTCTTGTATCTAAGGACCCTGACTTCAGAGGTGGTGTTGCTAAGGGGAGGGAAGAGAATAATCATTCTCTCATCATACAAATTGCCTCAAGAAAAACCAAAGTGCGTGTGTGAGTGGGAAATGGAGAGAAAACTTGGTTCAGATGAACACTTGTTTGTGAGAAGCCTTTCTCCTGCCTGAAGAGCAGGTTAAACCATCCAATGCTGGTGGCAAAGCAAATGAGAATAGCCTCATTCTGCTGGACTGGAGGGACCAGCCCCACGTGAACCTCAGTATATTGTATGTGGTAGCTGAGACCGAGGATGGACACTTGGGTGGAATGAGGGTGGCCGGTGACCCGTCCAGCAGAAGTGGCCAGTCCCTCACTGTGAGTCCCCATAAGCACCAGAGCATTGGGACCCACTGCTGGGCAGTGTGGGCAGTCCTGGAGCTTCCAACCCCAGAGATGGATGAGTGGGCAAGATACCCTCTCCATTGGAGTTGAGCTTGGCTCTAAAGCAGTGTGGGCACATCCAGGCCTTGTGAAGAGCTTGTGGGAGGCTTTTAGCAGTGGTCGTGTTTGAAAATGTGCTGTCACACACATCCACACACAAGCCCCCAGAATGTCTGAATCTGCATAAGCTCCCTGCAGTTACCTTTGGGTTTTTCTGTTTGCCAAAAGGAGCTGGGTTTGGGGGCGGGCTGGAAGGAGCTCTCCAGAGGATGGGTTCTGGTTCGTGCTGTTGCCTGACATGGTTTAGCAAGCAGCCACCAAAGGAGTGCACTCCACAGAGTGCACTTCTTGATGCATGTGGCTCTGATCTGTCAGTGTCCCCGTGCCGTTTGCTGGGACCAGTCTGCACACCCCTGTTTCTTAAACAAGCCCCAGCCATCTCAAGCCTGCACACACTGGAGCTCTGTGCTGCTGAGGGCTGTGCAGGCAGATACCATTTACACTCTGCATTGATGTGCAGTTACCTGTTTTCATCTGGCCCGTGGCATTTTGTGTGGATGGACCTAAACCTTCTGGTTAATGCAGTACTTGCTCTTGTTTGAGGCCTGACTTGTTGGAGGCCCTTCAGAAAATACAGCTCTTTCATTTTGCTGCTTTTTGTGGGTTTTTTTGGGTTTTTTTAATCCTTTCCTCTTCTTTAACAGTTTTTATCAATCAAATTAATCGGCAGTCCTGCATTAATGATCTCCAGGGTCTATGGACTTTGGCTAGTGATGCTAAGTTCCTCTCAGCAGCACAGCTAACTCAGGACGGGAGCAAGCTGGCTGATGAAAAGCAACAACACTTCAGGACCTCCATTGAAAAGCAGAGGAAATGGCAGGGGCTCGCCAGCCACAGAGCCCAGGCTCATGTGTAAGCTCATGGGCATCACTGGTGCACTGGAGGCTGTTGGCACAGTCGCTACTGAGGAGTGTTATCGAAGGGAAGAAAACCAGAATTAATCTCTTATGTTTTACAACAAACACTCTGTAGCATTGCCCTAAACATTCAGTGTTATGGAAACAGGCTTAAATGTGTAGCACTGATAACAGCTGGCAAGCTGAAAGGCCCATGGCTATGGTGCGAGGGCAGTGTTCATCCCTGATGGGGTGTACCATGTGGGACAAGTGAAGGAGTGTTCCTGGTGTCAGGAAGGGCCCCATGGGCTATGGGTCCTCTGGAGCCTCCACCAGGGTTTGGGTAGTGGTGGGGAGCATGGACCTGGAGGCTATGGGAGGCAGTGATGCTGCCAGTGCAGGCAGGGGGATAAGCAGGAACCAGGGAGATTTGGTAAGCCAGTCAGGCAGCGGCTGTGTCACAGCCATCCAGGGAGGTTATTTTAGGGACTGGCAGCCTGGATAGTGGGAGAAACAAGACATGGAGCCCAGGATGTTGTCCGTTCTTGCAGTCAGTGCTTCACCTTGAGCTAGTTCCACCCTTGGGTCTAGGAGTGTTTTGCTTTTCATTCCCTCCACCTCAAGCAGCACCCCTCACTCAAGGGGCAGCACTGTGTTTGTGGCTGATGCACGTGAATTTGGGGGAGTAAAGGGGGGGAACATGCAGGTTAGAGGGAGCCCAGCCCCTCGGTAACTCTCTCCTGTTGCCTCCACAGACTCACGCCTCACTATGTTTACCCCCAAGCTATCATCCAGCCCAGCGTGGTGATCCCTACCCCCGTGCAGTCCATCACTTCTCCCTACATTGACTACACCGCCGCCAGCCAAGCTTATTCCCAGTACACCACAGCTGCCTACGATCAGTATCCCTACGCTGCCTCTCCCGCTGCTGGGTTTGTGGGATATGGATACACAGGCACGGTCCAGCCCCCCATCACTGCCAGCAACCCCGCGGCACCCGCCACCGCCTTCGTGCAGTACCAGCCCCAGCAGCTGCAGCCTGACCGCATGCAGTAAGGGCCCTGCCACCTAGGACAATCTCTTACAATGGAAGGATACGACTGGGACAATAAAGCAACAACAGAAAAACCCAATAAAAGAATCAAAACAGAAAAAGGAAGAAAAAAAATCACCCTGTCCCTTTATTCCCTTTCTGTAGGTGCATATCAATACCTAAGCTATTTATAGCGTTAAGGGCAAACCCAAACACTTGCAGTCTGACTGTGCTTACAAAAATGGACTTCTGGTTAGGTTTTTTGTTTGTATTTTCTTTTTCACCCCGATCCGGACAGATACTGTCTTGAAGATGTTCTGAAAGTGACTGAAATGTTCCACAGGAGAACTACGGATTGTTGCACACATCATGGTCTGCTTCCATCACCCATGGTCTTCTTTCCGCCCCTATCCCATCAGCCTGCCCTTCCTCATCAAACCTACGATCCTCCTATTTACCGTTAAGGTACAGAGGTACTCGGAGAACATGGAAAAAAATCAATCTTATTTTTTGGTTGTACAAAAACTTTGTGATACTCAGAGATGCCTTACAGAAAAGAAGAAAAAGGAAAAAAAAAAAAGAAAAACTATTTTTTAATATTTATTGCGATTTTATTCGCATGAGCTGTGAATTGCAGACAGAAGAAGAGTAGTATCTGCCTTGTTTAATTCTCATTTTACTAAATTATTGTATGTAGGTAAAAGTTCTTAAGTAATTGCTGAATCACTTCAACATGCAAAAGGGAATATTGGCTTGAAGGAGAGCAGGATATTCCTTTAGTCAACGCACTGTACTATTTTCTTATTGTAATTGTTACTCTGTTAAGATTATCTCAAATTTAGGTATATTTTTAAATGCAAAAAACCAACCAAGAATACTGAACATTTTGTCTACTTTGGTAGATCTTTTGTTACAATGCTGCAACCTATGGAGACATTTACAGTATTTATGTAAAAGAGATTTGGGGCTGTTGGCCAGCGAAACTTTGGAGAATATCATGAGTGAAGCAAAAGAGAGAAAGAAAGGTGTTAGGTCATTGAACAAATGGGTAAATGTAACCTTTTTATGCCTCCAAACAGCCAAAAAAAGGAAGAGAATGGATGATGGAAATTAAGTGCATTTCTACAAAGAACAGCAATAAACTATTTTAACTTTTAAAATTACTCAGTACTGTATGATACCATGTTTGCTTGCCTGGAGTCCATTAGGGAGTGCTTTCCTATTGCCTCTGCTGGGCCTTCACCCATGAGCATGCCCGGGTGCAGGGGGGCATGTGTCCTGTGGTGCATCCTAACCCGGCATTCCATGGGTGCCCCCATCCCCTGCAGCACATCCCGTGTGCTGTTACTTGTTCTGCACATCCCAGGTCACCAAAGGGGTTTTTGAGCTCCTGGAGCATTGCACTGGAGCCATGCAGTCCCTGGTGCTCGTACACCACACTCTGGGGCACTTGCTCACACTTGGCCTGTGTAGAGCAGAGGCTGTAAAGTGGCTTCCTCCTGATGCAGCTCCAGTGGAAACAAGGACAGCTGAGATGAGGTCTCATCCCACAATCCTCAGGGGTATCACTTTCCTTCTTATTTGCTTAGAATAAGGTTTTTTTCCAGAATTGAATAGAGGTCTGCCAAAGCCTGGTCCTCTTCAGGGGCCCAGTAGTGCCCAGGCTGGCTCCTTTGCGTTGGTGAGGTGGCTGCATTTGACTTTCCCCAGCCAGCTTGATCTAGAAATTTGGGTTTCAAATTTTGACAACTACAAACTACCAGTTTTAAAAGGACATAAAATTATACTATTTGCTCGTGCCCATTTTCTAGTTCATCTCCCTAAAAGTTACAGCAGAACTGGTGCCAGGAAGTGCCTGCATCTTTGGCACCAGTGTTTATTGCTGTTGAAAGTGATCAGCCATCAGCCATCCTGGGGATCAGGGTGCTGCAGAGTGAAAGCAAATGCAGTTCAGCACTGTGTCTGATCAGCTGCCCTGTGAACTTAAAGGTGCACAGTGGGCAGGTCTAATGTCATCAATAGGCCTCAGAGTAACACCCCACCTTGATGAGTGGAAATAGCTCATTCTTCCCTTCCTCATACTATGTGAGCATGCAGATCCTGGTAGGGCTCTGTTCCTCCTGCCTGGGGTTTTGCTTATAGCCCTGTGGGTAACATTTATTTCCTTTTTAAGTAATTACTTTTTGGATAGGGCCGTGGAGCTGCCAAAGGAGTAAGAGCTGAGCGCCGCATCCAGCACGGCGCTGGCAGGGAGCACAGCCTGGCCCTTTGAAGTACTGCACCATCGGAGATCGTTCAGCAATTCTTCTTTCTCCCTGTCATGAGCCTCTCTGAGAGGGAGGAGAGAGGGCAAGACTTGGGAGGTGAATGTGGGTGCTGGGAGCAGCCAGCTCCATGATGTTGGGGTGCCCATCCTCTGGCAGTGCTTCTGCCTGGGTCCAGCACAGCTGAACATTGGCTTTTGTTTTCACCGAGGGCCTGGTTAACAGGAAGACCAAGGCTTCTCAAAATTAATTTGCTGTTGACAAAAGCCGTATGTCCAGCGCGTTTTGAAGTGAGAAGAGCGATGACTTTCCATTTAGCTGACTGATTTCCTGAAGGGTGGCCAAACCAGCCGGGAAGCGAGGGCGCAGGCAGCAATGCCCAGCCTGCCGCTGCCGAATGCCATTCCCAGATCCCACTTGGTTTTACTTCTGGGTCATTTTGAGAAACAACCACATCAAAACAAGAGCCCAACCTGCCGCCTTCCTGTTTGCAAACCCAACTGTGAAATTGTGGCCAGGCAGCACAATGGCATCCACCATCCAGCTTCCCAGGTGTAAGTGGGGTTGTGATGGCAGGTGGCAAGAGAAGCTTGTGGCCCCCTGTAAAGGAGCCCAGGTGCTTCCTTGGCCTGGTGCTAGGCTGGGATAGTGGGAAGAGCCTGATGGGTTGCTGTGTTAAGAGGGCAAGAGTTAAATGCAGTGCACGAGTGTGACTGAGAGGCAGTGGTTCCTGGTCAGGGTAGCATAGGACAAGTGCTTAAATCACTTTGCAACTACTTAAAAGTGGTTTCTGTTGTTTTCCTTTTCTTTTTTCACTGCACTGCTTGGCAGCGCAGCTGTAAGAGCATCCTTTTACACCTGCACTGTGTGCCTGATGTTGTCCTGGCATGGAGCAAGCTTGCCCCAGGCAGCTCAGCTCTGCTCTGGGCGATGGGAGCCCTGGGTGGGCATGAGGTGGGGAGTCACAATGCCAGTGTAAGAGCTCTGGTGTGGCAATGTGCAGCCACAGGGATGCAGGAAGGAATGGTGAGAGCAGGGTGATTTTGGCAGGGCACCCCCGGCAGCACCTTCTGCTTGGTGCAGGTTCCAAGGGTGGGAGCAGCCACAGGGGACCAGACCTTGTCCTGGGCACATCCCCATGGCCATGCTGGCAGCTGACCCAGGCCAGGCACCTCCCAGCAGCTGTGCCCACATGCCAGTCATTTGCATGACAAATTCAGGTATTTTTCATAGGAAACCATCACACCGGGGCTGTCAGGGTGAGTTTTTGCATGGGCTGAGCACATGCAGCCCCTTCTGCCATGGGGCGGCATCTCCACAAATAAGCAGTGCTGGGGTCTGGCATCACCACCCTTCCCACCCACAGAGAGCTGAGAGACAGCCCCGTACCCCATGCTGCCTGCAGAGCTTCGTGTGTGGTGCCAGATCCTCCTCCTCCCCTGCCCACTGTGGAAAAGCGATGGCTTGGGTGATATTCCTGCCCCATCCAGGCACTGCCTTGCCCCAGGGTGTCCCCTTGGCACGAAGGCACAGCTGAGGGAGGGCTTTGCTGCCACTCATGATAATGGGCAGGGGGGCACCAAGCCCATGTCTCTGCAGTGCTCTGCCCCCACTGCCCCCTGGTATCTAGCTGAGACATGTGGGGAACCCCATAGTCTCCCAACAGGGCTCTGCAGTGGCACCCCAGTTCCTGCGGGTAATGAGCCTCAGCGCCAGAACTTTATGGTTGAAAGGCTGAGTGCAGGATTTATTTGCATGGCTGCAGTTGGCACTTACCCTTTAAATTAAGTTCACAGCAAAATGTTTATACCCCCTCGCTTATAGCAAATGCTAACAGCAACCTTTGGGGTTTTTCTTCTTTTCTGGCTGGAGCTTGTTTTTCCCTCCTTTGTGCCTCTCTGAATCCTGCCAGTGCAGAGATTCCCTTGTCCAGAGAGAGAGGAAAAAAAGGGAAAAAAGAAAAACTTAAGCCTGGGATTAAAACCCATCACTAAAATAGCTTGAATAACAAAGTCAACTGACCAGCCAGGAGCCCTGTGAATGCCTGTCACGTATCGCCCTTCGCCTGGGCACACGGTCATGTGTTGCACTAGATAGTTCCTGGAAAAGCTTCTGCTCAGCCTGATAGACCTGTGGGTGCTGATACCACTGCACCCGTGCTGTGCTGGCCCAGCTCTGCCAGAGGGCTGCGGGAAACTGCCTGAGCTTATAGGGGGAAGAGGGGAATAAATACATCTCCTTTGGGTAGCAGAGACAGGTCTGCTTATGACCTGAATAGCGACCAGCTGTGAGTGGTGATTGGAGCTTCTCCAGCATCAGTGATCCAGCACCAGCATCCTGGACCAGCAGCCCCTTTGGCCCTT